>OY856186.1:105722047-106052135 GCA_963693315.1 Diogma glabrata | reverse complement strand
TAGTATTTTTGATAGATAAACAATTTTCCGTTCCAATTTTTAACATAAAATAGAAGTGGGTGACGCATTCAAAATAGAACAGGAACCAATGTAGAGAAAATGTGTGAAAAATACACAATATTAATCTTTAACAATAGACTACAAAGGTTTATTTTCTTTTTATGCTGACTATTCTACCTACTTCTCTTTTATGTACAAATGGGAATGGAAAATTGTCTATCTATCAAAAATATTAATAGTTACATGTCTATTGTCTGCATCTGTACTAAGATGCTTAATACTATTTAAATATTTGTCTACTTACAATTTCAAGAAAATATAATTATATAAAAGACATAACCTTTGTACGAACATATCATTTATTTCAACATTGTGTTAATGCAAAATTTATTTTTTACTTTTTAGTTCGTTTTTCAAACAGCATGTTTTTTTATAATATTTTACATTTTCTTTTTTTAAATAAAATAGCGTTTTTTCTCACATCAGGCACCACAACAAATATTTTATACTAGATATATTTTCACTAACACGTCAGTAAAAATTAATTTTCTCTACTTGAAATTGAAAATGAAAATAAAATTGCATTTCTTGACACTTTAGTTATAAAAAATAGTTTTGGTGTGTTAATTACAGATTGGTATCTAAAACCTACTTGGTCTGGCCGGTATTTGAATTTTAACTCTTCTCTTCCTATTTCTTATAAAAAAAATACTGAATCTATTTTGACAGAAAAAATTTTAAAATTATCAAATCCCATTTTTCATCAAAAAAATTTCAAATTTTTAAAAACTGATCTTTTAGAAAACTACTATCCTGTTAAATTTATTGATTATCACGTTAATCATACCATCAATAAACTTAATAATTTAAATTTTGGCATTTCTACTATTAATAATCAAGATAGCACCTTTAAATTTGTTTCCCTTCCTTATACTAAAGTTTTGTTTGAGAACCTAAATCGCGTTTTGCATGGCTATAGTATTAAAGCTGTTGGTAAACCATGCAATACTCTACGAAAGCGTATTTTCACACCTCTTAAAGATCCTGTTCCCAAACAATATTTCTCTAATTTAGTTTACAAAGTTAATTGTGCTGAACTTAATTGTGGTCTAATGTATATTGGTGAAACTAAACAATATCTTGTTTCTAGACTGAAGGATCATAAGTATCATATTGCTAAGGGTAACAAGTCACACAGTGCTTTGTGTGATCATGCTGTTTCCAGTAATCATAAAATTGATTGGGATAATCCTGAGATTTTAAATTTTGAGTCAAATACTACCAAGCGCAAAATTTCTGAAGCTATTGATATTAAAAAATTCCAAAATAATATGAATATACAATCGGATCACACCTATTTTGACAACGTTTACTTATCTTTCATTTAAATATTTGATTCCTACCTAGCTTTGATTTAAATTTCAGTTTGTATCAGTTTTTGTTTAATTTTTTATAATTTAAAAGATAGAAGTTAAAGTTTCAGTCTGTTTGTTGTTTTTTTTAGAATTTTTTAAAAAATATATGTGAATTTTCATTCTCAGTTTTTCTTTTTTGAAACAGTGTTTTCATTTTTGTAAGTTTTTTTCAAAATATTTTTAAATTATATAATTTTCCATTTTTTTGTTATTTTTTGTTATGTTAGTATTTTATTTTGTTGGACCTGAAGATAGCTTTGGAGTAAAGCAGAAACGCGTCGTCACAATAAAATAAAAATGAATAATTTATAAGAAATAAAAACATTTTTTTGGACTACAACGAATAAAAACAATTTTATATTATTTCGTCCAACGAATTAATAATCATATTATTTCTCTACTTAGTTTATATATTTTATAAAATTTATTATTTATGTATTTTAAATTACATGGCGCTTCCACTAACAATAAAAAAGCCAAAACTAATTTTAATTGTATTATAAAGTAAAGTAGTTCAACAATTTTAACAAAAATTTCACTCTGCACTCGCAAAAACAAACACTTTTTATTAAATGATTTACAAGATTTCTTATAACAGAAATATAAACTCACAATACAAAATGAAATGTTTACTTTAGCAAAGATATCAACTCAAAATAAAAATAGAAATAACAAACAAAACTCAAATTATACTAACCATAAAAAATGATATTAGTTGTGACAGTCGAATAAATCTGTTGAATATACCAATTTCAAGATTAATACCGTAATTGTGACAACTAAATCAGAAATAAACGATTTTAGGCAATCTAAAAACGAAATATTCATTTAGTGTGAACGAATTTGAGTTATCAATTCAGTAATACAGGACAAATCGCAATTACTTTAAACGAATTTTGATTGTAATAACTGTAAATCTGTTTTTATAATCTATTGGCGATCCTCACAACCACACTGCTCACACATTTTTTATCAGTGTAGAAAACTGTTTGCTAATGCTATAGCAAGCGGAATAAATCCAAATAATGTCCAAATGATGTATCTACAAATATTTATAAACACTTTAGAATCATTTTAGGTTTTAAATTTTAAAACATTTTATGTTTTAAAAGCCAAATTCAACAACCTTTCGGGTTTAGCTTTAATATTTATACTTCTAGTTCTAAAAATAAGGCTTAAAGTTGTAACGACGGACTTTTTCGAGTTCAACGCTAAAATAATAATTTTCATATTGAAATAAATCCGCAGTTTTCCGCATAGGATCTTGATGAAACTTTGGCAAATGATACAGGTTCACTTGAAAATGGAAGATCTGGATTCATTTAAAATTTGGACAAAATGGCGGGGGGTCTCCCGAACACCTCTAAGTTTAAATCTTGAATAACTTTTGATCCCGGGTTATGATCTTATTGAAACTTAGTATATAAGGTTTTAATACTGTTTCCAATATTTCTGCATACCAACTTCCGGTTTGTCACTTCCGGTTAAAAAGTTTTTTTTTCAAGTGTTTATCCCTACTGTAGCCTACAATTACCGATCGATTTTCATGAAACGTTGCGAAAAGCTTTTAAATAATATGAGAAAGATTTTCTCAGCTTTTGGAGCCCATTGGATAAAGGGTTGGGGGGTCCACCATACAACAGGTGGTTTTTTTCACAAAGTTTTTATGTTTGTTGGGAGCATAAAACATTCATTCGTAAATGAATTTTGATGACACTTTGGAAAAAAACGTAAACATGAATGACAAAGAACTGATTAGTTTTTGAGCGATGAACAAAGTGGTGGGGGGTCGCTGGAGCACCTGTTTTTTTGAAAGCTCTATAACTTCTGTACCTGATAAGCGAATTGGATGAAACTTGGTACATGAATATGTAGTACGGTTTACAATAGTTCTGCATCCCAACTTCCGGTTTTTCACTTCCGGTAAAAAAATTTTTTTTGTACTTTTTTGAAGTTTTTTCAGTGTCTTTATGCACACTACAGCCTACAATAATGAAGTGATTATGATGAAACTTATGGAATAGGGTTCCAGTTAGTGTGAGAAGATAATTATCATCTTTTGGGACACATTGATCAAAGTGGTGGGGGGTCTACCATACAAATGCTGAATTTTCACACTTTTTAAGTTTGTTGGGAGCATACAGACTTCATTCATTAATTTATTTTAATGGCACTTTAGAAAAAGATGGAGACTTAAGTAACAAAGAACTGATTAGTTTTTGGATAATATTGGAATAAGTGGTGGGGGTCCTCCCGAACACCTGTTTAATGTGTCACACTTTTTTCAATGTTTGTTGGGAGCACACAGCATTCGTTCGTGAACGAATTTTGATGACACTTTGAAAAAAGATGCAAACATGTATGGCAAAGAACTGATTAGTTTTTGAGCGATAGTGAACAAAGTGGTGGGGGGTCCCTGGAGCACCTGTTTTTTTTAACGCTCTATAACTTCTGTACCTGATAAGCGAATTGGATGAAACTTGGTACATGAGTATGTAGTACGGTTTACAATAGTTCTGCATCCCAACTTCCGGTTTTTCACTTCCGGTAAAAAATTTTTTTTGTACTTTTTTGAAGTTTTGTCAGTGTCTTTATGCACACTACAGCCTACAATAATGAAGTGATTATGATGAAACTTATGGAATAGGGTTCCAATTAATGTGAAAAGATAATTATCATCTTTTGGGACACATTGATCAAAGTGGTGGGGGGTCTACCATACAAATGCTGACTTTTCACACTTTGTTTTTTAAGTTTGTTGGGAGCATACAGACTTCGTTCATTAATTTATTTTAATGACACTTTGGAAAAAGATGTCCTCCCGAACACCTGTTTAATGTGACACACTTTTTTCAATGTTTGTTGGGAGCACACAGCATTCGTTCGTGAACCAATTTTGATGAAACTTTGGAAAAAAATGCAAACATGTATGGCAAAGAACTGATTAGCTTTTGAGCGATAGTGAACAAAGTGGTGGGGGGTCCCTGGAGCACCTGTTTTTTTGAAAGATCTATAGCTTCTGTACCTGATAAGCGAATTGGATGAAACTTAGTACATGAGTATATAGTACGGTTTAAAATACGGTTCTGCATCCCAACTTCCGGTTTTTTACTTCCGGTAAATATTTTTTTTTTGTACTTTTTTAAAGTTTTTTCAGTGTCTTTATGCACACTACAGCCTACAATAATGAAGTGATTATGATGAAACTTATGGAATAGGGTTCCAATTAGTGTAAAAAGATAATTATTATCTTTTAGAACACATTGATCAAAGTGGCGGGGGGTCTACCATACAACTGCTGACTTTTCACACTTTGCTTTTAAAGTTTGTTGGGAGCATACAGAATTCATTCATTAATCAATTCTAATGACACTTTGGAAAAAGATGTAGACTTAAATGACAAGGAACAGATTAGTTTTTGGACAATATTGGGATAAGTGGTACGGGGTCTCCCGAACACCTGTTTACTGTATCAGCATTTTTCCAATGTTTGTTGGGAGCACACAGCATTCGTTCGTGAACCAATTTTGATGACACTTTGGAAAAAAATGCAAACATGTATGGCAAAGAACTGATTAGTTTTTGAGCGATAGTGAACAAAGTAATGGGGGTGTCCCATACACCTGTTTTTTTTTTAAAGCTCAATAACATCTGTACCTGATAATCGAATTGGATGAAACTTTGTACATAAGCATTTAGTATGATTTACAAAAATTCTGCATCCCAACTTCCGGTTTTTTACTTCCGGTAAAAATTTTTTTTTTTAATTGTTGGCAGTTTTTTCAATATCTTTATGCACACTACAGCCTACAATAATGAAGTGATTATGATAAAACTTATGGAAAGGTTTCAATTAGTGTAAGAAGATAATTATCATCTTTTGGAACACATTGATCAAAGTGGCGGGGGATCTATCATACAACTGCTAACTTTTCACACTTTGTTTTAAAAGTTTGTTGGGAGCATACAGATTTCATTCATTAATCAATTTTAATGGCAGTTTGAAAAAAGATAAAGACTTTATTGACAAAGAATTGACTAGTTTTTGGACAATATTGGGATAAGTGGTGGGGTCCTCCCGAACACCTGTTTATTGTTTCAATGTTTGTTGGAAGCATACAACATTCGTTCGTTATGTAATTTTGATTACACTTTGCAAAAAGATGCAAATATGTATGGCAAGGAACTGATTAGTTTTTTTAGCGATAGTGAACAAAGTGGTAGGGTGTCCTCCAAGCACCTGTTATTTTGGAAGCTCAATAACTTCTGTACCTGGTAATCGAGTTGGATGAAATTTGGTACATACACATTTAGTACGGTTTACAACAGTTCTGCATCCTAACTTCCGCTTTGTAACTTCCGATAAAATTTTTTTTACTTCTCGTACAAATTCTTTTTCTCTTCTCGTACAACAGAATTTATGTTTGTTGGGATACTACTGCCTGCTTTAATATTTTTATTATTAGAACTACGAAATCCATAATATTGGTTAGCTTTTAATTTAAGTATATTATGGATATTAGCTCATTATATATCTAGAGCACTATGTTTCCAGAGCTGTGGTGAAGTCAGCCTATGCATCAGCGTCGCAATATTTTTATTTGGCAGACGATGATGAAAGAGAAATTTGTTTGGTAAAAATTTCTTAATTTCGTTTTATTTAATCTAGTCATTTGACAATAATACTGGTAAAATATACAATTATTGAATATACAATTACATTTATTGCTCACAGATGATGAAGCCAAATATTAACAACAAGTATCGGCGAACTATAAATGATGCAGGGAATGTTTGGATCTGTGTTACATACACATATTTTCAAGCAAAAGTGCTGTTGCTTTTTTGTAAATAAAATGGTACTGGGTAATCCGATTTTAAATCGGTTTTCAATTTTAAATAGCTCAATACTGGTGAAGTATTTTGGTATATAATTTGTTTTTTTATCCTAACTTAATCATTAAAAAAAATTAATTTAAAGTTTGATAAAAGTTTTTCAATAGAAAAAAAATCAAAAAAAATCAGAAAATAATAGAATTTTTAATTTTATTTCATAAATAATTGACTAAACTCTTTAACAATATTTGATTATTTGCTTAATTCATTAAATTTAATTAATATTAATATAATTTAAAGTTAATATCTTATCTGACCGCCTTGTGCTGCAATCATTTCGCGCATTCTATTAGAGATTGAATTTAACAAATTTATGAAATATTGGCGCCAATCAACGCCTCTCATCATGTTGTGCGCTCTCACAATGGCATCCCAGACCTCATCATTACTATGAAGCACTTGGTGTTCACTACTAGCTTTGGCTTTGATCTCTGACCTGACATTCTCAACAGGATTTATCTCTGGAGAAAGACTGAAAATACAAATTTCTACATTAATTAAATATTTAAAATTACAAGATAAAATTAATTTACCTCGGTTGATCATCCCGTGTATCGCCTATATTTTCATTAATCCATTGTTTGACAGCATTTGAAGTGTGTACCGGATGATTATCGTCAAACAATGGATTAATGAAAATATAGGCGATACACGGGATTTTGTGTTTGATCACCCGAGGTGAATTGATTTTATCTTGTAATTTTAAATATTTAATTAATGTAGAAACTTGTACTTTCAGTCTCTCTCCAGACATAAATCCTGTTGAGAACGTCGGGTCAGAGATCAAATGCAAAGTTAGGAGTGAACACCAAGTGTTTCATAGTAATGATGAGGTCTGGGATGCCATTGTGAGAGCGCACAACATGATGAGAGGCATTGATTGGCGCCAATATTTCATCAATTTGTTAAATTCAATGTCTAATAGAATGCGCGAAATGATTGCAGCACAAGCCGGTCACATAAGATATTAACTTTATATTATATTAATATTAATTAAATTTAATGAATTAATCAAATAATCAAATATTGTTAAACAATTTAGTCAATTATTTATGAAATAAAATTAAAAATTCTATTATTTTCTGATTTTTTTTGATTTTTTTCTATTGAAAAACTTTTATCAAACTTTAAATTAATTTTTTTAATAATTTAGTTAGGATAAAAAAACAAATTATATACCAAAATACTCCACCAATATTGAGCTATTTAAAATTGAAAACCGATTTAAAATCGGATCACCCAGTACCATTTTATTTACAAAAAACCAACAGTACTTTCGCTTGAAAATAGGTGTATGTTTGTTAATGCTACACAAGATAAAAGTTTGATTTTATAAGTAGCAATTGCAGCCTGTGATCTATATGATGCCTTTTTTTAGTTATCTATGAGAAGCTGTGTGACGAAACAGAAATGCTTATTGAGATGATACATGGAAATGGAAATATGAATTGGAAATTTTTAAATTCTGTACGATGAAATAGATGAGAACAGTGGAAGCAAGAGATGGAGAATCTTACTACATATATATAGACATTTTAAAATCAAAGTGAAAACATTTATGTAAAATAAAACTATGTAATAAATTGTATTAATTTGTGATTGAATTGAATAAAATTATATCTTTCTCCGATGATGAAATTTCATAAGAAGATTTTTAGTAACCTAAATAATGAGGGCGATTTTCAAATAAAGTTGGGATTGAGTGAATTAATAGAAGTCAAAAATCTACATGCTAATAATAAAAAAAAATTGCGATATGGAATGGAATATATTAAAGTGTTTAAATTGCAATGGAGTTGTGGGATAGGTTTCGTTAGGTATTGGCTATCTCAATACACGATGATAGAAAAACTAATAGTGATGAGTCATGGCATAAAAAACAGGAGGACCAACGGCAGATAGTTTTGAGTGTAGTGTTTGCGAGTAATATACATAGAGGAAGCAGCATCCAATAGCTTGCCTTTTTATGTTAAATACAATGGACTGCTAATGGGAATTTTGGAATATGCAAGTCACCTGAAGTAAATCATCTTACACATCAATTAATGTTAGCTTTTAATCTTTTTTATATAATCTTTTCTTGTTTTTACATAGTTCTTGCTATGAATTATTTTTCTTTGTTGATCGATCACAAAACTGATTTACTAATTTATTAAACCAATACAACAATTTTGTAATTCCAAATGCGATTAAAAAGCTTTGGAATTGATTAAACAATTAGCATCTCTCATTTTTATTATATTCCATGCAATCTGTAAATTGGGAATTCCTCCAATCAAAAGTTAAATATTAATTCCATAGCATTGATTTGTATAAAAAATATTGGAAAACTAAATCTCCTTTCACCACATACATACATACATATGTAATTTAAACGAGAACAAATATATCCATGAAAATGGTAACAATAAAAACTTTTCAATTATTCTTTAAATTTTTATAACTCTTACAATTTAATATGTATACGAGTATATTATATAGGAAAATTAAAAAGAATAATAGTTGTAATCCAACAGAAAAATTTACATAAAAATTGAGATTCGTTCATACGACTAGGTTTATACAACGGTTAGCTGAGAATTTGGTTTGATAGGTAAATAAAATGATATAAAGTAGTAAAACAATGTTTGTTAAGAAACACAGGAGTTTGTTGGCTAATACAAAACTAGACCTATAAGGTGCTTGATAAAAAAAATTACTAATTAAACTTACTATAGTAAAAACATATCAACTGATCTTATCATATGCTCAACATACAACAAAAATTATTTCAAATTAATATTCGCTTTTTTGGTTACAGATTTGCTAATAATCTAGTTGATGATTACTTTATTTATTAGAGGATTTACATACATTAAAATTTTATTCTATGTTTTCCTTTATATTCCATAACTTTTAGTAATTTTCATCACAGCTAATTTATATGTTGTTCGTATAACTTTTTCAGATGTTCTATATGTTTGGTTGGAGAATATTATATTTGTTGTTTTGTCGTTTTTGGTGAAAAAAAAAATTTCTATTACAATGATGTTATGTAAACAGAATATTTTTAGTTAAACTTAAAAACTTAAATTTCCCATGAATATGTTTATTTTTGTTGTTGTATATAAAATATCATTTATTATCTCTTGACACTGGAATGACAGGTATAAATAACCACATAATATGTAGTCCTGCTGTTTAATAGGGAAAGATATTAATTAGAATTTGTGATTTTTATACTGTAATATTTGTTATTTGTTTTAAAATGTTGTTGGTTACAATAATTTGATTTCTTTGCTAATCTAAGAGATTTAGTTGTCAGTTTATGTGTTTATAAAGCTCATCAGTTAAATTTTTGGGTTTAAGGGGTTTAAAGTTGAGTACAAATGTAATGGAATGTTTCAAAGGTGACGTTTAATAGATTAAGAAGCTGAGTGGTGCAATATTAAACGTGGAAATTTAAAGCTTTTTACCGCATGCTAGGCTCAAATTAGATTTTCAAACCACTAAATACTTTAACAAAAAGTCAACCCATTGGTGTCTTCTTATGGAAAATTTAAACCTATAATTACAAATCGTATGAACGTTTTATCCAGTGTAATTATTATAGCAACCAAAAAAAGGCACTAGTATACAAACTCAAAAATGATTAAGCTTGAAATCTGTGTCAGGTAAAACTATAACTTTAAAGCCCTATTTGTTAAGGCATATATTTGTACCCAAAAGGCATATAATTGCATATTTCACCAAAAATGCATATTTTTGTAAAATTATTATTTCCTTTCTGAGTCCTTGGGTTGGTTTTGGAGCCGGTCGAGTCATATGGAAGGTTGAATTTTTTAAGGAAGATTGCAATTTTTTTTAAAAATATTTGTAACCTTTGGGTTTGGTATATTACTAAAAATGCGTTGTTGTTTCTGTACCAAACATTGCTCAGAACGTAATTCAATTCAAAGTTAATTGAATTTTAAATTACAGCGATCTCTCTAAAATTTGTTGCTATATGTTTTGAGGTGCTATAAGTAGCAAGTGGAAAACCAAATTTGGATTGATTCTTTTATTTGTCAAGAATTATTCATTATTTTAAAGATTTCAATTTTACATTTAATTCTTCGACCGTGTATACGGTAAATGGGTCAAAATCTTTTCGGACCGATCTGTGGACCGATTTGGTTTTATAATTTGAAAATACCCTTCTTCGAGATTAATGCAATGGAATATCAAACTAGAGGAGTACGATTATTATTTTTGTTTCAAGGAAGAAACAACCCACACAAATGCTGACACGTTGGTCAGACAATAGAAATCGACCCTTGAATGAAGGCGTAGCTCGTTCCAAATTCAAAACAAATTTTAATAATCCCGTAGACCACTTCACAATGCCGCAACCACCCACCTTACTCTTCAATTAGCTTACTCTTCACTTACTTCAACCTCACTAATTTTTTTTTATGATATTTTACTATCAATTAATATAGTAAAATCTATACCTCCATGGGACCAAGAAAGCGAAAACACTCGTATATTTCAATATCCTCATACTTGCCTACTAATTCACAAAAAAATTGTACAAACCAAATAGCCGTTGCAAATCAATACCACCAACTTGAAGACATTCAAACCTTAACAAACAAAGAAGATATAAATGCTGTAATTAAGGATTTACACGATGTGATTTTACTCAATCGTACTCAACAATTCAATACAGTTAAAATAGAAGTATGAACTTCAATTTAAAAAATTCAACAAACTACGTGCCGCCACCACCGCCTGAAAAACAACAACAAGTATAAGCCTTTAATTGCCTGCTTAGATCAATGAAGTGAAACATAAAATAAAAACTATTCAAGCTATTTGTGTTAGTTATTTAATGTTTAACTATTTGTGTTAATTAATTAAAGTTATTATTTATTTAATGTGCATTTTATGATTATGCAAAGTTTTGAACAACACTTTTTTTTCTATTTCGGGTAGACAATAATACCGCATTCACAGCGAAATAGCAAATTAGTAGATGTAATTTAAATCTGTGCTGTAAACACTTTTTATTTTAAAATCTTGCAACTAATTTGATATCTAGGCTTACTACCATTACAAACGATTAAAATACTTACGATTCAAATTACAATCTACGTTTTAAACTCATATTAAATATGCCAAGAAGCAAATTATAATATACTATCTACTAATTTGCTATGTCGCTGTGAATGCGATATAAGTTATTAATTAATTGTGTTGCAATCCGTATCTTCAATTATATCTAAACATTAAAGTTGCATGAACACGTTTTAAAAAAGGCACGCGGTATTAAAATAACAAATGTCGAGACTTGTTACCTTTGCAAATCAATTGTGTGATGAAACATCCCTTGAAGATGTGAAAATTCGGTTGGCTAATGAACTTTTAAAGGAATTTGTTCAAAATGAAGATAATTTGTTGGAGCTTGATAGCAACATTGAGTACAATATGGAAGAGCTCGAAAATAAATATTACCATGCAGTATCACTGCTGAACACATAGCTTAAAACCAATCTTCATGAGCAATCTACGAATGTATTTGTGGGAGAACAAAACCCGTTATCAGAATTAAAATGTCAAGTTCCAGTCATCGATGAAAAATACAAAAGATTTCTTATATTTTTGGATCTGTTTAACTCCTGTGTTTACGAATGCCAAGCGCTATCGACTGTGCAAAAGATCCAATACTTAAAATGTGTACTTTGTGGTAAAGCAGAAGCACTTGTAAAATCATTCAAGATTACGAAGACGAGTTACATTTCAATTGGTGTGCAAACGATATTGTCGTTCGTAACATATTGTTTCCTTGCTTATTGAAACTCAAATGGATAAACCATCGATTAGAAACCTAACAAAAACAACATAAAAAACATTCGAACACAATCGAAGCGATCATATGGGGATTGAAGGCTCTAGGTGATCATGCAGAAGCCCATGCATGACCCATGCGTATAATTATTATTGTTACAAAAACATCGATGAAGGAACTTAGTATTTTTGGGTACGAGAGATAGTTAAACACCCTATTCAACAATAATTGATTTAACCACATTTCTAACAATGCGGGCGGATACTTTAGAATATGTGATGGATAGTACAAGTGTTTCTCTTAATTCGATTTTACCAAAGGGTCCAATAAAAACCATGCATATATCATATAAAAAATACCATGTATGCATAATTTGTCCCAAGTCTCATAAAATTTACGAGTGTAATGAATATTTGTGATCGAGAGAGTTAATTAAGCAACTTGATAGATATTACACCTGCCTTAGTGCTACGCATAAAGATTTTAAGTGCAAGATAAACCAAAAGTGTCTAACTTGTAAGCAAAAACAACATACTTTATTACATTGAAACGAGGAAGACATTTTTTGAGGCATAACAATGCTAGCTTTGTCTAATATGAATACCAGCAACACTGAACTGAACCGAAAAATCGCTGAAACTTCACCTTACTTGTTTCCAACATCAGATTCAACGTATTCCACGTATTTGGCCAGCAACGCTACTGGTCAAACTAATAATGGAAACCAAAGAGGCATTGAATCTTGAAACATCTACATATTTGCTTGGACTGATTCAACTATAGTCCTGTCATGGTTTTTGTCATTTCCACGAAAATGTAACATCTCTATTCCAAATCGCATATCCGAGATTTTGGAAGTATAAACGCGAAGTCAGTGGCGAAGTCAGGGTCATGCGGATTGTGCGCCGCGTGGTATAATGTCTTACGACATGATTAAACATTTATCGAGGTGGCAAGGACTGGCTTGACTTTGCAATGTTAACTCAGAGTGGCCCTTCCAATCCAATTCAGAAGAAAAGGAGAGTGGAATTGAATTGAAGAGAAAAAGAACTGTGGTTATTCATCAGTTGAAACATGCAAAGCAATTAACTATGTGAAAAGTAAACTCACTAGTGTAAAAAAATAACAAATTATAGTTGCTATGGTTTTTAATATAATTTTACAAAGTATTTTAAACAACATAGAATATAGTAGAATATAGAATATAAATTTTGGATGTTTTGTTGTCGATTTATAACTTTATAATTTATAGTAAATATCGATTATATATTAGTATCATAGAAAAAATTGCATTTCCTACGCGAGATAAAAACGTTTTTCGTTCGTGAACAAATGTTTACTAACGAGAAAACAATGTTTTCATGTCTTGTAGAAAAATACACTATTTTCTTTTGTATTTCCTCAATTAAAACCCCGTTTTCAATTTATATTAATACTTTTTATTTAATTGATCAATATATTTCAAGCTAGGCCCATCTTCAGGATTATTATATAAAAAATAACAATTATATCAAAATTGAAATAAAATAATTAAGTGACATTTATATAAAACAAAGTTTGATATATAAACTATGTGTAAGATAACTATGTTAAAATTAACTAAAAAAATGAAAATTAATGTTACTTTGAAATTTTAAGAAAATCGAATTAAATCGAATTATTTTCTTAAAATTTCAAAGTAACATTAATTTTCAATAAATTCAACTTCACAACTATTTTTTAAGTTAATTTTAACATAGTTATCTTTACACATAGTTTATATATCAAACTTTGTTTTATATAAATGTCATTTAATTATTTTATTTCAATTTTGATATAATTGTTATTTTTTATATAATGATCCTGAAGATGCGCCTAGCCTGAAATATATATCGATCAATTAAGTAACAAGTATTAATATAAATTGAAAACGGGGTTTTAATTTAGGAAATACAAAAGAAAAAATTAATAACTATACTCACGGCGAAACAAACTTACAATATGTATGTATTTGCAAAACAATATTCAAAATCTTTAATACAAATGAGTCAAATTTTTTAAAAATGGTCCGAGCAAAATCTTGGGTCAACCGATTTGTTTAAAATTGCCGAAATATAGTGAATCTGCAAATTCAAATATTCATCTGCAAATCATTCACGATGGTTAACAACAAGTTAAATAAACATATCTATACCTGCCAACTTATACGTTGGAGTCAAAACGGAGATTTTCAGCTTGATATTACGGCTATCAATATAGAAAGTAATTTCCTAAATGAAAAGTTTTAATGCAATTATCGATTTAAACAAGATATTACGAGTAGAAAGCAGAATTGAAAATTCTTTAGCTCTCTATGAAGTCAAACATTCAATTATTTTAAGTAGAAAAGTAAAATTCCAAAAAAGATTGTCGGAGAACAACATCTGAAGTACATAATTACACGTAGAGTCAGCATTATTATTAAAACTCTGAAGCAAGGATATTGAATAATTGGAAGTCGAAACTTCCCGAGCAAAATTTAGTTAGGGAAAGCCTGAATACAGTTAGGACGTAATCAGGGCCAGGTCAGTCCAGAAAGAGAAAGCCCAATTAGGCCAATCTGAAGTGTGTCTGTTTAGGGTCTGATTTAGAATACCCTTTTAGGGCTAAACTTATTTGAATATATCCGGCCCTGTTCTGGTTTTTCGTATTTGACCGCTATTTGGGCAATCGGATTAAGGCCTAATATAAAATATTTTACTACAGGCTGCCCTATTTAATTGTATCCATCCTCTATCAGAAATTATATATGATTTGCTTATTAGGATCTGCCTTATTTAACCTGATCTAAGCCCTGTTTTATTTTTTGGTTAAAATTCACTAGAGCATTATCCATTTTAGAATTATATAGTTAAAAAAGTTTCATCTATGGTTAAGTTATCGCTTCTCGACTGAAAGACTTTCCATCCCAGAAGCTAGAGTAACGTTGTCGAGACCTTTTTTAAAATTATAAGAGGTAGAAGTCAAAAAATATTCAAAGGATGGATCTGTATTAGACATGACCTAACTTATGAAGTTGTTATTTTTATCCCTCCCACCGACTAATTATGTTCCATTTGACTCGAAAATGAAGTGTATGCAGTTTTACTGAAATCGGAAAATAATTACCCACCGCGCAGTGGCGTCGAAGATAAGAAAAGTAGCAGAATAATAGGATTTTTTATGTTTATCAGATATAATCATCTTAAAACATAATATATCTCATAATTTCGATTTTTTTATCAAAAGCTAATTACTTTACGATTCCAACGAGCCTAAGTATGTAGATATCGATCTTAGGAAAGCGTTTTTATCGAATTTCTTCTTCTTAAATCCAAAAAAAAAAATTTCTGCGAAAATTCAGAAAAAATAAATTTTTATGTTAGATTTAGACTTTGTTTGAGTAACCCAAATTTTTATTTTGAGATACATTGCTAGCACAATTAACTAGATATGGTAAAGTAGATCGTTTGTCAACCATAGTAACATTTGGTAATATTGAGAGTGTACTAACGGTTCCATAATGCGAAGAAGGGAGCGGTTTATCGATTGCGAATGCGATATATGAATGCCTTGAAGAATGGGATCTTACTGATAAAGACGAAGCCATGTGTTACGATACGACATCAAGTAACACTGGACCATAAAAAGGTGGAAAAAAGATTGGCGACAACTTGATTCAATTCCCATGTCGTCATCACATACAGGAGGTTAAACTACGGGCTGTTTATGATCTCAAATTTGGAAAGACCACAGCACCCGATGTTTCGCTGTTCAACAAATTTCAGAAGCCATGGGACGGTGGTAAAATTAATCCAACAATGTTCAAAAGTGGAATATCGGACAAAAAACTGGGAAACAAAATTCCAAAACACTCGTGAGAAGCTCTAGTAATTTTTTGTCATGAAGAGTTGGAAAAATCACACCCTAGCAGCGACTATAAAGAATTTTTGGAAGTTACATTGATTTTTCTTGGCGAAACCATTGAGAATTACAAATTCAAACTCCCAGGTCCGACAAGTCACGCCCGCTGGATGGCTAAAGCCATTTATCTCCTGAAGATATTTATGTTTCGTAATCAGTATGATATTGCAGTTGGAGATTTATAATTAGTTTTTCTGATTATGTTGTATGTAAAAATTTGGTTCGAATGCATAGATGGGACAGCAGCCGCAAATCAGGATTTGGATTTCATCAAATCGGCCGTCGCTTTTAAAAAAATTGACCAAAGAGTTTCAGAAGAAATGTTGAGCAAAATTTGTTATCATCTTTACTATTTAACGGAAGCAAATATTGGCTTGGTTTTTTCGGCCCAGAGATTTCGTTTGATTTTTTTCGGTTCAAAAACTTGAGGTCCCAGCACGAGACTTCCTCATCGCACCCTAAACTCGCAAAAAAGATTTTTGAGGCAGTCAAACATATGCAACTTTTTGCTAATAAGAACATTAGTGATTTTGTCACAGAAAAAACTCAGAGTTTTTTTAATCGATTTAGAATTTGTATTGATTTTTTGCTACATGACCCATCGGAATGAGGATTTCGTCAAAGCCACGTTGTTTTGCCAAAGTTTGCATGTTGTTAATGATACCGCTGAACTCGGTGTTCAGTTGATGACACGGAATACAACAACATTCTAACTAAAGACGAGGAAGGTACACAATAAACCATTCAGGTGGTCGAAAACTACAGATGCAAATACCCATCATACAATAAATCTAATTTAATGTATTGATTTCTTTTGGAAAAATGTTACTTTTGAATGAAAAATTATTATAAATTTAACTATAAAAGTTAAATTTTTCTCTTTGAAAAAAGATTATTATGAATTAGTGAATTTTCGTATATGTAAGAAGAAAAATTAAGATAAATCGCTTTTCTAAGATCGATATCTACATACTTAGGCTCGTTGGAATCGTTAATTAATTAGCTTTTAATAAAAAAAATCGAAATTATGAGATACATTATGTTTTAAGATGATTATATCTGATACAAATAAAAAATCCTATTATTATGCTAAATTTCTTATCTTCGACGCCACTGCGCGGTGGGTAATTATTTTCCGATTTCAATAAAACTGGATATATTTCATATTCGAGTCAAATGGAACATAATTAGCCGGTGGGAGCGAAGAAAAAGATGGTTTGAAAATTGTTCATACATATCTGGTCATGCCTAATCTGTATGTATGTGTATTTAAGCAAAGTGCAGATTGAACTGGTCAGCGAGCTAACAACAGATGCTTTTCTTAGTACCTTCCGAAGATTTACTTCAAGGTGAGGTTTTTGCAACATGTATAACAAGGTTTGACTTCTTTGACAAGGTTTTAGAAGAGTAATTTATGTTCTCCTAATTCTCCTTTAAATGGAAATATAAAATGGCATTTCAATTTTCAGCCATCACTTCGGTGGTCTATGGGAAGCTACGGTCAAGACTACAAAATATCATATAAAACGAGTACTTGGCAGTCAAATACTAACATACGAATGTCAACGCTTCTCTTACAAATGGAAGCTATTTTGAACTCCAGGCCACTCTGTGGGAATAATATAAAAGCTGATATTGATGCTCTCACCCAATCGAATTTTTTGCTTGGTCATGCTAACATATTAGTTCCAGTGCCCAGATCACAGAGCTCAGAGTTCCAAACTTGAATCATTTCAAAATACAAAATTATCACGGTGCCAATTTCTACAGCATATGACTGCATTTTTGGTCGCCATGGCATTGTGAATATTTAACAGTATTACATCAACGATCAAAATAGAAATAAAAGAACAACAAGGTTGAGATTAATAACATCGTTTTAATTAACCACGACAATCTACCTCCAGATAGAAAAGATGGTTGGAAAGATGGTTGATTCGTCGTGTTGTTGAGTTACACCTAGGAGCAAGTTGGAGCTAGTCGTAATGATTAAAACATAAACTGGAATGCTTAAGAGACCAATTTAAAAGATCTGTATACTATCAGTATGCTGAACCTGAGGCTTTATGGTATGGGATATTGGGAGAAAATAAATGTCGTCATAAGTTTAAAATATTTATTTGCTTAATTATTGTAAAGATATAATAAATACAGGGGCTTGGCTTTTATGTAAAGAAGTATGTGGTATGTAACTTCAATTTGTTTTTAACGTTGAAATCATAATCTGGGTTTTACACTCTTAAAAGAGTATCTTTTCACTTTTGTATCCTTTTAATAGACGTAAAAGAATATTGACAAATCTTTTTTCTATTTGTTTTATTAATTCAAAGATTTTAGGTATAGCAACATTAAGAAGGGGTTATATTTTTTCAGTCATTAACTTTTAGCGTACTTACACCTTTATTTGAACAACATTTTTTTTTAAATAAAATGTTTTGTAATTGGATTCTTAATAGGTATCACAACAACATGTGTACTAAGGTGCTGATGAACACAGTTAATTTTTAAAAATGTTATGTTAATATAAAACAATAACAATACAAGCAACGATATATCACACCATCCATTTGCTGTTAATTATTTTAAAAGACTACTAAATTATTAAACTCTGTATCGTCTCTGTTCTTCCTGAAGAGTTTTGCTCTCAGAAATGAAAAGAAAATTCACATACGAAAATTCGTATAAGCTTCTCTGGTTAAAATAATAAAAGCAATAGTTTCCATCAGTGTGACAAATTTCATTTCCGCTAAACAGTTTCGGTAAAACTTCTAAAGGTTGGATATTGAGGCAATTTGTAGACAATGCCAGCTGTGCTTCTAAAAGGTCTTTAAACAGTTACAACCGAAACAACTGCAATTCTAAGGACAGCTATAACTTCTATAACCATTTTTCGGAAGCTTTATTTAGTGTAGATAAGTTTCGATAAAGCTTCTAATATTAAATATAGAAATATTTTAGAAGCTTTCTCTCCGGTGGTGGGGAAGTTGTATTGAAGCTTTATAGAAGTAAAATATAACTAGCTTCCACTTAGAAGCTCTAGCAAAGCTTTATTGAAGCTTAAGCTTGTATAACTCAAAATTGAGAAGTAAGTTTGCTAATTGGGATAGCCACTGTGCTGATGATGAGTACAAAAAATATTAATTGTTTTTTGGGGATTTTTGAGATCAATTGAACTCAAGTATGTAAAGAAGTAATTGGAATTTTTCAATTCAAAGATATAGTTTGAAGTTTCTCAAAAAAAAACTCACTTCACATTTTTTGTGTTTCGGATGAATTCGAACCTTCCTTGTCAGTGCCTGGCTCGAATCCGTAGGCAGACACGCTATCGATTGACAATTTCGAAGTTGAAACTTCTTCATCACTTATTCATTTTACTTAAGTTGAATTTTTCCACTGTCATTAGACTCGGGGGAGACCAGTTATCAGTTATCAACGAAGTTGAGTAGACGTGTGTTTATTCTGTCGTGATTGTTTTTGTTTAATTTTAATTTTATTAAAGTATTTGAATTTAATTTTTTCTTGTTTTTCTTAAATAAGTTTACTACTAATGGTGATCGAAGTTTTGTGCAATTTTTAATTTATTTATAATCTAAATCTAAATCTTACAATGTTTATTTATTTTTTTTGGCTGAGTTGGGTATAAATAATTAAATAATTAATTCATATTTTTAAAAAAAAGAAACAAAAATTACATATAGTCCTTATATACATATAAGCAAATAGCAGTAATTCTTTGTGCTACATGCCTAACCTAACCAACAAGTTCAATTAGTTTTTGTTGTTGTTCTTTCATTGTGATTTGTGTTTTTTTATTGCAAACAAATCGCAATAAACTGAAGAAAGGCCCATTATTTAGCCTTTTAAAAATTAATTATAATTACAGGGTGCTTACAGTTTTTTATTTTTATTTTTTTTTTGTGTTTAATAAAAAAAGTTTGTCTTTTACCATTCATTATGCCATTCTGTGATCTCAAGGTATGTAACTCAGTTAAATCCGATGTACTTTATATGTGCTCGGGAACTTGTGAAAGGCTCTATCATCCTAAATGTGTCGGTGTTTTAGCTTCCACATTTGAGCTTGTTAATAAAGCTGATTCTGGGGTTTGTTGGTACTGTATTGATTGTAGGAAAGTAAATTTAGGTGTTTTAGCTTGGAATATGAACCGTGTAGGTCAAGAATTTGAAAAAGTCATTAAGAATTTTTTTAATGTATCTGAACATTTTTCTTCCACGAATGATCTCTTTAACAAATTTTCCGTTTTACCTCAATCTAATGTCACAATAGTTGACTTTGATACGACTTCGGTTGCACCTATAGAAATTTCTATCCAATCAACGACAAAAGCTTGTACCCCATCTGACATTTGTCAGCTTGTACCCCATCTGCTTGTACCCTCTCAAAAATATAACTCTTCGCAAAAAAATCAAATGTGTTTCTGTCCCTATTAATGACCCTTTAATTAATAATATTGTTCTCAACCCTGGTCCTACCAATTCCGACCCCATTAACATTTCTTCCTCTCCTACTCTTAACGTTGTACCCCCTCTTAAGCAAATATTTGTTTCCCGGCTTCACCTTTCGTCTACAAACGATCAAGTCATTGATTATATCAAATCTAAACTACGAGATAATAACTTCAGCGATACGGATTTTAAATTGATTAAATGTAAAAAAATAACAAGCTCTGGTAGTAGTGTTGCGTCCTTTAAAATCGGTGTTCCTGAAGTCATGTTCGATTGTCTATTGTCTCCAATAACCTGGCCTAGTAATACTTTCGTTCAGGAATTTGTTTGTAGGCACAGATCAAATACAGTAGCATTACCATCTAACGAGGTGCCAAAAAACTAAAATGCCTGTCCCTTTACTATCAGAACGTAAGGGGACTTAGGTCTAAGGTTTCAGGTATTTATTTGAAGTGTCAGATGCTACCGTTTGATGTTTTTGCATTAACCGAGACTAATTTAAATAATACTTTTAATAACAACGAACTTTTCTCATCTGAATTTAATGTTTTTAGACGCGATGGTGACTCTGATGGCTCAGAATCGTTAGGTCGTGGTATTCTTTTGGCGGTTCGTAGTGTGTATGACTGTTCTTTGTTTCGTATTCCTGGCACTGAACACTTGGAACTATTATGTGTCAAAATAAATGCGGGACGGGGGAACATATTGTTATGTAGACTGGAGCATGATAATGTAGAGCGGTAAAGTTCCCGATTTATTCAATGTCTGTTTTCTCATAATTCACAATTTTGCTTACCATACGTAGTTCCTAATAGTTTCTCATTCATTCACAATCTATAGTCATATTTTCACATAGTTTCCGTTACATAAATTTGTTCTTAGCATAAAACAATTAACAATAATATTTCCTTTACAATCCCCTATTATTGACTCACACTGCGTTTTCACCCGCATTACTTTACCATACTACTAAAATTTGAATTCTCCGGACACTAACCGTACTTGCTCAACAAAATTTTCAAACCTAAAACGGCTGTGCATATTTGTCCAATCGTCGCAATAGCCAAAAATTATTATCCTACAATTAGTTATGTATTCGATTTCTTATAGGGATATTTTTTTTTATCAATTTATCTTTCCGATATAGATCTACATTTTACTGTAATACTATAGTAAGCTATTATTTCATAACACATAAACATCATAAGATCGGTTAAACTTACGTTTAATTCATTTTTAATATTTCTTACAAATGTGTTGGAAATAACTTATTTCGTTAAATTATCTTACAATTTTATGTATGACAAAATAACAAACAGTTTTGTTTTATCGGAAGAAGGTCCTAACATTTATTAGCATAATATAAATTTCCTTTTATCAGAAACACTTTTTAGACTTTTTCGGTACTAAAAATTGCTATAAAAGGAATGACTATACAATCTTTCAGACTCTTGTGCATTTTGAACCAATCTCTCATGAACGACAAAATATTGAAAATTTTGCATTCATGCATTTTCGATTAAAATTAAGTTAACATATAAGTAGTGAAAATTTTTAATTAATTACAATTTAAAATTAATTAGTGCAATTAGATCAATTTATTTTAAATGTTCCGTCCCGTTAGTGACAAATTTAGTTCAAATTTATATGTTTTGTGTCGTCGCGAAAACACAAACAGTTACCAAAAAAATTATTTATTTGTTTGTGTCGTAAGAATATAAAGCTCTTAGTCGA
Organism: Diogma glabrata; assembly: GCA_963693315.1. Taxonomy (NCBI): domain Eukaryota; kingdom Metazoa; phylum Arthropoda; class Insecta; order Diptera; family Cylindrotomidae; genus Diogma; species Diogma glabrata. The sequence continues at coordinate 106,029,896 of OY856186.1, read as the reverse complement.
TTCTTTTTTCATGTTGGAATTTTGGTGCGTGTTTTGACGTCTCGCAGTCTAATTTAATACGTTTACTTGTAATATTTGTTTGGTATGTTAAATTTTTTTCGTTTTGTTATTTTTTCATTTTAAAAATATTCCGTACCAAATTTTACGTAGAAATTATGAGTGTTGTTATTTGGTTATAATACAGATAGTGTTATTATTGAAAATAAAGAATAAATTTTTCTTTTAAATTGTTAAATAAATTGTTAGATAAAATAACCGTAACTAGTGATGCCTTGAATTAAAATATAATTCTACTACACAGTTATCGTTTAGCTTAATTTACAAATACTGTGAATTAATTTACAAGAAAAAAATTATATATGTATGTTCTGTGAATTGTTCTGATAAAAATAAAATTTAATTTGAAATATTTTATAAAGTGAAATATACTGTCAGTAAGGCAATAGAGGTCAGTTTTTAGTGTAACAAAGTTTTGTTATTATGTCCACTCAACATTGATATCAAAGTTTCACTATTACGGCTAGGTATTTTACATATTTCAACGCAACTTTGATATTAAATTTTTGCTGTTATCAAATCAACGTTTATATCAAATCATCTGTTTTACATATTTCAACTCGAGATTGATATCCAAGTTTTACTATTACTGCGGTGTATTATACATATTTCAACGCAACATTGGTGTCAAAGTTTTACAATTGCTGCCGTATATCATACCTATTAAATCGCATCCCTTATATCAAATTTTTGCTGTTACCACCGTATATTTGACATATCTCTACTCAACGTTTATATCAAATTTTTGCTGTTGCTATCGTATGTTTGACATATTTCAACTTAACATTTATATCAAATTTTTGCGGGTGCTATCATATATTTTATATACTTCAACTCAACATTTACATCCAAGTTTTACTATTGCAGCCATATATTGTACTTATTGAAGCGCATCATTTGTACCAAATTTTTGCTATTATTACCTATTTCAAATCGACATTTACATCCAAGTTTTACTATTGCTGCCGTATATTGTACTTATTGAAGCGCATCATTTGTACCAAATTTTTGCTATTACTACATATTACAAATCAACATTTACATCAAAGTTTTACTATTGCTGTCGTATATTGTATTCATTGAAACGCATTATTTATATCAAGTTTTTTCTGTTACTACATATTTCAAATCAACGTTTACATCAAAGTTTTACTATTGCTGCCGTAAATTGTGCTTATTGAAACGTATCATCTATATCAAATTTTTGCTGTGGCTATCGTACATTTTACATATTTCAACTGATATTCAATTTTAGTGTGATTACTACTGAGGTTCAACTCAACATTGATTTTTAATTTTCTTGATACTTTACCTGTTGGATTGTTCATCGCTGATGGAGGGCTAAGGCCGTAATACTTGGAATTTGGGAGGATTTAAACATGGGGTGAGCGAACTTGATTATTTTATTTACTTTTTTATGGAGGTGTGAATGCGTGTGAAAGGGTATGCAAGTGATTGAATGGGGGCTTGCCTGTCGATGCGTGTGTGTGTGTGTGTGTGAGATGGCGATGCGCGTAGCAAGATGCATGTAGTCTGAATTGGAAATGATTCTAATCAAAATATTTTTTTTGCTTCGAGGTAACGTCTCGTTTTTCCAAATACCTTTTCGTTTATTACTATATATATTGCCTAAATTTATATTGCCTAAATTTATGAATTTATATTTTTAAGTAAACCAAGAATCATTCTCAATTAACCTGTATTACAAAAAAAGAAAAGAAAACCAAATTCTTGTCATGTTTTAGGTTTATTAATTATATAAAACATTAACCAACTGTAAACTACAGGTATTGAAATAAACTGGTTTGGACACGTTTGCTTAACTTACAAATAAACTTACAAATAAACTTATAATTTTTTTTTGAGTTGTAAATATTTTTTTTTGGGGAATTACTTATGGTTTTATAAATTTTTAAAAATGTTATTAATAAAGAAAAGGGGAAATAATCAATAAAGACTTTCAATATAGCGTGTGACGTTCTCCAGTGCTCTAGGATCTGATTCACGGTGTACCAGCGATGGCAGTGGTTTACGAGCGGTATCATATGGGTCAGATGACAGCCATACAACGAAATAGTGATAACTACCACTTGCGATACTCGCGGCGGGTCTTAAAGCTTAAGTGTCTTGCCTCGCCGTCTGAATGTTAGCAGGTATGAAGCGGGAGTGTGTGGACGTCTGGGAATGATTGTGTGGGTTGGACGTTTGTGTTGAAGCAGCAGGTATTACTCCATCAAATCCACGAGGGCTGAGCTTTAGTCGTTAAGGCGTAAAATTACTCTAGGTACGCATCCTGCTATGCCATTCTCATTAGTTCGCCAATGAGAGAGCTCTTCATTACAATATATATTGTTAATTGCTATATCCGTCCGTGTAGTCCTATCGAGAAATACCAAGAGTTTTTAAACGCGGTGAAATTCGTAAATAATTTACTGAATACCACAGATGATTTGGTAATAATAACGTAGAGTCAGAAAACTCTTATAAATTTAATTTTCGAAAAGCAGATTTCATTATACTTAATCATTTGATTAGCAACATTAACTTTAATTTTATATCAGAAACTGATAGTAGCGTTAACGAAATTTGCTCTAATTTTTACAACAAAATTTTCGAATGCCTTCTGCAATGTGTCCCGTTTACGGCACATAAAAACTTTTCTTCATCTCCTCCTTGGTATAACAGGAGTCTTCGGGTTCTGCGCAATCGGAGAAATAAGCTGTGGAACAGGTATTTGATTTCTGGATCCCAGTCTGATTATTATCAATATCTAGATGCCTACAATGAATTTTCTATACTTTGTGACAGTCTATATTCTGATTATATTCATCAAATGCAATTTGACTTAATATGTGACCCTAAACGGTTTTGGCAATCGTTAATAGTAAAAAAAAAACAGATGGGTATCCTCCTACGTTAACATATCTAAATAATTCCTCTAATGATCTCAAAATCATTTCCAATTTGTTTGCAAATTTTTTCAGTTTAGCATTTTCAGAAAACACCTCTGAACCTGATGAAGACTACTTCAGTTATTTAAGCAACTCTCCTCAAACTTCTTTAATGGCAATTAATATCGACTGCGAATCAGTTCGAGATAAAATCAATAATTTAAGAGACGACTTTTCTTCAGGTCCCGATGGGCTACCTGCAATAGTTTTAAAAAAATGCATTGATGGTTTGGCACAGCCTTTAACCTTGCTTTTTCAAAGATCCATTTCTTCTGGCATTTTTCCTTCTTTGTGGAAGAGTTCTTTTATAGTACCCGTTCATAAAAAGGGTAGCAAAGCTGACATTGTAAACTATAGGCCCATTGCCAAACTATCGTCTATTCCAAAATTATTTGAAAGTGTAATTTTTGATTATCTTTATTCTTGTTGTAAACCGATTTTTTCATTGCATCAGCACGGATTTCTTCGAGGGAAATCTACAACCACTAACCTCACCGAGTTTGTCTCTAGCACCATAAAGTCCATGGAATTAGGTCTTGAAGTAGATACTATTGCTACTGACTTTAGTAAAGCTTTTGACAAATTGTCACATGAATTAATATTATTTAAGCTTCGCGCTTTAGGTTTCCCAACTCATATTGTAAATTGGTTTAGTTCATATCTAAAAGACCGACATTATCTTGTCCGTTTCAGATCTGCCTTCTCTGAGCCTTTTATGGCTAAATCAGGGGTACCTCAAGGTAGTCACTTGGGACCACTGATTTTCATTTTAGCTATTAATGATGTTTCATTTGTTATTAAAAACTCTAAAATTTTAGTATATGCTGATGATATGAAAATTTTCCGTAATATTTCGTCAACATTGGACTCAAATATTCTACAGAGCGATTTAAATAATTTCTTTACATGGTGCACCAAAAATTTCTTGGAATTAAACGTTTCTAAATGCCAGACGATTACATTTTCCAGGAAAAAATATAAACTACCTACTCGCAGTTATACTATCAATGGCGATATAATAATATCAAGAGTGCATTTAATTAGAGACTTAGGCGTTTTATGTGATAGTGAGCTTAATTTTAGATCCCATATCGACTACATTGCTAGTCGGGCCAACTCAGCACTTGGTTTCATTAAACGATGGTCCAAAGAATTTTCTGACCCTTATGTCACCAGGGCTCTCTATTTAACCATCGTTAGACTACTGCTTGAATATGCTTCTCAAGTCACCACGTACATATCAATAGAATAGAAGCTGTCCAACGCAGATTTGTGCGTTTTGCACTTAGAGGTCTTCCTTGCGCTGATCCATACAACTTGCCTCCATATCTGGATGGACTTAGTCTTCTTGGTATGCACAGTCTGCAGAAACGTCGTGAAATAGCTGACGTTATTTTTGTCCATCAAATTTTGGCTGGTGAGTTAATTCCTCAATTTTAGAATCCATAAACATTAATATTAATTATCGCGCAACTAGGTATGTTTCTTTATTCAGAATTGATTTCCATCGCACATATTATGGTAGAAATGAGCCTATCACAAGAATGCTACAGAACGCGAATAAAAATGCTCAAAGCTTCGATTTCCATCACAGTAAATATAAGTTAAAAGAGTTACTTTATTCGAGTCAATGATAACTGATAACTCGACAAGTGCTCTCTGCATGATATCTTTTTATAATTTTAATATTTTACTTTTTAATTTTTAACTAATTACGCGCAATCAAATCGATTGTAAGCTCATTTTAATGTGTATTCATGTTTGTCTTATGTGGACTTCATGGGAGGGTCTACCTGTTTTTAAGTTTTATTTTTATTTTTAAAGTTAACAGCAAGAGCCACACGTTAAATAAAATACTTCCCTATTTTGTTTTTGATTATTGCTTTTTTTGCGCATGATTTTTATATTTTTTTTTTTAAGTGCCTTTGTGCCTTTGTGTTTATAAACGGATTTTTTTTTCTCTTTACACGTGTGTGTATTTTATTTTTCTTTTCTACTTGTATTAAGTATTGTGGTTTCTTTGCATGTTGTTCTCTTCCGTCCTGCTACACTACAACCGATCCTTGTCTGTGACAAGGTGAATTCATAGTAGCGATATGAAATTATTCCAATCATGTATATATGTATGTATTTTTACACGTTGTGTATTTATAGATGGATATTTATATGGTTGATAGGCTCTTATTATGTAATTAAATATGACATAATTAGAGCTGGAAGTGTGAGCAAGCGCTGTTATGTCTGTTTATTGGACTCCATATTATTTGTTTTTATTTTAGTTTACAGATTATACCATCGAAAATATGTATGTGTATAAAATTTTAGATCTCGAATTCGAAAATTGACAGAATTGTAGTCATTTTATTGAATGAATTCTGTTTTACAACTCTATCACGCTTTTTCTATCGAAACTGATAACTTTATTACTTTTTAATACTGTTAAATAAAAATTTATGAAAATTAAATAGAGTATACTAAATAAAACAAAAAAACGTTATCTCCTTAACCATCCCCCACAAAACATTCATGAAAATCACTTATTTTTACTATTTTTTAAGACTGCTTAAAATACAAAAAATAAGGGAGAAAAAATGAAAAAAATTTCAATCAGTAGGCATTTTGTGAAAAACTAAAATTAAAAAACCGCTTCGTACAACGATAACTATACATTCATACAAATTATAATGAATTTTTATTGAAGTGAACCCTTCTTTAGGCGCGTTGTGCAATTTTGTATGGGGAAAATTTTATATATTCGAGTTATCATTTTCTCGCATATATTTTTAAATACAAAATACCTCTTTCCGTTCGTAACGTTTCAAATTGCAATATGGAAATCGAGTTCGACTGAGGTTCTATAGGACGAGAGTTCAATTCCTGGAGCGGAGCATTTTTTTATTGTTTTTTTTTAATTTTTATTAAATACCATTTAAATTATAGGTTTTTTAATCCTGAATTCGATTCATAAAAATTTCTTTTTACGAATTTTAAAAAATTGATCGAAAATGCAGTTTTTTAAAGTTATTGCTACTGTCTTATTCCATTTCGTTCAAATTATTATCATTCCGATATTAACAAGAAAATTAATTATTTTCAGTGCTAAAAAATAAAATATTGGTTTTTCCATCATTATCTTTCATAATTTCAATCCCGTGAAATAAAATAAGGAAAATAAAAACTACTATTTGAGTATGCTTCTCTTTCAATATGAGTTGACATCTTCTTTACAAACGATTGATTTAAACACAGGCGGCGTTGTGCGATTTTGCATGTGGAAAAATTTATATATTTGAGTCATCAAGCATAATTTGAGTCATCAAGCACTCGAGTTATCATTCTAAATAAATATTGAATCTATATGTATAAAATTGAAAGTATGTCTGTTTGTCCTTTATACATTAATACATGTCTGTTTGTCCTTTATGCATAATCATCCGATCTTCATGAAAATTTGAGAAGTTGTTGTGTACACTAGCCCAAAGGTAACTGGCAAATTTTTATTTTTCAAAAACTGCACCTCAGGCCCTTATAATGTCTTAAGCGATTTTGTCTAAATGTTGATAATTATTTAATTTGGTTTTTATTTAAATATCGTTTTATACATGTTTCTAGAATTAAAAGAATAAAGTTGATAACATCGATTATATCGATTTAAAACTCAAAACTACGAGTCGGAATTCGCACAAATACTACAAAGAAGCATAGTTTATGTATGATTAAACATGGACGTAAATCATGATGATCAAACTAGTTAAAAATGGTGGCACTTAGCCGATAGGGATTCGCAAACAATAACAATAACAATACCAATGAATTTAATACTTATGCTGAAACGCTATTTTTTAACAAATAAAATGTGTTTGGTAGTAGAATTACAATGTTTGTCGCAACGTGTTGTTGTGACACACACCTTTTAAGAACAAGGTCTCACAACAATATGCAAATTTTTTATATGATATGTTTTGATTATTTTAAATATAAAATGTATATAATTGTTGCTTGGAATGCTGATAGATGTGAAACACAGAGTAATTTTAATGATTTTAATTTAAAAATTCTGAAATTCTAATTGGCAATGCTACAATAATTGGAAGATACAAAAACACAGCTATTTCACAGTTTTAAGTTTTCACTTCTGTCGGCAGTCCTCAAGACTGCCTTCATTTTTTTTTTGATAATCTATTTTCGAGAAATCGATCTGACCGCTACGAGATTTGAAATGAAGATTTTTTCAGCACTAGTCCTAAGTTTTCAATACGAGCGAAGCAAGTATTTAAAATTAGGAAGTGTGCTGCAAAAAATTCATTTCAAAACGATTTGCACACAACGTTTTCTGCACTTGAGTACCACAATAGACAAAAAATAAAAAAAAATTACAAAAAAATCACTATAAAAAAACTACGCGAAGTATTTATCGATCAACAATGCCTTGACAATATGCAAGTTGGATTATATGCAAGAAAAAAACGCCATTTGTTCTTGATTGTTTCCACACTACAAACATGTTTTCGTTTCGCGTGTATTTTATTGAGAAACTGTACAAAATGAGCTCAGGGGAGGATTCCGATTTGGAAAGAGTAGCAGAAAGAGCATTGCAAGGTTTATTGGCGGTAATATCCAAAGAAAAATACGAAAAAACGTATCGAGCGTTCAAACAATGGTGCAGTGAAAAAAAATTAAAGTGATTGACGAAAATAAGTTGCTTGCTTATTTCGATACCGAGATGAAATAATTTCAATCGTCAACTACATGGAGCATTTACTCAATGTTAAAATCCACGTTGAACGTGAAGGACAACATCGATATCTCAAAATTCAACAATTTGCGAGCTCTTTTGAAGTGTAAAAATGACAATTATTTTGCGAAGAAATCAAGAATCTTCACCATTGAAGAAATCTACAAATTCCTGAAGGACGCTCCCGACGATGTTTATTTGGCTACGAAGAGAAAATTTGCTGATAATTTTTTTGTTTCATTTTCCAAACTTCACAATTTTAATGTGGCCCTTATTGTCGGTGTCTATGGTGCTTGTCGACGAAGCGAATTGTTGAATTTGAACGTAAAGGATGTCGAATACATGGACAATGGCATTAAAATTACCGTACCGAAAACGAAAACCAAAATCATTCGACAATTTGTCATCAACTAAGGGAGGGATCGGGACGTAAATTTGGTTGACATTTTCAAGATGTATTTAGGACTACGTCCTCATGGCGTTATTACCGACAGATTCTTTTTGGGTTTTCGTAAAGGCAAATGCATCAAACAGCCGATTGGCATTAACACGATTGGAGGCTATGCTAAAACAATTGCAATTTTCTTGAATCTTTCGTCACCGCGTGATTACACTGGTCATTGCTTCCGTCGATTGTCTGCATCCTTGTTGGCAGATTCAGGTGTGAATTTAACTACAATTAAGCAACATGGTGGTTGGGAGTCTAATAAGGTTACAGAAAATACATTCAACATTCGCTCAACAATAAACGTAAAATTGCTGACAGCATTATGGGTTCGAAAATTATTAGAGCTGATAACGTTTCAACGACCTCATCAACCACTGCTCCATCCAGTGAATCAATCATTGAAAATGGCAATGTTTCAGCCGGTAGCACTGTTACAATAATTTCGAGTCAAACAAGCCGGACAAACTTGAAAGTGGTTGGAGAGCCTTTGCCACAACCACCGATTCCTGGAGGATATTCATTTCAATAACTTGCATAATTGTTCTTTCTACTTTGGTCAAAAGTAATGTTTTCATTCATTTCTACTTTATTAATAAAAATGTTTACCAACACAAACGCACCGTTTCGTCTATTAAATTGGCAGCAGTGCGGAAATGAAAAAGCATTGCGGAAATGAAAAAGCAGTGCTGAAATAAAAAACCAGTGCGGAAATAACTCACTTTTCCGCACTCAAACGAGTTTTGATATATGTCGTATTGTGGTACTTGAGTGCAGAAAGATTTTTTTTGCAATTCCGAATCACAAATCAACGTATTTCGATATTGTCAACAATATCAAAAAGTGAGATTTTTCCGCACTATTTTATTTTTCCGCACTGTTTTATTTTTCATAGAAAATTGTCTCAATGCTAAGTTAATAATAGAAATGTTTACTTATATTTTAATATGAATGTTGATTGCAAAAAATTTGCAAAATAATTTTGTTTACTTGTGTTTTTGGAATTGCAAAAAACGTTGTGTGCAACTCGTTGCACAAATTAATTTTTTTTCCGCACTTGTCGTATATTTGAAATTGCGACGCGTGCGGAAAAAATCAACTTTGTGCAACCAGATACACAAAGCACTATTTTATGACTTCATAGAAAAGCTGATAACTTTGTTACTATTTAATATTTTTCAATAAAATTTTATGATATCTATATTGAACTAGGGCTCCCGCGCCCCCTCCCCCCTTCTCCTCCGGCTTTCATCCGGCTTTGATACAACCCTTATCCATCACAATCCAACCTCTTAGAATCTATATGCGAGCATGCACCGTTTCTTATGTTTTTAAGTTAAAATAATTAATATAATTTCTCTGAATTGTTGTGTAAATAATAATTTGTTGGTGGTACACTGATCCAGCATTGTTCAATCATTGTTACCCTTAGATTTGTAACAAAACTTGAATCGTTCGGTGTAATGTATAATGGACAGATGTTCTGTTTTGGATGAAACAAATGTTATGTTTTTCAATAGTTAATCTACGCAATAAAATGAACCAATCGCATTCAAATAGGTTCGAATCTTTTACATATTTGTAAATTATTTTTTGCAGTTGATTAGAGCAAAAGCATACTGTTCGTCTGGCCGATATTCTTCACGAAAGAAAAACTGATGAGCCCGAAACATCTTTACATTTGTAAAATTTAATGCAATCCGTTTGGTCGAAGCTTTGTAAAGTGAAAGTTAATTATACCAATTTGTAAACAACTTTTTACGCGGGTGCGTTCGTAATTGCCGAACAGTACGTGTGTTAAATTTTGAATTAAAATAAATAATTGGTAAAACATGATTCAAATGGGAAATGTTGTTAACCTCAGAAGCAAATTTTGAATGGTTTCTTTTAATAACCTAAAATTTAATGCGATACATTAGATTTGGCATATGAGTTGGGCTGATCATAGCCTGGTTAGTGAATTTGGCCTCAATAAGCAATTATTGATCTCAACATTCTAGACGTAAAACTATCGGGCTCAAACCGCTAGCTCGGCACTCTTTATAATACAAGCATAAAATTGTACCACATAAAGCAAGTATAAGTATTGTTCTAGGACCATTGAGTTTGTTGCAATTCTAAACTCTTTATAGGTGGAACAGGAGTCCTATTGGCCGTTTAGTGTTTAGTTTTAGAGAAATTGAAATTACTTTTGAAATTATTGTTACCATTAAACAAATTTAAAGTTACTGTTACGATTATTTTCTTTAGGAATAAGTCGAGAGTAACCTATTACGGTTATTTGTAACTATATTGGTTTCTTGAGCCAAAAATTAAATGTGTGTATGATTTTATTTGTCCATTTTAAAAAAAGTTTTATACCTCCCAAGTAACAATTTTTAGAGCTATTAGTATCAAGATACTGTACTGAAGCTCTAGAGAAGATTGTATGTTGCTAGTTGCGCGTTTTATTTGTCGAGTGATACTTGGAGCTCTAAACAAAATTATTGTTGCTTTATAAAATAGTTTTCGAAAACTCATAGCTCTAATAAAATATAGAGCAGGCAGTTGTTAGAATAGCATTACAATAGCTTCATAACCTAATATAGAGCTTTTAAACTAAAGTAGTGCAGCACCACTTATTATAGACCTATGAGCTGTATTTCACCGTTGCAACAGCAAAGCGAGCTATAATTGAGCTTATTTAAAGCTATAAGCATTATAAAATCTTACTGTAATATAGCGTTAATGTCTATTTATAAACTGCTTTTTTCTAATATAAAAAGCGCTCAAATATAACAGAGCTTATTTTTTACGTAAATTTTGAGTTATTGCGAGTTTTTGAATCTTCAATAATTCAAAATGGTTGCGTTTTTCAGTCAAACGTTAGTTGAAATTGAAGCATTGACATTTGATTATGTGTGACATTTTCCTTAAAATTTTAGAGCTTTCTTAATCACACTACTTCTATATAAAGCTATTTGCTTTGTAACATAATAAGTTTATTATACAATAAAGCATTTGTGACACAAAAAAAGAACAGTTTCACAGAGCAAATAGCTTTATAAAAAAGTAATGCGATTGTGATAGCTCTATATTAAAATAAACCGTTATAAATAGCATTATAAAGGAGTAATATGTAATAGGTAGCTCTATATTGGTATAATTTGCCACCATCTTCGTTTTTATAAAGATGGAGTAAAAAATATCACCATAATGGCCAAAAATGTTTTAATAATTATTTTTGATAATGATGTATTTTGCAAATATGACATATCACGATAACTGGATTTCTATTGTTAACCATTTATAACTAAGAATTTTTTTAAAGATGAATTCACCAAAATAAATTTATTTAACAAACCTGAAACTGTGAAAAATGTTTCAAAATATTAAAAAAAAAATTATAATTTTTCTATTTTGCCACCAAATACACAAAACTAATAAGGGCGCACTAAAATTTTAGTTCTAAACTATCACTATTCACCATAAAAAATAAATGGCACATAAAATTTGTATACATATTTTCAATAAAAGTATTTACATATATTATTTATTTAAAATAAAACAAATTGCCATTTAATTTATAAAAGAATTTATTTGACAGAAACCATAACATCAAAACATTTTAAAACCATGTCGATATGTATTAGTTTATGTAAACATAAAGTTTCATTGAAAAAATTACTAGTATTTGTATTCAAAAAGTAATATTAGCTCTCAAAAACTCTAACAGTCAACCTTTATACAGCTAATGTAGCTCTATTAAATATTATTAAACAACTTCTTTAGAGGAAATAATGCTGTAAAAGTAGCAAATTTAGCACCACAACAGCTCTGCTAGAGCTGTGGCAGCGCTGCATCAGCAAAATATAAAGCAACCAGCTGTATATTATAGCTCTAGAGCACTAGAAGAGCTTATATAAAACTGAAATTGTTACTTGGGCTGTATACCACTCAACCAGTATTCAAATTTTGGTCCGGTATTAAATCTCTCAGTTTTGCTTCCCAATGTCGGATTTTATTTATTTATTTGTATATTTTCATGTTGATTTGAGCTTGAAATGCTAATAACTGATGTGGTTGAAACTGTATGTAGATATAGCTTTTGTAAGTTTTACAATAGTTTCGGTAAAATTATATATTTTGTATTTGTATTTTAATAGTTTTTCTCAACTACAACAAAGAGAAATTTATTGGAATTGTATTAAATTTATTTATTAGAATTTATTGGAACAGTATTGAAGTATTTAATGTCAATATCATCGCTATATTTGCAGAAAACTATGTTTTTCTCCGATAGACAGCAAATATAAATTTTGCAGACTTATTTCAGTCAGCAAAGTGGCACTTTTCCTGCCTAGGCAGCAAAGCAAGTACTTTGCTGCCTAGGCAGCAAAATAATTAGACTTCATAGCAATATCTGTTTATATTGCGATTAAAAAAAAAATTTTTTTAATCGATTTTTTTTTTCATTTTTAAAATTTTGCTTTATTTTTAAAGTAATAATTATTAAATTACATATCATTGTAATTATTCGGAGAAAAAATTATATGTTCAACTCGGCAGCAAGGTAGATTGACTGCCTTGGCTGAATTCCTAGCCTCGTTCGCTCGGCTATGAACTATCAGCCGCGGCAGTCAATCTACTACTTTGCTGCCTAGTTAAACAAATAACTATTGTTTAAAACTCAGTGAATTCAATACAAATTTTTGGATCGATAAAATAACAACTTCAAAATTTAAACTAATTCAATTTTATTTTATACAACTTTTTGTTGTTATTTTTTCATTTATGAATTATAAAAAAAAATGTAAAAAATTGATGCAGAAAATCAATTAATCAAAATCAAAAATTTGTTTTAAATATAATTTTTTTGTTCGCTATGAGATGATTTCGCTTAAATTGATGGAAACAACAATGTAATTTATATTAAATGATTAATTGTTAATTGTTCTGTCTTTAATATTTATTGAATATATGTAAAGTGATTTTTTATCGAATTGAAATTACGTAGCTAACTAATTCATCTTACAGAAAATTTACATAAAACTCATTTTTTATTTCATTAAAAGTATGAAATACTTTTAGTAATATAGGCCAAATTTTCGTTGTTCTCCTAATTTAAATTTTTTGCGACTTAAATTTGTTTGTTCTCGTTTAAATACACTTTTTTGCAGATCCTTTGAAATTTGTTTATGAAAATGTGAATTTTCTTGTTGTAAAATTGTTCGTTCATTAATAGAAAATTAACCTTCTTCTGCCTGCTTCAACACATTATACAACTATAAGATTCAATACAATCTGATACAACGTTACATATTTTGGGCTTTTGTTTAAGTTGTCCATGGTTTATAGAAAGTTACATAACCAAGTTTCATCCTTGGTCCAGAAAGCATGGTGTAAATTCTTATGACTGGTTTAATTTAAAATATTATTACGTTAAGAATATTATTACAAAAACTATTGTTTGATTTAAATGTATTACAACACAACAGAAACATTATTACAATTAAGTTATTACACAGCGAATCATAAAAATTACACACAGCCCTTATTCTTGCAATTTTCGATAAAAACCTTAAATATTTAATTTAATTTTAACCAAATAAAACATTATACATGAGGTAATCATGTACATGTACATTACATTCCAATTTTACAAAAACCATATCTAAATTATGTTTTGTGATTTTCATGAAAATTATATTTTTCACATCAGTTGATTTATAAATTGAATTAATTCAAAGCAAAATTCTATCAGGTATCAATGTGAATATTTTAAAACATAAATTCTTTGTAAAAAGTAAAATTAAAATAAATTAACATTTTATAACGATGTCGTTGCTGATTATTTTCGAAATTTGATTCTAATGTGGTTTGTTTTAAATAATTCATTTACATACTTAATTTGTGATTATTAAAATTAATTTAAAGGGACAGTGTAAAGAAAGTTTTTACATATCAAGCGGAAATCATATTTTAATAGGATTTGGTTTAAAAAAAAGTCAGACAACAAAACAAATAAAATAAATTCATTGTAGCAATGATGGAATAGTGAAGTTGAAAAACTGGAACAAGATTTTGTTTTTAAATTGGAATCCATAAAAAATTGATTAGAGTGATCATTGTCAAACGAATCCCAAATTTTTCGAAAAACTTAGCAATAAAGAAGGTTGAGAAAACCTCAACCCTGACCCCAAGATCTCATTACTTACAAATTCATTCAATAATACGAAATAAAAACAGTTTAAATGTTCATTAAATTAATAAAGAACTCTCGACGGTTCTATTTCTGACATCCTTAGTATTTGTAATTAGCTCGACTGGAGATTACAGGCAGTGTGTGCAGGATGCTGTTGATTCTGGTTCTCAGACGTTTTTCGTCACAGAAGAATGTGTATAGCAACTACAGATGCACCGCATCAACGCTCGTGTGTATGTCACTGGACTAGGTACTAGTCCAGCAACAATCTCAAAAGAACTGACAGAACTTATTTTTATTCAATGCCCTGAATCTATCTAGAATCACATCTGAACTACCACCAATATAGTTTTATATTTCTGGATTTGATTATTCAGCGGATCTTGAATTGGCTGATCCGAACGTAAAAAAGCCAAGCTGAATAGACAAACTTATTGGAAGTGATGAATTTTTCAAAATTTTAGATCATGAAAGGATTATGAGTGAACCCAAACAACCAATTGCTCACAAGACTCTATTTGGAAGGGTGATAGCTGGTGAACACAGTTCTGGTAAGACAATACAATCCACCATTAGTCTTCATGCAGAAATTAAAATCAATCATAATAAGAATATTGATCAAAGGGAAACATACGTAGCCGTTTTGGGCATTGCAGAAAATTGCTGTTAATAACTCTCATACAGAGGAAGATAAATTATGTGAAGACCACTTTAAAAGGAACTTCACTCACCATATCAAAGAAATCTAAACGCCCAGCTGGATGAATCATGTTTGGTAGCAGTAGCTCGGCTCAAACTAATGGAACGGAAATACCAAAAAGATCCAAATCTAAAAAGATCTAAAAGGAACGTCGCATATGTGAGGGAATATGAATGAACCAATCGTTTGAAACAGATTTCAAATTCAAAGTCTAGAAATAATTATAACAATCTTTTTTATTTACCTCATCACAGCGTTATGAAAGAATCAAGCTCCACGACAAAATTAAGAGTAGTTTTTGACTGTTCTGCCAAGTCAAAATGTATGAAATCTCCATACGACTTAATGGTGGTTAGGCCTACAATTTAGCGTAGTTTAATTTCAATCCTTCCAATATTTAGAACCTATCGCACCGTCTTTTCTGTAGACGTCAAAAAAATTTATCGTCAAGTATTAATTGGAACGAAAGATGTGGATTATCAACGTATTAATTCAGTAAATTATTTGTGGTATAACATCACTCTGATGGAAAATCTTCCATCAAGAATATAAGAACTGAATCTAAAATATTATGGTGCAAATTATGAAATTTTTTGCAATCCATACAATTTTCGACCGATCTAGTTTCGAACCAATGAAAAAATTTTAAACTTTAAAAAAGTTTATCATTCTCATCAGGGCTAGCTGACTAGATAAACCACCAAAAAATGTCAACGCTTATATAAACCAAAAGTTAGTCTACATCTCTAGCGAAGTATAAAAAAACAAAAAATTTACATAAAGATATATTTAATAGATTCAGGTTTAGTCAATTAGTTTCTCTAGTGATCACTGTTTTGTTATACTCTAGACATACTGGGTGAATAGAACGTGAGATATTGTTAAAACCGCTAGCTTAAATTTAAGTTAACAGTTTCTTGAATTTTTCAAAATTGGAGAGGACTAAAAATTTTTTGATGACGTAACAAATTGAAACTTACTCGGCTAAAAATTGTGATGTAATAAAAATTAATATTGGGTGAATAGAACGTGAGATATTGTGAAAACCGCTAGCTTAAATTTAAGATAGCGGTTTCTTGAATTTTTTAAAATTGGCAGGGTCTATAAATTTTTTAATGGCGTAACAAATTGGCTACAAATGTCTGATTAGGTCCTGGTTGTAGCCTACATTTTTAGTCCGCTATCTTAATAGAGCTCAAAACTATAATTTATTAGATATAAACGATGCAGGAATGTAATCTTTGCAAAAAGATACAACCCAGGACATTACTCAAAAAGATCAATGCTCTGTTGTTGTACGATACGTAAAAGGTAACACATATAAACGTGTTATCGGAGTGTTGAATAAGAACTCGTCTACCAGACATGACTGTACAATTTAATTTCTGATTTGATTAAAAATAGCGCTTTGGACGTTTAAAATTATATTGGCAGCTCAACAAATGGAGTTGCCAACATACGAGGACAGTACAATGGGTTCACGTCGTGGTTGAGTAGAAAAGCGCCAAGACAACAAATACCACTAGTTGGGTACTTAAAGATATGAATCTATTTCAATTGTTGAATTATTGTGCTGTTTTTTAAGGGAGAATGGATGCAATATTATAGGTGAGACAGCCAAGGAAGCTGCGCTTAAAAAAATTTTTGGTTGCTTTGATGATAAAGAAAGACATCTTATATGTAGACTTGTTCCAGCTTACAAACTATGGCCTCTAATGATGATTTCGATGCTCAAATCAGGCAAACTGCCTCCAATTTTTCGACTCATTGCTAAAATTTTAAATAACTCTAGCTGCACATGTTTAAAAAATTTCCGATTCTAAAATCCTCGTTTTAAACTAGCAATTTATATTGCTTGACAGCTTACGAAATGGTCATTTCCACGTTAACTTCTTTCAATGGTCTTGCAATTTTACTTTTGGTTTAGAAAAAGATAGGTTATTCAACAGGATAACATCCCAAGCTGAAATTTGTCAGAGCTCAAATAGGGTCCTGATCAGGTTTGCTCTAGTACGGATCAGGAATTGGTAGTGCAGCCTGATTGGGCCCTGATCATGAGTATAACGCCTGATTGGGATAACCGGATCAGACCCTGATTAGGATAACTGGATCAGGCCTTGATTGGGATAACCGGATCAGGTCCTGATAGGGATAGCCGAGCCAGATCCTGATATATATTTATATATTAAATATATAAATTCAATTAAATATAATTAAAATAAAATAAAAAAATTACAATGGAAATAATTAAAACATTAATTACCTTAATCACTCCTATTATAGTTTTTCAACCGAGAAATGATAACTAATCCATAGATGAAACTAATTTAACTATATATTTCTAAAATCGATAATACTCTAGTGAATTTTAACCAATGTAAAATCAAATGAAATAACACTTAGATCAGGTTAAATAAGCCAAAACTTAATAGGGAAATCATATATAATTTTTGATAGGGGCCTGATAGAATTAAATAGGGCAAGCCCTCGTAAGGTATTTCATATCAGATCCTGATCAGATTGTCTAACTAGGGGTCAAATACAAAAAACCAAATCAGGGCCGGATGAATTCAAATAAGGTTAAACCTTTAATCAGGCCTGGAACAGGCCCACATCAGATTGCCCTAATAAGCTTTACCCTTTCTGAACTGACCAAGCCCTGGCTATATTTAAGCTTTCCCTAGCTATTTTCTGCTCAGGATCATATTAAAAGAAGCAAACTGTCAGTTGATAGTTGAAGAAAATTGAAAAACGAATGACAGACGAAACTACAGATGACCTTGTTTTTAATAACCCGTTAGAGAAATATAAGGTAAAGATATTTAATGTAATTATGGACAACCATAAATTCCATAGAACGTCAAATCATGCAAAACTATTTGCTGAAATTTCAATCTTGAATCCGAAATTCTATAACAACAATTTTGCAACCGACTGTTTAGAAGGTTTCAGTTAACTTGTGATTAAATATTATGCTACAGCTACTGCATCGATATTAAGAAAAGAATTAAAAGATCTTATGACAAAGTGGGACCATTAAGAATATCAGCGCAAGATATATCGAATACAAATGAATTGCGTGATGTTTCAGACTCAGACTTGGAGTTCGTTGATGGAGGTGTGATGTGTATTTTGAAAATTTATTGCGAACATTGTATTTCCTGTGTTTATGTTAAAAAATCATAATACGTAAAAATACAAGGGAATTTGGAAAACAATCACCGGTGCAAATTATATGCGATACATGTCGCTATACCGATGATAGGAATAAACGTTAGTGAAAACTATCGAGTCCAGTGACTCCATCAACATCAAAATATATTGCATTATCAACACAGCTAATAAAATCATTAACACCAGTAACATATGTAATGCAACCACCATCAGATGATTCAATCATAGCCATCAACGAAACGATCGGTGAATTGAATAAAAAATTTGATAGAATGGTTGCCAACATGAATGCTACTAGTATCAACAGTGCACATTTTGATCACACGCCAATAATTCAATCATCATCGATTACATATAACGGAATGGATAAAAGTAATAATTTTTCAAAGATCATTGAATGCATTGAGAAAATTCAAATATCAATTAAAGCTTTATCAAATAATCAATCTAAAACAAGTGGCGATGTCCAACATATCAAAGCTGACTGTGTTAAAATTATAGAATTTACCAAAGAAGAACAATTACCAAATTCAATAAATCCATCTATAAATTTAAAACCGTCCTATTCAACAATTACCAAGCTAAGCCCAAATAATACAGCTCCAGCAATATCTTTCAATAGTCATAATACTGCATCAACCAGCCAAACCATTTCAACCAACCAAATAAACAAGTCATCAAAACATCTCGACACAAGGTAACTATAATATTGGCTTCGATGGCAATGCAATACCACCTACACCGCAAACCACAGAAAATAGTGTAACCTGGCGTAAAAGTAAAACGTCTTCATCCCTTACCGATTTTGATCGTATGATCTGGATTGGAGGAATTGAGAAAAGTTTAAAAATAGAGGACATTACCAGCTTTATTGATCACACATTCGGCATAAGTTCATCCGAAAAACTTAAATTAAAATGTTTGGTCAAGACTGAAAACATTTTTAACCGAGATAGGCCATCATACAAAATGACCTAGACACATTTAATCTTCTTCTTGACAGCTCAAAATGGCCGAGAACTTGCAGCATCAGAGAATTCTTCAATCGCACAACAACAAATCGATTTGTTGATTTTTTATCCCAAAAACCTCTATTACCAGAAAAATCAAGTGTGACAGTTTAATATGTTCAAACACAAGTACAACTAAATACAAAATCACCAGTGAAAACAATAATAACATAAAAAAATCCCAGCGGCAGGTATATCCGCTAGAAATAGGTAGATTTCGGGGTCAGACGGTTTTGTGTCCAAATAAAATTAGATAAGTCAGATTAGTTTAAATAAAAAATATAAGTAGAAACAGAATAATTCAAAAAAATTATCGAACCAAATTAAATACATTATCCGAACTAACGCCATCAACACAATTTCGGAACAGTTTTATTTAAGTTGGTTTAAACTACTTTTAATAACATATTAAATCCACCAAAGATCAAATGAACTACGTCACAACTACAATTATACCATCACACATAATTTATAACATTATCAAACAATTTTATTTCAAAATCATCTTTTGTTGTTGTGTTTTTTTGTTCTTATTTAATCTTTTTTCAAACGGTTACTTAGTAAAAAAAATAAAAACAAAAGAGATTTTGATAATTTTTCTATGGTATTAAATGGGTTGATATTTTTCTTGTAAGGGTTGCATTATAATGCTTATAAAAATGGAATCTTTTGGGTTAGAAAGCTGAAATTTTTTGAGGCTATAGCTGAAAAGTATGTTTAAAAGCTAAGATGAATTTAAATAACATAAACTGAAACATGATGAAAGCATTGCCTTTTGCGTTTGTTTTTATTTCAACAGCCGTAGGGTCTCAACCGTTAGACTTAAACTATTATTTTTGAAAATTTTGGAAAGATTTATATTTTAAGTACGTGAAAAAAAGTTTTCAACTATGAGCTTGGCCATTTCAGCTAGATCAAGGGCAGCAAAGTTTAGTAAATTTTTAAAACAGCTGATTTTTGAGGAACCTGAAACGCCAAAGTGGTCATCTGGATAAAAATGATAAAAAAAGGTTCAAATATTCAATATTTTTAAATTTTATTAAAATATTATTATTCAAGCGGAAGTTATAGCGCCCTAGATTATTCGACTTTTTAGGCTCTAGCCGCTTAACCGGTACCCGGATATGGCCAGTTCACGAACTTGTCCAAGACATTATTTGCCGTAACATACACAGAAAATTATTTTGGTGTAGGTCAAAAAATGCGACCGTGAGAGTGCCGCTAAATTCCGTTATACCTCATATCGTTATATATATATATATATATATATAATTTTTTTTTTTTTTTGTTTTTCCATCTCCGCTTATCACAAATAGTCGTTTGGCATCAAAATTTTTCCGAAATTCCGAGATGAAGCCCATTGCAATAGGTAGATTTTTATATGAAATCTACCTAAAAGGAACATATAACAACAAAATTAATGAAATCCAAACGGCAGAGCCGAATAACGCAGTTTTTTATACCATCCACTACCAATCATAGTAGCAGTCCTGTTAGTTCATCCAATACATCCTATACATACCAACTCTACTATATGTTCTCTTCGAAAGCAGCAACAATTAATGAATAAAGATGACTTGGATAATTTACACATATACTATCAAAACGTTCGGGGTATCCGCACGAAAAGTTTAAAATTTTATTTGCAAGCTCTCGCTTCAAATTGTGACGTCATTGCATTAACTGAAACATGGTTGAACGCTACACACAAATCTGAGGAATATTTCGGCAACGATTATATAGTATATCGACGTAATCGATCACAACTGAGCCGCAATACTTCAATTGGTGGTGGGGTGCTGCTTGCTATATCTTCAAAAATTCATAGTGAACAGCTGAATATAGTTGGTTTTGATTATTTGGAATTCGTTTGTACAAAATTATCATTTAACAAAATCAATTTTCACATTTATTGTTTGTATACTCTACCTAATGCACAAATAATTATATTTCAGGATCATATCATATTATTATTAGGATCATATCGCAATTAAAACAATCCAATATAACATTAATGAATCATTAATTGTTCTTGGTGATTTCAATTTACCATCAATTACGTGGGTTGGAAATGAGGATGACAACGACTACCTACCTACCAACAAATGTTAGATCAGAAGCTGGCATGTACACATGTGATTCGTTATTACAAGAAGGACTTCGTCAAATAAATAATATCCAAAACATTGCTGGTAATACGTTGGATCTGGTTTTTGTTAGTGAAACAAATTCAGCAAGCATCTTTGAACCGACGCAGCCACTCTCAAAAATTGATAATTTTCACAAACCATTCGAATTGATGGTTCACAACAAGTTAACAATCAACTAAACGAACGAATAACTACATACTGCTTTAATAAAACTAATTTTGACGCACTAAACATATATCTAAATGGTATTGACTTTGCAAGCATTCTTGGGAATTTGTCAACGAATGAAGCAACTGAGAAATTTTATGACATTTTAACAAACGGATTCGAATTATTCGTTCCAAAACGGATATGCACATCTACGAAACATCAACCTTGGTATAATAAACAACTAAAAGCGCTGAAGAATCGTAAAGATAAAGAGCATAAAAAGTAGAAAAAAACAGGCGACCCGAGTTCATATATCACAATAAGAAATCAATTCGATACCTTAAATCAACTCTTGTACGATGCGTACATGGAAAAAATACAAGAGGATTTCATCCATAATCCAAAACATATATGGATAAGTCCATGAAAATGAATAAGTGAATATGAAAAAGAAGAGCGATGGATATCCAAGGAAAATGCATTATAATGATAAAGTATCGTCCAACGACAGCGAATCTGCTGTGTTGTTTGCTGAATTTTTTTAACAACGTTTATGCTTGTGATCAAAACGAAGACGTTGACGTAGATGAAATATTGAACAATTGCCCAGTGAAGGACATTATTGAATTCAGTGCACTTGAAGTTTTTGATGAACTTTGCAAAATAGACACAAACAAAGGAAAGGGTCCTGACAATATTCACCCAATTATTTTGGGAAATTGCGCTAGTGGACTGTCACTCCCACTACAAATCATATTCAACAAATCGCTGCTAAATGGTGAATACGCCATTACACAAAAATAATTCAAAAACTTCAGTGGAAAATTACCGTGGTGTTGCCATATTACCTACTTTTGGCCAATTTTTCGAATTCATGGTATATAAGCGAATACGCTTATCAGTAGACGCTGTTATATCGGGAAAACAACATGGGTTTTCTTCTAATCGTTCAACAAGTACAAATCTGGTGGAATTCACACATAACGTGAAAAACGAGATGTCTAATGGTAATCAAATCGATGTAGTTTACTCTGATTTGTGTAAAGCGTTTGACCGCGTTAATCAATCAATTCTGATATCAAAAATAATTGAACATGGATTTAGTAAAAATCTGGCAAAATGGATCTGGTCATGTTTAACCGATCGATATCAATATGTAAAAATTGGAAAGGTTTGTTCATCAAAATTCCGGGTTTCTTCTGGTGTACCACAAGGGAGTCACCTGGCACCATGCCTATTTCTTATATATATAAACGATATTACTGAAATATTTAACGACGTACAAGTTTCACTTTTTGCTGACGATGTAAAATTATATACAATTGTAAATAATCAGTCGGACGCGGAAAAATTCCAACTGGCCATCAAAAAATTCACCAGATACTGTAAAAATAACGATCTCAGTCATATGCGATGTTTGGATTTATACGTCGCGTCTGTATAAACATGTTCAATCCAATGGCGATAAAATCTTTATACTTTGAATTTGTTTGATCACATTTGGAATATGCAAGTGTCATCTGGCATCCATATTACCATGTTTACAGCAACAAAATAGAAATGCTTCAAAAAAAATTTACATCGTACGCACTTACCCATCTTCGTTTGCATGATCATAATCGACCATTACCAACATACACAACCAGATGTGATATGTTGAATTTAGACACTTTGAACAGGAGGAGAATAAACTCTTGTATATTCTTTATTTATGATATTTTAACTGGCAAAATTATTTTACCGTCAATAAATCTAGAAATTAATACTACTACGAGAACATTACGTGCGTCGCAACAATATGTTTTGTATTAAACCACAACGCACAAATTATGCTACCGACGAACCAGTAAATCGCATGTGTAAATACTTCAATGTTATCCAAGAACAATACACTGAATCAGTTTCAAGAACATCATTCCGAAAACAGATAAAAGAGATAAAGGAAGCACATTTCAATACGTTGCATCGATATGACTAATAATGTTAAGAGCGGTGGTAGTCAAGTTGTATTTTATAATCTTATTATATATTGTAATAAACTTCGTCCAGAATGGGTTAATTTAATTTAATCATAAATAACCAATACGTTCCGTCTAAATGTTTTCTACATTCTATGGCAAAGATGAATTAAAAGCTAACTCCCTTTAACTAATACAAGTTGCATAAATTAATGTAAATTAAATTTGTTTACATCAATGAATTAAAAGGAGGAGTGGCCTATTGTTTCTAGAAACAACTACAGTGAGTACCAGAATATTCTGCTTATTTGTTTTTGAATATAAATAAGCGAACAAAAATATCAGGCAGTCAGTTTTACTTTTGCAATTAAAAGTGTTTATAAATATTCGCAAGTATAAGGAATAATCGGTGGTACTTGAGCCTAGGTACTAATAGTAAAAGAATTTGAACTTAGTGGAATAGTAAATACAGATTTTACGATTCCGAGTATTATTGATTCAAATTGTGGAAAAGCAGTGAAGTTCATCGTGCATAAATTGGAGACCCTGGAATTCATTGTAATTAAAATCGGAAGTTGCTGTAACTGGTTGATAAATAAAGTTTGGGATTTTGTTAACTAAAGATCTGTCTTTTACTGTCGTGTTTGCTCTCAATAATCTAAAAGAACCAACGAAGAGTCGTTACAATATTTATATTCTTTCTTTGGAAATTGTAACCTCTTAATTTATATGTACAGCTTGCCAATAAGCGGTGTTAAATAAATAAATAAATTGTACAAGCATAATTTATAGAAATACCTATACCATTATCTAATTGGCGTATAAGTTTGTATTGACATTATCATCCACTCAGGTAGTCTGTGAACGCAGTTTTTCTGAACTATTTGTAGATATTACTTTTGTGTGAATTTATAGGACGGGAATATTTCTATTATAATACATACGTGCAAGCTATACTATCCATGTTTCATATCTGTTGTAATCATCATATATAAAAATACCTGGGTATAAACTTTATCATTCAATTCACCCAGCAGAAAAAGCAAGGGGAGGATCAGCAATACTAGTCAGGGATAACATAAAGCACCATGAAGGTATTAAAATCAACGAAGAAGTAATGCAGGTCACGTCGATAACAGTTATTACTAAAATAAAAACCTTGTTGTAGCCGCTATATACTGTCCACCAACACATAATTTGAAAAAAAAATGATTACTCCAAACTCTTCAATGAAGTAGGCAGTAAATTTATCATTGGTGGAGATTTTAACTCAAAAAACACATATTGGGGATCAAGAACCACTACAACAAAAAGTAAAGAACTGTACGAAGCAGGACAGATAAAAAAGTGTGATTTTCATTCCGGTGGTTCACCGACCTACTAGCCAACCGACCTTGGTAAGATACCTGATTTAATAGAGTTCTTTATTACAAGGAATATGTCAAAAAACTACATAGATATCGAAAATAACGAAGGGTTGTCATCAGATCACTCGCCTGTTATAATGACAGTTGGTGAAAACATAATCAAGCGGACATATATGCACCTAAACTAACAGGTAAAAACACTAATTGGAATGTTTTTCGTGAGTGCGTAGAAGAGAAAATAGATCTACAAGTACCACTTGGAAACCCAGAATTGCTAGAAACAGAGCTAGAAAGGCTGATTGAAGCTGTACATTTTGCAGCAACGACAAGTACTCCAGCACCGCATCCTAATCGTGTTATTACCGCAAACTTTCCCATGGAATTAAGAGAATCGATAAAATCAAAGCGCAAGGCACGTAAAATCTGGCAGACAACTCGATCTCCAGAACACAAAACTATTTTAAATAATCTGTGCATACAAGTAAAGACAGCTATTCAAGAAGCAAAAAATTAATCTATTAACAGATATCTCTCAAGTCTTTCTGGTGATAAAAGCAATGAGTACTCACTCTGGAAAGCAACAAAGGGACTCAAAAGACCAATAGCTCAGATCCCTCCGATTAAAAAAGATGATGAAACATGGGCCAGAAGTGCTCAAGAAAATACTAGAGAACACCTTCAAGCCATTTGGTCGACTAACAGAAGACGAAAACATAACGAAAGCAAACAAAACTGATGCACAAGAAATTTCATTTGTAACATTACATGAACTTAAAGAAGAAATACGTACCAGTTTGGTTCCAAAAAAAGCCCCAGGCTACGATTTAATCACCAGTGAAGTTGTTAAAATGCTACCGAATAAAGGTATGCGCAAAATACTTCATATCATTAATGCAGGATTCCGATTAAGGTATTTACCGATGCAATGGAAAGTAGCAGAAGTGATTATGATCCTAAAACCGAATAAATCACCATATGACAAAAACTCGTATAGACCTATATCATTTCTCCCAACGATATCGAAGCTTTTTGAAAAACCTTTTCTTAAAAGACTTAAGCTAATAATAGAAAATAGAAACCTCATACCTTCGCATCAGTTTGGTTTCAGAGAAAACCACTCTACCATCGAACAAGTGCACAGGATCACGAATATTATTGAAGAAACGATTGAAGCCAAAAGGGTATGCTCCGCAGTCTTTCTTGATGTTGCTCAAGCTTTTGATAAAGTTTGGCATCATGGCTTAAAGTATAAACTGCATAGAGATCTGCCCAAACAGTTTTATGAAATTTTAAACTCTTTTCTGGATGACCATCACTTTAGAGTCAAATATGATGATAGTTATTCAACATTGAAAAAGATTGATGCAGGGGTTCCACAGGTTAGCGTCCTAGGACCGGTACTATACCTGCTATATACAAGAGATTTGCCTGGCCTAAGCAAAACAACTATTGCAACCTTTGCAGATGATACCGCAATTTTGACCACCGGAAAAACCGTAGAAGAAGCATCCACCAAACTGCAATACGCTACTAATAAAATCCACAGCTGGACAAAAAGATGGCGAATTAAGCTAAATGAAACAAAATCCTCTCATGTTAACTTCACTAATCAAAAAGTAAGCCAAATACCTCTGAAAATCAACTAATCACAAGTTACTTATGCAAACACAGCAAAATATCTAGGTATGACTCTGGATGCTATACTGAGATGGAAGGAACATGTTAAAAAGAATAAAGAAGAACTGAATTTGAAATTTAGAAAGATGTACTGGTTACTTGGAAGAAACTCAGTACTAACTATTCAAAACAAACCCCTTCTGTATCGTCAAATACTGAAACCAGTGTGGACGTATGGAAACGCCAAAATCATCCAGTTGTTCCAAAACAAAGTGCTGCGTTGCATGCCCCGTGGTACATCAGAAACGAAGACATTCATAGGGACCTAAAGATAGAGTTCGTGAAGGATGAAATAAAAAAATACGCAATTAAACACACCACGCGTATTCGCGTACATGCAAATATTGAAATGCGCCAGCTAATGGATGTGCCCGTCGCTGACAGAAGGCTTAAAAGAACGAAGCCACTAGATTTAATTTTATAATCAAAAGCATACTTAATAAAATAATGTAAATGGGGCTAACCAAAGGGTTACACCCCAAAAAGGTTGTATAAATATGAAATATAAATTACTAGATGAGCGTAGCTCAGTTGTTCTTTTATATTAATAAAAAAAAATATCTGTTATAAAAAATCTTTTACCACACAAGTCCAATGAAAACTGACGCTAGATCTTTCAACTTGTTCTCTGAGTCGACCACACCAAGGCAAGTAATATATGTTTGCTATATGTATGTTAGTTTCTAGATAATTTTGTTGTTTATTCTAGTTCATATAATGATTTTACATTAAAACCGTATGACCCAATATAGACATCACTGTTTAATGTTTATGATATATACTGAGAACTTAAGTTTACAAAGAAAAATAGTTCTATAAAACAACACAGTAGGACTTGAACAAAGAATAACGAACTATCTTACCTAGCAAAAAACAGAAATCATTTTCAAATGTTTAAATCAACAATCGAACCTGCAGCATAATTTTCACGTCTGCTTTTAATATTATTCATACATCTTATCACAAAAAAGCTTAATTATCATATTTCATTGCATATATAAACAGAATGATATCAAATATTTTATTCCATCTTCTAATATCTGCATTGTACAAGTGATCTTAAGTAAAACAAAACATCCTTCTTTCTTGAAACTTCTGTATTGTGATAAAATTTAATTTTCAAATTTATTCATCAATAATATTATTATTTTCAAAAGTAAAAAGAAACAGTAAAAGAAAATTTGTCGGAAAAATTGAAGAAAAGTTAATTGTATAAATTTCTTTTAATCACAAAAATTATAAAACGAAAGAAAACTTCATCATCATTATTTACTTATCTATTTGGAAATGAAAAATAAAATAAAAATTGAACTCAATTTGAAATTCTTATCTAAAAAAAATACGAGAAAAAAGCCAAAAAGAAATTTACTAAAGTTTATACAATTTTATAATGTAATGTTATTTTTTTTGGAATAATTTAATAATTAAAAACGAAGAAAAAGAATTTTGATAAACTTGATTTGAGGTTTTGAATTGTAAAGAATTTCGGTTAGTAAATATTTTGAATTTTAATTTGTTTTAAAACGAATTAAATTGAAATTGGATTTCCAAATTGGTTAATAAATTCTAAAACAAAAAGATTTGAAAAGATTTTGACACAAAAAGTTAGATAAGGTGATTATAAAAGAGTTGTTGAGTGAGTTTTAATTAATTGGATTAGTTGAATAAATAATTACAAATGAGGTTGGAAAAGTTCACAAATTAGAACGAGAAAATCATAGAGTAAGTATAGGTCCATTAATTTTAAGCTGAACGCTTTCATAGAGTGCTTTGATGCTGAAAGGTGAGATGAAATCTCGGATAAATAACTCAAAATATGGAGCATTTCGTATATTTAATTTCAGATTTTGTTTGACAAGGTTATGGAACCCAAAGAAAGTTTAGATTCGTAAAAATAATTTCCAACCCGTCCGTCGTATATGTTACTATTATTTTTGTGAAAAACTAAATTTCCTACTAATCATTTGCAATTACACGAATGTATATCTGAAATAAGTGGAACTTCTAAAAAGTATTATAACGACTCGATTCCGAGATTCAATATACAAATAAAAGTAAACGGTACGATGTTAAAATAATTATTACGTCAGAAACGTTATTATAATTCACGCAATAAAGTAATCCCAGTTCAATTTTTGTATTTTGAACATGATGGTCGGATGCTAATACTACGTCCGCCGTCATTACCTACGCTGCAGGGAAAACCGCTGGAGGGATTTCAAAATTTTTTTTTTCTCTAAAGGTATACTCAAGGGACAGGTCCGAAAGGACGCTGTGTTCGATAACTGTACCGGAAGTATGTCAAAAAAAACATTATGTGTGTCAAAAATAGCAAATTTTCATATTTTTGGCTTAAAAAACGTTCATTTTAAGTGATTACGAGTAGGAACATTAAATTTGGAGAAATCTTGATGGTAGGGATGGATTGGTATGTGAGATTAAAAACTAGCTTATTGCATTATAAGTTTGTCAAAAAAATGTTGTCAAGTGTGTCAAAAGAAAGTTTTTATTTATTTTTTTACCCAATTTTTGGAAAAAAATAAAATTATTTGAAATTAAATTTTATTATTATTATTGAGAATTATGGTATTATAAGTTTGTCAAAAAAATGTTGTCAAGTGTGTCAAAAGAAAGATTTTTAATTATTACTTCGGTCTGAAAGACCATTCATGAGCTCAAAGTGAAATTCTTACCCCCAATTTTTTTGGCATTTTTCGACGATTTAGGACCTACTGATTCTAAAAAAGCAAAAAAAAAAATGTATATCTGTCTGTAGGCCGGCCGTCCGTCCGTCCGGCCGTCCGTCATTACCTACACTGCAGGGAAAACGGCTGGAAGAATTTCAAAAATTTTTTTTCTAAAAATAGGTATTCACAAGAGACCGTTCCGAAAGGACGCTGTGATCGATAACTGTACCGGAAGGGTGTCAAAAAATCATTATGTGTGTCAAAAATAGCAAATTTTCATATTTTTGGCGTAAAAAACGTTCATTTTAAGTGATTACGAGTAGGAACATTAAATTTGGAGAAATCTTGATGGTCGGGATTGGTATGTGAGATCAAAAACTAGATTATTGCAATATAAGTTTGTCAAAAAAATGTTGTCAAGTGTGTCAAACGAAAGATTTTTATTTATTTTTTTACCTAATTTTTTGGAAAAAAAATAAAATTAATTGTTTGTTTGAAATGAAGTTTTATTATTAAGTGTGTTCCATTTACCACTTTTTCCTTTACTTTTGTACTAAATTTTATTTTCAAGTTAACCATATCGAAAGGTGGTAAAGCTACATACCAAACTTACGCCTCTATTCAACACCAGAGTTTTATCAGTTAAGAGAAAAATTTGTAAAATGTTTACCCAAATGTTTATAAAAATTTCTGATTTCAGCCCTAATGTCAAATATATTTCTTTTCGTTATGTTCTTTTGCATGAATCATATCCAATTTTTAGAAATTTTTCAATGTTTAATTAATTTTAAATTAAAAAAAATAAAATTTTTAATTTTCTCTAACATATAATTTTCTAATAATAAATTTATTTTTAATAAAAGAAACACTTGTTTGTATTCCGAAAATTAATAATTAATTTGCGGAATACAAACAAACAAGTGTTTCTTTTATTAAAAATAAATTTATTATTAATAATGTTTCGCCAAGTGCCAACAGTAACCTCAATAAATACTATATAATTTTCTGTGTTATTTTTATTTACATTTTTTAGCAATATTAATTTTATAATTTTTTAAAAATATATATGTATATGTCAAAAAAAATGTCGGGAAGTTGTACTAAGACAAAATTTGGGTTGTAGTCTTAGAAAAATAATCTAAGACACCTCACATTATTGCCGTTCCATTTAAAATTTTGTTCGGGTAGCAAGTTTACCTAAAAGGAACGCAGGTATTATTATTGAGAATTATGGCATTATAAGTTTGTCAAAAAAATGTTGTCAAGTGTATCAAAATATTTTTATTTATTTTTTTACCCAATTTTATAGAAAAAAATAAAATTGTTGTTTGAAATAAAAATTTTATTATTATTATTGAGAATTATGGCATTATAAGTTTGTCAAAAAATGTTGTGAAGTGTGTCAAAAGAAAGGTTTTTATTTATTTTTAACCCATTTTTTTAGAAACAAATAAAATTAATAGTTTGTATGACATGATATTTGATTATTATTATAGAGAATTATGGCATTATAAGTTTGTCAAAAAATAATGTCAAGTGTGTCAAAAAATGATTTCATTTATTTTTTTAGCCAATTTTTTGGAAAAAAAAAATGTAGCTGTTTTTATGACGTAAATGTAATTTAAAATGAAATTGGACATGGAAATTTTTGAATTTGTTATAGTTTTTGAAATATTTTTGGAATTTTGAATAAGTTTGTATTATTGATTTTTTAATAATTTTTGCAATATTTTTAGAATTTCGGCAAAAGTTTTAATTTTTGATTATGTAAGAATTTTTGGAATATATTTTTAGAATTTTGAAAAATTTTTAATTATTGATTTTATTATAATTTTTGGAATTTTGAAAAAATTTTCAATTTCTGATTTTGTAATAATTTTTGCAATATTTTTAGAATTTTGGAAAAAGTTTGAATATTTAAGAATTTTTGAAATTTTATTGGAATTTAGAAAAAATTTAAATATTTGATTTTATTCTAATTTTTGTAATATTTTTGGAATTTTGGAAAAGTTTGATTTTATTTAATTTAACAATATTTTTGGAATTTTGCTTATAATTTTCCGGCAACGTATTGATGTTTCGTGTTAGTTTTATAATAAATTTTTAAACATAGTTTATCTCTGAATACTTGTACTTTAACAAAGAGTTATGTTTGATATAAATCGCTGCCCAAAACTAAAAACCATGTCCTCGTGAAAGTTTTTTGCCGAAAACTATATCAAAATCTTTTACTCAGACCGAAGTCTTGATATCTCAGAGCTGTGAGATTTCAGCCCCTCCATATTTTTCAGTTTAAATTAGAATAATTACTTCGGTCTGAAAAACCTAAGTATTACATTCATGAGCTAAAATTGAAATTCCTACTCCCACTTTTTTGGCATTTCTCGACGTTTTAGGACCTACTGATTCTAAATAAGGAAAAAAAAATGTATGTCAGTCTGCCGGCCGGCTGGCCGTCACAACCTACGATATCTAGAAAACCACTGGACGGATTTGAAAATTTTTTCTAGAAATGGAAAGAGTTTTTCAATGGAAAGAGTCGAAAGGACGATGTGATCGATAACTGTACCGGAAGTGTGTCAAAAAAATCATCAAGTGTGTCAAAACAAAGAAATTTTCATATTTTTTGCTTAAAAAACTTTCATTTTAAGTGATTACGTGTAGGAACATTGAAGTTGGAGAAATCTTGATGGACGGGATTGGTATGTGAGACCAAAGTCTAGATTATTGCATTATAAGTTTGACAAAAAAAATGTTGTCAAGCGTGTCAAAAGAAAGATTTTTATTTATTTTGTTACCCAATTTTTTGGAAAAAAATAAAATTAGTTATTTGTATGACATGAAATTTTATTAATGTTATAGAGAATTATGGCATTATAAGTTTGTCAAAAAAATAATGTTAAGTGTATCAAAAAATGATTTCATTAATTTTTTTAGCCAATTTTTGGGGAAAAAAATTCAGCTGTTTTTATGACGTAAATGTAATTGAATATGTAATTGAACATGTAAATTTTTGAATTTGTTATAGTTTTTGAAATATTTTTGGAATTTTTAAAAAAGTTTGTATTTTTGATTTTGTAATAATTTTTGCAATATTTTTAGAATATTGGAAAAAGTTTCAGTTTTTGATTTTGTTGTAATTTTTGCAATATTTTTAGAATTTTGGAAAAAGTTTCAATTTTTGATTTTGTTATAATTTTTGCAATATTTTGGAATTTTGATTTTATGATAATTTTTGGACTTTTGAAATAACTTCAATTTTTGATATTGTTAAAATTTTTGCAATATTTTTAGAATTTTTGACGAAATTTGAATTTTTGTTTTTGGAATATTATTAGAATTTAGGAAAAATTACTTCGGTGTAAAAGACCTAAGTATTACATTCATGAGCTAAAAGTGAAATTCTTGCCCCCAATTTTTTTGGCATTTCTCGACGTTTTAGGACCTACTGATTCTAAAAAAGCGAAAAAAAAAAGAAAAACAATGTATGTCTGTATGCCGGCCGGCCGCACAACCTATGAAATCTAGAAAACCGCTGGACGGTTTTCAAAATTTTTTTTTCTAGAAATAGGTATACTCAATGGAAAGAGACAAAATGACGATGTGTTCGATATCTGTACCGGAAGTGTGTCAAAAATCGTCAAGTGTGTCAAAACAAGGAAAATTGTATATGTTTTGCTTAAAAAACTTTCATTTTAGGTGATTACAAGTAGGGACATTGAATTTGGAGAAATCTTGATGGTCGGGATTGGTATGTGAGACCAAAGTTTAGATTATTACATTATCAGTTTGTCAAAAAAATCTTGTCAAGTGTGTCAAAAGAAAGATTTTCATTTCTTTTTTACCCAAATTTTTTTACCCATTATAAGTTTGTCAAAAAAATAATGTTAAGTGTGTCAAAAAATGATTTCATTTATTTTTTTAGCCAATTTTTGGGAAAAAAAATTCAGCTGTTTTTATGACGTAAATGTAATTTAGAATGAAATTGGACATGGACATTTTTGAAATTGTTATAGTTTTTGAAATATTTTTGGAATTTTGAAAAAAGTTTGTATTTTTGATTTTTTAATAACTTTTGCAATATTTTTAGAATATTAGAATTTTGGAAAAAGTTTCTATTTTTGATTTTTTTATAATTTTTGCAATATTTTTAAATTTTTGATTTTATTATAATTTTTGGAATTTTGAAATAACTTTCAATTTTTGATATTGTTATAATTACTTCGGTCTAACAGACCTAAGTATTACATTCATGAGCCAAAAGTGAAATTCTTACCCCTACTTTTTTGGCACATCTCGACTTTTAAGGACCTATTGATTCTAAAAAAACAAAAAATAAAATGTTTGTCTGTCTGTCGGCCGGCCGTCCGTCATAACCGACGAAATCTAGAAAACCGCTGGAGGGATTTTAAAAATTTTGAATTCTAAAAATAGGTTTACTCAATGAAAAGAGCCGAAAGGACGATGTGTTCAATAGCTGTCCCAAAAGTGTGTCGAAAAAATCGTCAAGTGTGTCAAAACAAGGAAGTTTGCATATTTTGGCTTAAAAACGTTAATTTTAAGTGATTACGAGCAGCAACATTGAATTTGGAGAAATCTTGATGGTAGGGATTGGTATGTGAGAGCAATAACTAGATTATTGCAATATAAGTTTGTTAAAAAAATGTTGTCAAGTGTGTCACAAGAAAGATTTTTATTTATTTTTTACCATTTTTCGGAAAAAAATAAAATTATTTATTTGTACGACATTGTAGACTAGCTGTCAAAATATTTGGTTGTGTTTTATTTTCATTAGAAAATTATATTTCAAAATTAAAAATTTAAAATAAATAAGTTTACCTGCAAAAATGTCAACTTCGAACCTTCATGTGGTATACCTTGTTCTTACCAACGAGGAACTGACGACCGAGCGACTTCCGGAATAAGAAGTCAAACTTTCTTTTAAGGGTCAACGGCCTCCTCGGAGGGCGGATGAACCCAAAAGATAAAACGGGGCACTCTGTTGTCCTGGGGGTGGGAAACTGTTCCCAAAGACGGATGAGTCTTGCGAGATCAACGCCATCAGCATGGAGAAGACAACGGAAAACCACTCCATCAAAGACATAAAAGGTGTTCCAAGAAAAGGTGTAGGAGAAGAAGAAAAAGTAACATGAGTTTTTTGAATACTCAATACAATACCAAATAGTTTCCCAATCGGATTTTCGGGGAGAACAGTGTACAAAGACCTCACGTGATTAGGAAAGGAGAAGTGATAAAGTTAGGTTCGGAACGTGAAATGTGAGAAGTATGCTTAAGGAAGAAAAGCTAGAAAACTTGAAAACGGAAATGATTAAAAATAACAAGGATATAGTTGGGATTAGTGAAGTGAGATGGGCAGGATTCAGTGAGGAACATATGGAAGACGCTGTGTTCTACTTCAGTTTAGGAAAGCGAGGAAAGAACGTAGTGGGATTTATTGTAAATAACAGATTAAAGACTTGTATTAGTAAGGTAATATATGGCTGCGATAGAATTACAGCATTAAAGATAATCAGTGCTCCGAGGAGTATTCTAGTCATTCAAGTGTACATGCCTACAAGTGACTATGATGACGAAGGAAAGGGTTTATGACCTTATTGAAGAGATTTTGAATGAGGAAGGGAAGGATTGCTGTCACATTGTGATGGGGAACTGGAACGCAAGTGTGGGGTCAGAAGAGGTCGAGGGAGTAGTTGGAAAATTTGGTCTGGGTTTGAGAAATAAAAGAGAAGTAAAGGATGATTGAATTTCGTAAAGAAAAGAAGTTAATAGTTATACCAGCACGTGGCTTAAGCATCATAAACGAAGGTTGTATACTTGGAAATCACACGGTAATCTCTATAGAAAACAAATAGATTTTATAATGATTGACGAACGATGGAGTGAAGAAGGCAAACACCTTACCTGGTGCAGATATACACAGTGATCATGTGCTCCTACTAGCAGTTTTAGAAATAAAAGTTAAAACATTAAAGAAAGCAGCAAAAATCAAGAATGGGATTTAGAGAGATTAAAGTCTCTGGAAGCGGAGCAAATAGGTTTGGATATGGAAAGAGAAATGAGAATTTTGAAAACAACAATAGTAGAGGATAGTGAGACGAGATGGAAAAGAATAAAAACGGAGTGTGTGAAATTAGTGTAGGATACAATATAAGAGTTCGACCAAAGAAACCGTGGATTACACAGGGTATGATAGATAAAATAGAGGAAAGACGAAAGTTTAAAAAGTTAAATACTGAAGAAGGACTTTCTTCGTCGTATAGAAGAATGAACACCGATTTGAGAAAGGAAACGGACAGAACAAGAGAGGCATGGTTTAATAATGAGTGTAAAATGTATAAACAGAGTAAAATGTATAGAACTGGAGAGTTAGGAGGGTGTAATTCTGAAAGAAGAAAAACTAATTTTGCGAAGATGGAAAGAATATATGGAAGAGCTCTATAGGGCAAATTAACCTGGCCAACAACAGTGCTATGTGCAATTTCTGGTGCCAGAAAATATATGGCTTAGCTTAGTTTTGATGGTTTCTATCTGTTTGGGCGATTAACTTTGATTTGAGTGGTCGGAATTTAGCTAGAATCCTGATCGGATTGATTAAATATTAAAACAAAAGGAATTTCACTTTAGTCGACTTTTTTCCTATATCCCAACTTTGGAGATACATTTCAACGGACCCTTAGTCAGTCCAAAGCATGGTTCTGTTCCAATAAATCTGGTACTGAAACTCTTCTTTGCTAGAGAATTTCCTACTTATTAAGTATTCCTATTTGGTAAGGTACACAAGTGTGACATAGTTTGTTACTGCAATCTATTTTAGATTTTATTAGCTACTAGACGAAACTGTTTTTCTTTTTTGAATAAAGAATATCCCAGTAACTAATTACTGGTTTAGGTGTGGAACCCAACACCCCTGCATCTATCTTCATTGGCTATGGTCGCCGTCCAGACGCATTATGTGGCAGTAGGTAACTCTTATTATCTCTGACCTTTATTTTGACATTAAATTGTCCGTCTAGATCAGTAATTTTGGGCATAAAGTCCAGAATGGGATCTGGAATAAATCATATCAATTATGAAGAACAGTACACTTCATTAAGTTGTTTGGTAAACACCCAGTATTACACTTAAAAACAATCAACTCAAACAGACAGTTTTTAAGGAAGTTAACAGGATTCTTAACTGGTCCTATACAAACCACTATCCTAACAAAATAGGTGCGTGTAAATGCACATATACAATCGTGAATAACCGAATAGCACAAGACGTGACTTCAAATGAGCCTATAAATTTTATTTAAAGCCGCTACCAGAATTAGACAGTACAAAAAGAAAACGTAACCGACAAAAAGTGTCTAAAATAACCGGGTTAACAAAATAGAGTGGTAGTGCTACTAGATCTGACTTTGTGGGTTAGTAGCAGCATCAATCCCAATAGTAAGTTTTTGATCCATTATTTACATCTCAACAACAGCTAACAAAGTCTTTGAACCAAACCTTAGCCTCCCGCTGAGCAACAATATCACCGACAATTTTTTATAAACTTTTATTTCTCTGCGAAAACTTTTGTGTCTTACTATAATGCTCACATAAGCTACAATATAGAACTCCAACCGCAGAGTATTCTCTAATTTAAAAACCCCAGGTAGAATGATTATGAACTCTTTATAACACATTTTCTGGAAAATTTTGGAGTGTGGGTACGATCAACTTCGTAATAAACCATGCTTTTGCGGAAAACAACCACCAGGAAGTTATAATCAAACAAAAACATCAAAATTTTCCAATAACTTAGTTAAAACGATCAGAGATGGTGAAACAGCAACTTTGAGAGAATGAGGAATAAAATTCGTAAGCTTTTCAATATCGAACGGCTCAAACTCGATTGGAACCGTTCAAATCAAACGGAACCGTTCAGAAACGATTTGATTTGGACCGTTCAAATCTCCAGGAGATGGATGGAATCCTTCCGATCTTCCAAAGGACCAAACAAACATTTTTTCACATTCTGGATCACAGCAGTGTCAACCATCAGGAATGTACCCCAAATATGGAGAGAAACTATTGTAATGCTTATACCCAGCCAGGAACGAAAAAAAACAAAGCCGGAAACGGCATTGAAAAATTTGGCCTAAAAGATTGGGAGCACTAGAGTACAAGCAGGCACTTGCATGCACATTTATGGACATCCAGAGGACATAGGATAATATCCATTTTCATGCCTTCATGCACTTCGTTGATTATCCATATAAAAACAGATTTAGCAAATTACGGCCACTAGGCAATACATCAGTATCATCAAAGCATCTAAATGCTGTCCCCAAAGATGGGTAATCTCTCTGTTGCTCTGGTTAATAGTTGCTGATGATCTTCTAAATAAACTGTAAAGTACGTGATTGTATGGTACTCTCATGATATAGTCATGGTGGGCGGTAAATATGCTACTACTGTCGATGATCGGACCCAGGGCGACCTAGACCTTGTGTTGAATTGCTCAAATAAGGTTGAGCTGTCCATCAATCAACAAAAGTAAGTATCGTGATGTTTATTAGCAGAAAAAGTTCCAATTTTGTCTCAATTTTGTATCTGGAATATACTTCGAACAAAGCAAAAATGAATTTATATACCTGAAGAAACTTTTTTGTTAATACTGTAACGACTCTTCGTTGGTTCTTTACGATTATTGAGCAAATACGACAGTAAAAGACAGATCTTTGGTTAACAGAATCTCAAACTTTATTTGTCAACAAATTACAGCAGCTTCCGTTTTTCCTTACAATAAATTCCAGGATCTCCAATTTATGTACAATAAACTTCACCGCTTTTCCACAATTTGAATCAATAATATTCGGAATCGTAAAATCTGTATTTACTATTCCACTAAGTTCAGATTCTTTCACTATTAGTACCCAGGCTCAAGTACCACCGATTATTCCTTATACTTTCGAATATTTGTAAAACACTTTCAATTTCAAAATTAAAACTGACTGTCTGATATTTTTGTTTGCTTATTTATATCGAAAAATAAATAAATCGAAACTTCTATAATCCACTAGAAATCAATACTATGTAGTCCGTACATCTGAAATAGGCTTCACCTGTTTTCATTCATACTTGCATTTGTATTAGCGAACTCAAATTTAATTTATGCAAAATGTATTAGGTAACTCCTTTTAATTCATTAATGTAAACATTTGTATAACAAATTTAATTTACATTAATTTATGCAATACAATTTGCAATACAAGTAAAAGATTGAAAAAGGAGTAAACTTTTGATTCATGAATGAGTAAATAAAATTAACCCATTCTGGACGAAGTTTATTACATTGCCCTCCATTTAGTTTTGTTCGTCCCGAACAATATCAGAGATCGCATTGGTGCTGTTACCTTGGTACGGTGCCAACCTTTGCAGATGTATCACTTTCATCTTGGTACGGGGTCCCTTTTGTATGCGGTAGATAACATCATTAATTCGTTTGATTATTTTATATGGGCCTTCCCAATCTGGCTGCAGCTTGGGCGATCCTCCCTTAGTTCTTCTGGGGTTGTATAGCCATACCAATTCTCCTTCTTGAAAACCGCCACTATTTGCATTTATGTCGTACCTGGTTTTCATTTTGTCACTGGCAATCTTAATGTGGTCTCGAACCTGCTGATGGATTTTATTCATCTTCTCCCTTAGTTGTCCCACATAATCTGTTTTCGTGGATACCAGACCTCCAGGGATGCCAAATTCGATGTCACTAGGAAGATGTAGTTCTCTTCCGAACATGATATTCGCTGGCGTTTCACTTGTCGTATCGTGCACTGCGCTACGATAGGCCATCAAGAATAACGTAAGATCCTTGTCCCAATTTCTTTGGTTGGCTTCTACTACCTTTGACAAATGTTCTTCCATGGTTCGGTTGAATCGTTCTACCATGCCATCTGACTGCGGGTTCATAGGTGTAGTTCGTGTTTTTCTAATGCCGAGTGTTCTGCACAGCTCTTCCATCAGTTGAGATTCGAAATTCCTTCCCTGGTCGGTATGCAACTCGAGCGGTGTTCCGTATCTGCAAACCCATTCATTGACTAATGTTTCCGCGACCGTAACTGCTTCCTGGTTCGGTATTGCATAAGCCTCCGGCCATTTTGTAAAGTAATCAATGACCACCATGATGTATTTGTTACCTTTTGTCGTTTCCGGAAATGGCCCCGCGATGTCTATAGCAATTCTCTCCATTGGGGCACCCACATTGTACTGTTGCATCTCTCCTCGAGTTCTAGTTTTTGGTCCTTTGCTCGCTGCACAAGTATCGCATCGCCGACACCATTGCTCCACGTCTGTTCGATACCTTACCCAATAAAACCTCTCCCTTACCTTAGCCAGGGTTTTATTGACTACCAGGTGTCCTCCAGAAATACTTCCATGCAGCTTTCCCAGTACCTCTTCTACTCGACTTGATGGCAGCACCAGTTGCTCTAACACTTTCTTTCCATCAGCGGACTCCCATTTTCTTTTTATTATCCCGTTGTCCATAATTAGTGAGTCCCATTGCGCCCAGTAGCATTTCACCTCCGTACTTAAAGGTGCTACCTCTTTCCACTCCGGTCGCCTTCCTTCGGTTTTCCATTTCAATATCAGAGCCATAGCTGGATCCTTTAGCTGCTCTCTTTTCATTGCCTCGGTACACCAATCGTCAGGAGTTTGGAACTTAATTTGCTTCACTGTCATTGCCTCTTTTCTCTCAGTCCTGCTACATGGCTTGCGCTCCTCAATACAGGGTCTTCTTGAAAGATTATCAGCGTTACAATGTATCCTTCCCTTCTGGTGTGAACCGCGGAAATCTCTTTCCTTTTTGACATCCACTTGCTTGTTTGAGAGCTTCATCAACTGGACTGGAACTTCTCCTTCTTTTGCTGCTTTTAGTGTTTTGCATTCCCTTTGTATCCTTTTCTTACGGTGTTCAACGCGGAAATCTCCTGCCTTTTTGACATCCACTTGCTTGTTTGAGAGGTTCATCACCCGGACTGGAACTACTCCTTCTTTTGCTGCTACTAGTGTTTTGCAAAATTTCAGCAGCAGGTCCCTTCAATGCCAATATAAGCGCATTTGCTTTTTGCTGGTGATCAACCCCAGTTGTTGCTATCTCAAATTGCATCTTAAATATCTGGTACGATGTAGATCCATCAAATGCGGGTGTTTTCACTCTAGCTGGGGCTGAAGTAGTTGATAGATTGATCATGTTACCTGACTTCCCTTGTGCTATTTCTTGGCGTAATTCACTCGAAAGTTTGCGTAATTTCTCTTGTTCTTCGGTAACGGTCCGCAGCTCCCTTTCCATGTTGTTGATTTTAACCTCCGCACTGGATATACGTGACTCGATTACTTCACGTAGTTGTTGTTGATCTAATTTTTGTTCCGCTGCTAGTTTCTCTTGTTTGGCCATCATATCAGCAAGTTGTTGTTGTTGGTTGTTTCCTTGTTTGGCCATCATATCAGCAAGTTGTTGTTGTTGGTCTACTCTTTGTTCTGCTGCCAGTTTCTCTTGTCGGGCCATCATATTAGCAAGTTGTTGTTGTTGCTGTGCCATCATTTCTCTCATCAACACCATCATCGGATCAATTGTTGGGGCATTCTGAACTGGAGCTTCTTCCAACTCTACTTCTATGACCTCTGTGTTTTGGCCTGCTTCTTCTAAAACTTTACGCAGCCGGAATGCAAGTTCTGCCTTCGTTCCGTGGATTGGAGCATTCCTTTTCTTCAACTCATCCTTCAGCTGGGTCTGGCTGAGATCACTAATATTTACTGTCCTGACCATTGTTTCAATAATCCCACTTCTGACACCACTGTAACGACTCTTCGTTGGTTCTTTTCGATTATTGAGCAAATACGACAGTAAAAGACAGATCTTTGGTTAACAGAATCTCAAACTTTATTTGTCAACAAATTACAGCAGCTTCCGTTTTTCCTTACAATAAATTCCAGGATCTCCAATTTATGTACAATAAACTTCACCGCTTTTCCACAATTTGAATCAATAATATTCGGAATCGTAAAATCTGTATTTACTATTCCACTAAGTTCAGATTCTTTCACTATTAGTACCCAGGCTCAAGTACCACCGATTATTCCTTATACTTTCGAATATTTGTAAAACACTTTCAATTGCAAAATTAAAACTGACTGTCTGATATTTTTGTTTGCTTATTTATATCGAAAAATAAATAAATCGAAACTTTTATAATCCACTAGAAATCAATACTACGTAGTCCGTACATCTGAAATTGGCTACACCTGTTTTCATTCATACTTGCATTTGTATTAGCGAACTCAAATTTAATTTATGCAAAATGTATTAGGTAACTCCTTTTAATTCATTAATGTAAACATTTGTATAACAAATTTAATTTACATTAATTTATGCAATACAATTTGCAATACAAGTAAAAGATTGAAAAAGGAGTAAACTTTTGATTCATGAATGAGTAAATAAAATTAACCCATTCTGGACGAAGTTTATTACAATACTAATATAGTCTTAAAATGATACTTTGCTTTCATGTAACCATGATAACAACCATATTGTAATACTCAGCTTCGTATGGTGATCAAAAACGCACCAAATATCAATCAGAAAGTGTTTACAGAAACACATAGACTTGCGCACTTTTGTGCCACTAGTTCTATTACCACAACACCAACTTCAGCCATATTATACCAACATATCATATTATACCATCAGCATCAGCCTCCTTATACTTTCACCATTGTACTTACACATTAGATCCGTTAAAGCATCAAACGCTTACGGACTGCAACTCTACTGATCTACACACACAGCTTATATTGTCCATATAGACGCAGGGGCGGCATTATGCCTGCAACATGAAAAATTGAAATTAATTGAAACTGTAGCACTAGTGTTTTATAAGGACAGTATAAAATATTTGGAACAACATTTATTTTCTTCAGTTATCAAAACTTGTTTACCAAAAATTAGGGTTTCTAAATTCTGTAAAATATTTTTCATCTTAAAAATGGACATCAATAGTACCCGAAGTTATTTGCAACGGCTTCCGATCAACATTTTGTAATTTAAATTAGATTTTTTCTTTAGGATCTACAACAGGTACAACTCTTTCAATTAGATGAGGTAGAGAGGGCTTACAAAATTGATCTTGCACAGTCTTAACGTCTTTATATAAATCACGCAAACCGGTTGACAAAACGAAAACGAAAAAGCTTTAAATTCAAATCGTCAAAACACATGACGACATCAATTTCTGACAAACATTTTTACAGTGACATTAATTCTTATAGAATTCTGGTGCTAAGTCGTAATGGTCAATGACCTTGCAAAACCGCTTTCCTTCGAATTTAGCTGTTTTAAAAACTCAAATGAAATATCTCAAATACTTAGGGCCGATTGTATGAATGCGGATAGAAGATAAATCCTCGGATTATACAATGTATATATACAAACCACGATTAATCCGAGGATTTATCTTCTATCCGCATTCATACAATCGGCCCTTAGTCTAACTACGGAATGTATAATTCGTTGCCATGCTTTCAGTTACAAAATAAATCTTTTATTCTCAAACCTAATTAAAACCAACCAAAAAAGTTATGTGTACATTACAAATTCTATTATCATTATAATTCTTGAGCTCATGTATGTTAGTGTTAAATGAAGACAAACAAAATAACAAAGTTTAATTGCATGGATTTAAATGGTATAATCGTTTGCTTGAAAACGTTCACAGAAACACGCCATTATTTACAAAACGAAAGAAAACTAAACTTTAATATTTTCGTCGTATCGTCATTCGTCATTTTTATTTAAACAAAATGAATCTTTGCTTTGAGATTTGTTTTTTTGCTAAGGTTTTAGTCCTATCTATGTTGTTGTTGGTGAATCAAAATAGATGGCAATGTCCTAAGTCCGAAAATTGTTCGTGTTTAGGGTTTTGGCTTACCGTTACTTCGAAAAAATGAATTAATTCCGAATTAAAATGATGAATCGGTACTGCAAATTAGTGTGCAAGCTACAATGTGATATGTTTCGAACATTTCCAAGACACACAATTATACTGTTAAATTAATTAGCCACACAGAAGGTGGAAGTTGCTTAATACATAACTGTAACATGTAGATGATATGTTGAATTTCGAAA
Source organism: Diogma glabrata (assembly GCA_963693315.1). NCBI lineage: Eukaryota > Metazoa > Arthropoda > Insecta > Diptera > Cylindrotomidae > Diogma > Diogma glabrata. The sequence continues at coordinate 105,986,476 of OY856186.1, read as the reverse complement.
TTAGTTGTGTTAGTATTAAAATTAACAATTATTTGAAAATAAATAAAATAAAAATATTTATTTTATTCTCTAATTTGTGTTTTTTAAATTGAATGAAGAGTTCAAAATTTTGTAATCAAATAAATATACAATTAAACATTAAAATCTTTAACGATAACTGTTGTTTCGTTGATAGGTTAAGTTGCTGGACAAAATGAAAACCACAGCTTTTTTTGAGCACCAATATATTGCAGCTAAAACTACAATAATAATTTTATTTAATTTAAACCAAATTACAATATACATGAGTTATCCTTACAATTCAATTGTGTTTCCTTAAATAAATTTGTAATGGCACGATTGACATTCAAATTTTTTCCCGCGATATAACCTAGATTTCAATAAACTTTCAACTTCAAAAAAGAAATGTACAATAAAAAGCAATTATAACAATTTACCTTCAACAATATCAAAATTCCAAACTTTAACAACTTTAATCTAATAATTAAAATTAAAAAATTTAACTCGACTCAAACGAGGTTTGTATACCAATGACAACAAATTTCTTTTCAAAATACGTACTTCGAATGTTCTTTCATTTTCACCATAATTTACTAGAGAGTAGGGTTGCGTTTCATATGCTATACCTACTCGAAACTGCTATACCATTTTAACATACTACCGCCTGGTAAGTTGATTCGGCTCCTTTTCTGGGGAACCAGTCGGCTTACCATCATCAGCTAAAACGTCCAGTACACCAACCTTGGCAGCCGGGCGAGAATAAATACCGCTTGCGGTCTTCACAACAACTTTCCTCACTTGATCACCACCATTCCCGCGAATCGCTTCTAACACCAGCCCTTTCTCCCAAGAATTCCGCTTACACTCGTCCATTATCACGACGACATCACCGACTTCTATAGGCTTTACTGTATTATACCATTTTGTACGCCGAGCTAATGTTGGAGCATATTCTTTCACCCATCGTTTCCAAAATTGTAGACTCATATTTTGCGATAACTTGTAGTTTTTCTTCATACTCAACGTTTCATCTTTGAATTCACGGAAAGGCTTGCTTCCATTTGATGAGCCCAATAGAAAATGGTTAGGTGTCATGGCCTGAGGTTCATATAAACCAACTGGAATATATGTCAGAGGCCTAGAATTTATAATGCTTTCAACCTCCATCAAATAACATCGGAGATTTTCGTCATCAGGTTGTCGGGTTGGCATCTTCATCTCTAAACAGTTCTTTATGGATCTAATTTGCCGTTCCCAACAACCACCCATGTGCGGTGCGAGTGGTGTATTAAGAATCCATTTAATTTCTTCAAATTCCGATTGAATTTCATCAAAGGCAATTTTGCGTACTTCTTTCAGCAATTCGTTACGAACTCCAATAAAATTAGTTCCATTGTCAGTCCTTATTTCCAATGGCATTCCACGACGCGAAATAAAATTTCTCAAGCACATCATGCACGAGTCCTTGCTTAATGAATATGCCACCTCAAGATGGATGGCTCGAACTGTCAAACACGTGAACAGACAACCATATCTATTTTCAACATGACGTCCTACCACCACCTCTAGTGGACCGAAAAAATCGATCCCGACAAAGGAGAACGGCCTCGTAAATGCACCAAGACGCGCTTGTGGGTGATCTGCCATCAATGGAGGTTTCGGAAGACATCGCATATTCTTACAAAATTGACAATCAGTGATCACTTTGTTCAAGACTGCTCGAAGATGAGGAATAACATATAATATACGCAGCTCATTTACCACAGTTTCACGGTGTAGATGTAGATATTTTATATGATAGAATTGTACAATCAATCGCGTCACTCTATGATGTTGAGGTAATAAAACCGGATTGATGGAATTAAAATTGAGAAACTCTGCCTTCGTTGTGCGACCTTTCATTCTTAACACGGATAATTCATCCATAAACGGAGTATAACGATAAAGTGGACTACTTTTTTCCAAAACTACAGATGATTTGGTGTCAAGTTGTACAGCCTCTGATGAATATGAATCTAGTTGAGCTAGGCGATACAGTTTGGCTTTCGCTTGATTCAATTCAACTGCTGAAAGAACTCCAGATAATTTCGGTCGTTTGCTTATGTTGTTTTTATAACGAAGTAACCACGCAGTGATACGATAAGCACGTCTCCAACACGAAGTTTTGTTAATGACTGATGACAAAATATTCGTTTGTGATACACCATGCACCATAACGGGTCTCAATTCAACATCGGTACCACTATCTCTTACTACAGAACTTTCAACTGGCCAATCTGACTCTGGATAGTACAAATACTCAGGGCCTGCATACCACTTGCTATTAACTGATAAATTAGGATACTCTTTCCACTTCGTGGCCTCGTCAGCACAGTTCATTTTTGATGGAACCCAACGCCAGTTTGTTACGTCGGTGGTTTCCAGAATTTCACCGACCCGATGTGATACAAATTGCTTAAATTTTCTTGCATCTGACCTTAACCAATAAAGCACATCACGCGAATCAGTCCATAAATATGTTTTACTGCACTTAATTGAATGCCCTTGTCTAATAGAATTGCACAATCTTGAACCAAGGACTGCGGCTTGCAGCTCTAGACGCGGTATTGACATGGGCTGAAGTGGAGCTACTTTAGACTTAGCAGTGATCAATGAACACTTTATACCAGATGATGTACTAAAACGAAAATAAGCTGCTGTTGCAAAGGCTGATTCGCTGGCGTCAACAAACACATGCAACTCGACGGCTTCATAACTTGACGCAAAATAACACCTTGGCACCTCGATATTTTCCATTTTCGGCAACAAATTCACCCATTTGATCCATCTCTTATAATGCTCATCATTCAAACATTGATCCCATTCTGTTTTCGAACGCCAAATGTCTTGTAACAGAATCTTGACAAATACCAAAAACGACGCAATTAATCCTAACGGGTCAAATATTAACATAAGAGTTCGCAGAACCTCCCTTTTTGTAGGTTTTCGAATCCCAGTGATGATGTCAGTATTTAACCGGTTGAAATTTAGTTTGAAGTAAAACACGTCTCGTTGAACATCCCACCACATGCCCAACACCTTGGAAACACCATCTTGGCTGTCGATATTCATATTTTTATCATGCTTTGCGTCTTCATAGCCCAATTGATTCAACACCGCAGCCGAATTTGACACCCAATTTCTAATAGGAAATCCTGCAAGGCTGTGAATTCGCTTGACTTCCTTCGCAACTTTGCATGCCTGTTCCACCGTTTTGAAACTCGCCAGCCAGTCATCAACATAATGATGATCACGTATCTCCTCTACTGCCAGTAAGCAGGTTGCGATGAATTTTTCTGCATGAGTATTTTTGATGTAGTGCGCTGTGGATGGCGAACATGAAGCACCAAACGTCATCACATTCATTACAAATATATCGAAGCTGTCATTGTGATTATTACGCCAAACGAAGCGCTGACTATTTCGGTCTTCTTTGATTACACGAACTTGGTGATACATCTCCTTGATGTCACCGGTTATCGCTACTTCATGTTCTCTAAAATGATATAGAATATTCGGCAATGCACACAACAAATCAGGACCTTTTAGCAGCATTGAGTTCAATGAGATACCATTCACGGCAGCCGCAGCATCCCAGACAATTCTGATTTTATCCGGTTTATTTGGATTGCATACCGGGAATATCGGCAAGTACCAAGTTCTTGACGAAGTTTTAATAATCTCAGCCGGACTGAGCTTTTCAATATAACCTTTACTCATATAATCTTGAATCTGTTGCTTCAAATTTGCGTATAGATCAGGACTTTTTCTCATTCTTTTTTCCAAGTGTTCAAACCGTTTTACTGCCATCTGGAAGCTTTCAGGAAAATTTATGGTGTCATAACGCCACAAGAGGCCAACTTCATGCCCAACATCTACCTTCTTCGTTGTCCTTCTTAGAATCTCATTCGCTCGTGCATCATCTCGCGATTCTAACACTTTCTCCGGCACTTTCACACCGAGACTCTCGACAGAATAAAACTTCTTAACCAATTCATGCAGATCATTATCAGCTTCATATTGCGTATCATGACCATGAAAACAATGAAATTTTGATACGCTATTCGAACGATGTACACCATGTAAGACCCATCCGAGTCTCGTCCTCGTAGCACCAGGTTCCTCCCAGCCGCCTTCTCGTACTTCTAGCGGAACCGCCAATTGCCAGTGCTCCATTCCGATCAGTATAGTTGGCTATGCATTTTCATAACAACTTATCGGTAAATTTTGCAAGTGCTGGTACAGAGTTTGCTGCATATCAATCATCTGCGATTGTACCACCAGGTCTAAATCGTCCACCGTATGAACATTGAATATTGAATATTGTTTGTTCTCATTCCCAGATATACCAAGTGACACTTCCCGACTATTTCGCTCTACTCGGCGAATATCACCAGTCCATTTCAAATTAAGTGGTGAATTGGTTCCAGTTAATTCTAGCGCCTTTGCAATTTTATCATCAAGCAATGTAATAGATGAGCCTTCGTCGAAAAAGGCGAATGTATTAATCTTCTTTTTCGGACCATGGAGGTTACTGGTGCAATTCGAAAAATAATTTGAACAGGAGACGAAGAGTGCGATGCAACCAGTGATGAATTGTCATTGACGTGACCACTATGCTGAGTTGTGTTGGAATGTTTGTTCGTATCATGCAACAGTGAATGATGTTTAAATGTACAATCGTTCACACCTACCTACTCGAAACTGCTATACCATTTTAACAATAACTATCGTCAAAATATTTTTCTGCTGACAACACAATTTGGGTTTTTGTCCAATATACATGATTGTCAAAGAACAAACATAGATGTCCGTATTTTAAGTTCGAAACTGGTTCGCATATGTAGTTTTATTATCCAGTATTTACGAAAAAATCAAATTGATCCGAATTAATATGAAGAAACAGTAGTCACAAATAGTGTCTTAGCTAAAATGGAAGGTATTACAAGTTTCAAGACACACACTTTTACGTTAAATTAATGTTTGTTAAAAATCGCTGAATATAGTAGCCAGCCAAGTATAAATTAATATATAAATAAGTACAAACGAGAACTTTTAATATCGAAAAATTAAAAATATTACAAACAAATTGTCTTTGACGCATGTGATGTGGTATTGGTTTATTTTTTTGGAACTGCACCACAGTTATACCTCTTAGTGATATGTCTGGTCTCTCATTTGTTTTCAAAGAACGAACAAAGATTCAACAAACGATGAACTTTCTGACGCTGATGGATAGGCTGACTTCATCAAAGCTCTCGAAACAAAATGTTCTGCATATATAGTAAGCTTATATCCATCAAATACTTCAACTAATGGCTTACTATTGGTATAGATTTCGTGTAGTTCTAATTCTGACTACTTTATTCATTATCGCTCAAAATCTTATTAGTTCCTTCTCATATAAATCTCCATCTTTTGCTAAAGTGTCATCCAAAGCATAACATAACTTCTGTTGTACGAATAGAAACAGTAAAAAAAATTTTGCCGGAAGTAACAAACCAGAAGTTAGGATGCAGATTTACGAATTGTATTCAAAACCAACTATCAGGAGCTGATGTTATTTAAGTTTCAAATAAACAGGAGGCCCCTCACCACTTTTTTCAATATCGTCCAAAAACTAATCAGTTCTTTGTCATTTTCCATCTTTTTTTTTTCAAAGTTTCATTAAAATTGATTGATGAATGAAGTCTGTATCCTGTACTCCCAACAAACGAAGTCTGAAGTCTGTAATCCCAACAGACTTTAAAAACAAAGTGAGAAAAGATACCAGTTGTATGGTGGACACTCCACCACTATGATCAAAGTGAACCATTATCTTCTCACACTGATTGAAAACTTTTTCATAAGTTTCATCATAATCACCTCTTCATTGTAGGCTGTAGTGTCAATAAAGACCTTGGAAAAAATGCGAAAAAATTTAAAAATTAAATTTTTTACCGGAAGTTGCAATGTAGGTCTGTTGTGAACCTTATTAAATGCTAATGTTTCAAGTTTCATCCTATTCCATAATCAGGTACAGATGTTATTAAGCTTTAAAAAAACTGGAGCTAGAGGTACCCTCAGTACCACCTGGTGTACCCTCAGGTACACCAGTTTGTTCAATATCGCTCAAAAACTGATCAGCTTCTTACCATATATATTTGCATCATTTTCAAAGTGTCATCAAGATTAATTGACGAACGGATGTTGTATGCTCCCAACAAACAAAGTGAAAAGAACACCTGTTGGATAATGGACCCTCAACCGGATAAAAGGTTATGTACCCGAAAAGCTAATGAAATATTTCTCATATCCTGAGTCGAAATTTAACTAAGTTCTTTAAAACCTACAGGTTCTACTTCTTAGAATTTAGAATATTTAAGTATCACTTATTTTCAATACAAAAATAACTTCTACATAGCTCCTCCAAAAGCAAGTTACTGGAAAAAATCCCATTTGAGTTCTTAAATAGGCGATAAAAATACATTTTCTTTCGTTCTTTTCTGTAATAATAAAAAACGAGGAGAAACGAAATTAGTTTAATGATAATAATAATAAACAAAAGAAAAGAAACAAAAAGAATAGAAAAATAAAAAGTATTTTTATCTTTCTAACATGACTGGCTTTATTGAACATTTTAGGAAATAATTTACATGCGTTCAATTTCAAATTGAATAATTTTAATTTATTAATTGCATATAAAATTGTGTGTGAGAGAATTTTTTTTAGTGAAGGTAATAAAAACAATCTCGTTAAACAAATGGGCCCTTTCAATATTTAGTTTTAAGGATTTAAAAATTATTATTTTTTTTAATATCTTTTATTTGTCCTGTTTCATGTCGATTTATCAATATTTAAATTTAATTTTTCATAATATTGAGAAAATTATGGAAAATTAGTATTATTTTCTACACATAACTCATATAATTAAATTTTTTGATTTCTGATGTTTTGTTCTCTTTTTTCCGCCATTAAAAAATGGCGACAAAATGGACGCATTCTAATTACAAACAAAATTACACTCATTAATTTTCAATTTAGAACTTAAATATTCGATTGCTATCTTCACGTATAAAAATATTTGTCAGGTTTGGTGCATAATCGATTGGATTATCCAAAAAACTTCAAGAGTTAACTTCTGGTGCGGATTATTAATTAAAACATCTACATAAACAAAGGGTGCACTTTTCCATTTCATTTGCCTTTTTTTTACATTTTAATTGCAATTTATGTGCATTTTATTTGCATTTTATTTGTATTTTATTTGAATTTTATTTGCATTTTATTGGCACTTTATTTGCATTTAATTTGCATAGAATTTGCATTATTTGTATTTATTGATTCTTTATGGGCATTTGATTTGCATACTAGCATTTTATTTGCATTTTATTTGCACTTTATTCGCATTTTACTTGCATCTTAATTGAATTTTATTTGCATTCAATTTGATTTTTTTGCATTTTATTTGTATTTTATTTGCATTTTATTTGCATTCGATTTGCATCTTATTTGCATTTTATTTGCAATTTAATGGCACTTAATTTGCATTTTAGATGCATTTGATTTGCTTTTATTTGCATTTTGTTTGCTTTTCGTGTGCATTTTATTTGCATTTAATTTGCATCTTAATTTGCGTTTTATTAGCATTTTCATTGCATTTCATTTATACTTTATTTGCATTTTATTTTCACTTTTTGCACTTTATTTGCATTTGTTTAGCATTTTATTGCCATTTCATTTGGAATTTGTTTGCATTTTATCAACTTTTTATATGCTTTTTAATTGCATTTTTGTTTATTTGCTTTTTTTGCATGCATTTTAATTTAATTTGCATTTTATTTGTTTCTTATTTGCATTTTAAATGCAAATATAGTGCAAATTAAAAGAAACTAAATTTCAAATATAAACTGCAAATAAAATGCAACTAAAATGCAATTAAAGTGTAAATACAATGCAAATAAAATAGAAATAAAATGCAACTAAAATGTAAATCATATGCAAATTAAATGCAAATAAACAGCAAATCATATGGAAACAAAATGCAAAGAAAATTCGAATCAAATTGCAATAAAAATTCATATAAAAACAAATAAAGTTTAAATGAAATGCAAATAAAATGCAAATAAAGTGTAAATAAAATTCAAATAAAATGCAAATAAAACGCCACTAAACAGTAAATAAAATGCATTTTAAATGCAAATAAAATTCAAATCAAATGTTAATAGTGAAGATTAAATTCAATACGAGCAAAACACAGGCTTGTCATTTTTCTAGATTATCCACACCTAATTCGTTTCCATTAAAGTTCGATTCTAAAGATCTTGTATTGAAAGAATCTGTTAGAGGAGTTGAGATTGAAAATAATCTGAAATGGAATTCTCATATTTTTAACCTAGCTAAGAACGCTGTTCACAAATTGGGCTTTTTGGGACGATGTCGTAAGTTTTTTTAATAGCAAAAAGCTTCTTTTAATTTACAGATCATTTATTCGTCATTGCATGGAGTACTGTTCTCACAAATGGGGTGGAGCTTATTATAGTAGTTTGAAGTGCCTTGATTCTGTTCAGCACAGAGCTGTTAAACTGATTGGCAACTCAACTCTTACTAATGAGATTGATTCTTTACAACACAGACGAAATGTTGCTGATTTGACAATTTTTTACAAATACATTATGGATGAACGAACTTCTGAAGAGATTAAATCAATTTTACCTGAACTAGCAATCACATCGTGTAACACCAAAGCAAATGTTATAACCCATCTTTTTACGGTTCATATAAAAAGGTGCAGAACTGTTGCCTTTCAGCATGATTTTTTCAACAGAGTCTCTCATCTCTGGAACGCCTTGCCTTCATGGGTTTTTCCTGATAGCGTTAATCCCCAAAATTTTAAGGTTAGCGTCCATAAGTTTCTAATAGAAACTTAATTTATTCAAACTTAATCCCAAGCCCTGGTTGGCATGGTATCTTCGGATATTCGGAGACGTTAATTAATAACTTATTATAATTAACACTAAACATGCCTAACTTAGAATAAAAAAAAAAAATTGAAAAAATGCATACAAAGTGCAATGAAAATGCAAAATCAAATAAAGTGCAATTAAAGTGCAAATCAAATGCAACTAAAATGCAAATCAATTGCGACTAAAATGCAAATAAAGTATAAATAAAATGCAAATAAAATGTAAATAAAATGCAACCAAAATTCAAATAAAGAATAAATAAAATGTAAATAAAATGCAACTTAAATGCAAATGAAATGCAAATAAAGTGCAAATGAAATGGAAATAAAATGCAAATAAAATGCAAATAAATTGCAACTAAAATGCAAATAAAGTGCAAACCAAATGCAAATTGTAGGAAAACCTACTTCAAAAACATATTTTTAATAATCTTCAAAGATGATCTGATGTTATCTCTCCAAGTTTTTATTTAACTATAACTTAAAGCTTTATAAAACGTTATTAAAACGTTTATACAAAAACGAAAAATGGTTGCAATTAATTATAGTTAAATTGAATTAATTGTATTAAAAAATACCTAATTAGAACGATATAACCCAACTATCGATCTTGTTTTAGTACAATTTTGTGTTTATTTTTGTTTGTTTATTGGAATATCTTAATTTACATGGATTTCATATTTATATGGTTTAATTTGGAAGAATAATTCCCAATGAAATAATACATAAAATAATAACATAAATAATTTGCAGTTGTTTTATTTATAGATGGTGGTAATTCTAATTTTTATGGTTGATTTTGCTTCCGATGGTTTTAACCCAAATAAAATACAAAAAATGCAAATAAAGTGCAAATCAAATCATCATTTATGTGTGAGAGGATTTATTGTTTAGTTATTCCTTCTTTAAAAAAACATAAAAAAACAACAAAAACAAATTTGCTTCCATCAACACCTTAGAACGCATGTTGTTATGGGACCTTGGTCTTAAACGGTTTTTATGTGTTGTTGTGACACGTATTGTAATTCCTACTACGCAACACATTTTATAAAAAAAAAATTAAGATAAAATCGTTATCTGTAAATCGTTTTTAATATGAACATATTATAACGGTTGTAATCCACTTCAAAATTATGCGTAAGTTCCATTTAAAAGTTGCACTAAATAATTTATCTTTTAGTGAGGAGAATTTATATTCAGTCCAAGAGTTCCTTAGTCAGAACCGTCCAATTTTTATATAACAACACTTTGCTCAAATCAAATGGTTGTTATACTCCAATTGTTAGAAGTCACTTATGCTAGGCAAAATGGACTTCGTCAGACTTATATATATGAATAAAAATACTTGTTTATAGTTAGACAAATATATAAATCTGAATTTTATTATCGATAATTTCTTCTATTTATACAAAATCGATATTACTAAAAATTACACATTTAGCAAAAATATTCTTAAAATTAATTGTTTCATAATGTTAAAAAAAATGTGTCACATACTTTTTTATATTTTCTTTGTAATTTTAATTGACCGACATATTCAGTTTTACTTTAAATTTATTACATCATAAAAATAAACGAAAATTATATTATTTACATATGCACGGTAATCATATTTCATTTAATAGTTTTTTTTGTATGTAATATGAATTCCATAAACTTTCTTTTGGTTTGTAATAAATTATATTTATTTTCACATATGTTTTTTGTTATCGTGTGAAAATGATTTTGCGGTTTGTTTACTTTAGAATATAATGGAAATTTGTTGTTTATTTTATGTGCGGTCATTGTAAGATCTTGTAGGAGCTAAGGGATGATGTGTAGATACATTACACCCTTATTCCTTAAAAAAAAATTTTTTGCTTTTAATAGAAAAAAAAGTAAAAAATTTTGTTGATTTACTTTAATATTTTAAATTTAATATATCTTAAATCGACTCTAATTTTCATTGTTTATAATAAATGTCGATTATTATTATTTTCAATCCTCAATGGGTTTATATTTCTTTAATCTATTTTTGTGTATTTTCTTAATTATATTGCCCTTTCTTATTTCTACATTTGTTTCCTTAATATCTATGACCTCATAGGGTCCTGAATAGGGTGCATCGAGTTTCTTTCGATCACCAGCTTTTAACCAGACTAATTCTCCAATTTTCAATTCTATGGGATTTGCGTTTAGATCGTAAGATTCTTTACGTTTGATCTTTGCTAGGTGTAGGAGTTCATTTGCTTTAGCGTGTGCTTGTTGTAAGCGATATCTTAATTCTTGAACATAGTCGTCAAGATTGTATACTGGTGCACTGGTTGTAAATTTTTCGTCAGTTGGTAATGTAGCTAATCTACCGAAAATTAGCTCAAAAGGAGAATGGTTTGTATCCGTATGAGGAGTTCTATTGTAACAAAACACAAAGTAGGGGATCCATTCTTCCCAGTTATAGTCGTTTGTGAATGCAAGTAAGTATTCGTTCAAAACTCTATGATTCCTTTCAATGGAACCAGTGGCGGATTATGCCTATAAGGGGCCTGAGGCGGAACAAAATTTTGGGGCCTAAGATTTTACCAAAAATTTTGCAAATGAGTTTGATTAAGACTATTTCTTAAATAATTTTTTATCCGCTTCAGAACGGAGAAAGATCGTTCCCCACTTGCGTTGCATATCGGCAATGTAAGAAACATTTTTAAAATAGTTTCTACATTGGGAAATGAAGATTGCAGGCCATCAATGATTACCTTGTACATCTTAAATGGACAAGTGATGTTCTCTTATTTTATATATTTTAAAAAATGATGTACTTCGTCTTTAAAATATTGTACTTCTATATCCCTCGCATATGTATTTGACAATTCTAAAATACACTTGTCAACTTCATCACTGGATATATTTTGATCAAAAAATAATTTAAAATTATTTAAAACAGTTTCATATATGGACGTTCTGGAAGACATTTCAGTGGCAAGTCTATCACAGATCATATTGTGAGTATTTATAATAAACAATTCTCGTCCTACTAGCTGTGTATCATTTGCAGATGATTCATCATACATAATTTTGCGTTTTCTTTTTCGTCCTTCTTTGTTGCTAATATTGTCTGTTAATAAGTTTGCTTGCTTTTCTATGCTCTCAAAATCATTCCGAACATCCCTTATAAATTGTGACAAAGAATTAAACAGTTTTACTCCTTGTAATAAGTTCGTTTGAATATTTTGAAATGATTTTCTAGTACTATTGATTCTTTGCAATAATATATCCCATAGAACGGTTAGTAAGGCAATTCATATTCATCGAAAGAGCTAGCTAATTTTTTAACCTCAACTTTAGTAATCGGTTTTTCGTCTTCAATTTCGCTAACTTGGATAAGAACGCTTTTAATATTTTTGTAATTAAACCGCAAGGCGGATACTGCATCAGCTCTTGCAGACCATCTTGTCACTTGTGTCACTTAATTTTTTAATATGTTTGGAATTAGGATCGGAAAAATTATCAATAAGCAACTTTCATCTGTGAGTAGATGAAGAAAAGAATACATATATATTTTGGATAAAGTTAAAATAATACACCGCAGTAGAATAGGCATCTGCAGCATAATTTCCAATTAAATTAAGCGTATGTATGACTTGTACAAGGAATAAAAATGGCGGTCTCACTTAGAGTTTTAATTCTGGCTTGTAAACCATTATATTTTCCGGCCATATATGTTTGACCGCGACAATTTTTAATATCCAAAGACAAATTGTTTAAAGTTTTCAAAATAAGTTGTGCTAGATATTCTGAATTGTGATTTTCAATTTGTAAAAATCCAAAAATCGTTCTCTCGCATCGCCCACTTTATCAATGTACCTTAATATAAAACTTAGCTGGTCAGTGTGGTTCACGTCTGGCGTAGAATCAACAATAATTGAATAATATAAAGAGTCCTGAATTTCTTGAATTAGGTGTTCTTTTACTTCAGTTCCCATTAAATTTATAAATTCATCGCATGTGGTATGTGATAAATAACTTACATTACCTTTTCCTGGATGGCTGTACCTCTCCAAATGATTTTTAAGAAAATCATCAAATTGGGATAGGTACTCAATGCATGTCATAAAATTTCCTTTTCTGTTCGAATCAATATCTTCTCGATGACCACGAAATGCTAAACCCAAAGTAGCTAATAGCTTTACTGTAGCGGCAACTCTTTTTAAAACTATTTGAGTATCAATACATCCAGTTACAAACACTCTTTTTTTCAAATTTTTCAAACAAATTTTTTAGACAATCTTTTTTCCAATCAACGTTGATAAAACGAAATATACAACTAAAGCTAAAACACCTATACTATATCAATCATATCATATGGAAACCCTTTTCAAACGTTAATCCAAATGATGAATTTAGCATGTATTGTATAAAAAATACATGGATTTTAAGCATACAATAAAAGATTTTAATTCTACACGTTAAAAAGTTTTAATTTATTTAGTTATATATGAAATTAATCTAAAATATGTACAATTATATGCTTAAAATTGAGGTTTTCAGTTTAATGCTTTCAATAAAATTGTAGGTCTTAAAAGAAATCCAAAATCATTGATGAAAGAAAACATAAAACTCAAATATACTTCAAATATCCAAAAAATACTTATCTGGATTTTGTTTTTTTTATCAATAATTTTGCGATTGATATAATAACAGCCCATTGCAAATAAAGTTTTAGTATTAATATTCATTCGTAACAGTGGAACTTTTCAAAACAAAATGTTTTTTTACTATACAAATTGGAAAACGAATTTGTACATTAAAAAATTATAAAACTATCAAATTAGAATTATTAAAATAAATACATACATGAAAAAAAGTAATACAAATTGACAACCTAACACTTTTAAATGTGGGATAATATAAAAAAAATCTTTAGGTTTACAAACTTTGTTTGAATGAACGCAGTCATCTGATATTTGAATACCTATAAAATATCAATACTATTTGTAGCGAGGGGGCCCCTGTGCATGTGGGGCCTGAGGCGGCCGCCTCTTCCGCCTCTTCCGCCTCTATGGTAATCCGCCACTGAATGGAACCAAGTGTTTCGTGGTGATAAGGTGTTGAAGTTACGTGCGAGATTGAAAAGAATGAACATACGTGTTTCATAATCTCATTCACAAATTCAGTGCCCATGTCTGTTTTTAAAATTTTGAATCCATATTTCAGAATGAACTTCTCTACTAAGGCTTTCGCTATTGTTCTCGCTTCTTTATTTTCTAAGGGGATAGCTTCTACAAATTTAGTTAATTCACACTGAATGGTTAGTATATACCTGTTCGTGTTTGTTAGACTTAATGGACCTACTGTGTCCATTGAAATGATCTCAAAACTAGTCTTTGGAGTCTCAGTTATGGTTAATTTTTCTTTTACATGTCTAATTTGCTTATTCTTAGTACATAATTCGCATCTACTTATATAATTTTTAACCAGTTTATTTAAATTTTTGAAAATATAACGTTGCTTTATTTTAGCTATTGTTCTTCTAATACCAGCATGACCACCATAATGTTTGGTGTCATGGAATTCTTTTATTATTTCGAGCATTTTATCTTTGTTTTCAATTCTTAACGGCGCGTCATATATTATAATTTTTAACTTCGTTTGCTTATTTATTTTATTTAAATCCGACTGCAGTTCGGTAAATTTTCTTTTAAATTCATTCATATCGATATGAGTAAATATTACATCATTACTCTTGAGCGCTAATTTTTCTATATTCTCTGCATGCATGCTAAATATCAGCTTCTCCAACATAAAATCTAAATTCATACGTGGATTATCACTGTATTGTACTAAAACTTCTTTATCATTAATTGATATATAATTATTTTTATCTTTGTGCGCTAATTTATATTTTGATTTACATCCCAGTTTCTCCTTCATAGAACCTAAGTTCTTAAGTGGATTATCGCTGTATGTCTTAAATTCATCATTATTATTATCATTCTGCAAACTTTCATATATAATAAATTTTAAATTCTTTAGATTCCTCACTTCAGATATCGAGGTGCAGTTCCATGCATAAAGTTGGCCACCCTTATCCATCTCTGCGTTGTTATTTCTCTCGACGTCTTTTGTTTCCTCCTTCTTCTTCATTGCTCTCGTGACGATATTTACCGTTGTAGGTATCATGGCTTTTAATGTTTCAGAATCAATTTTTATCCTCGATAATGCATCATCATTAGTGTTGCTTTTTCCTTGTTTATATATAATTTCGAAATCATAGTCTGACAGATCTAACCTTATTCTAGTTAATTTCGATGAAGGATTCTTGTGTGTAAACAGACTGATCAAAGGTCTGTGATCCGTGACTACTTTAAATTTTCTAGCGTAAACATATGGTCTGAAAAAATTGATTGCCCAATGTATCGCAAGCAATTCTTTCTCAATGACCGGTTTATTAATCTCATGTTTGTTCAGTGATCTACTTGCGTATGAAATAGGTAGATCCTTTCCAATCTCACCCTGTGAGAGTACTGCTCCTAGAGCGTAATTCGAAGCGTCGGTTGTTATTACGAATGTTTCATTAAAATCTGGATATTTTAATATAGGTGGGTTGATCAATTTTTCTTTCAGCATTTTGAATGCTTTATTGCATTCATCTGTCCAATCGAATGTTGCATTTTTCTTCGTTAGGTTATTCAGTGGTTTGGCTATTTCCGCGAAGTTAGGAATGAATCTTCTGTAGTAATTACAGAATGCTGTAAAACTCTTTGTTTCATCTGCACTAATCGGTGTTGGATAATTTTTAATGACTTCATACTTCTTTGGGTCCGTTTTAATTCCCTCGTTAGTTATAAGATGTCCCAAATATGTTACTTCAGTTTTAACGAAATTACATTTCTTTGCGTTTAATTTTAGATTATATTCCCTTAATCTTTCGAATGTTTTGATTAAGTTCATGTTGTGATGTTTCAAACTACATCCAAATATAATAATGTCATCAACATATAAGAACGCCTCAGCCTCTAGACCTGCTAGTGCAATCGTTAGCATACGTTGAAAACTGTTCGTTGAAATTTTTAAACCAAATGGTAATCGTTTAAATTGGAATTGACCTTTATTTGTCGAAAATGATGTTAAGTGTCGTGATTCTTTCTCAAGTTCTATTTGATGGAATGAATTCGTTAAATCTAGCGTCGAAAAATATTTAGCTCTGCCCAGATTGTCAAGGATGTCATCCAATCTTGTTAGCGGGAACTTATCATCCATGATCTTCTTATTTAGTTGTCTAAAGTCGACCACTAACCTGTAGCTTGCTTGATCATTTGCACTCTTCTTCGGCACTATTAGTAAAGGTGAATTGTAGTTGCTACGTGATACCTCTATCACGTCTTCTCTAATAAGCTTGTTTACTTGGTTATCAATTTCTTCTAAATGTGCTTGCGGTAGCCTATAATTCTTAATATATACTGGACTATTGTCCACCACTGGAATTTTTTGTTTATAGAAGTTGGTTGTTGATAACTTTTCATCCGAAACGTAAAAAATGTCGGCGTATTGCTTACAAATCTCTAAAATCGATTGTTTTGCTTCGTTTTCCAATTCTTCTAAATTTAATTCATCTGAAATCTTTTCAAATCTTTGCTCTAATGTCATACTGCTCTTGATTTTATCCATTCGTAATACATGATAGTTTGTAATTGGTACTATCTTTGCGGCTATATCTTTTATTATGACGTCATGTTCTTTTGTGTTTAAAATTTTGACGTTTGCAGTGCCTTTCGCTGGTACTATGACATTCGCTATAAATACTCCTTCTTGTATTTCCTGATTGAGTATAACGCTGTCCTCTTTTAAATCTATGTTGACTGCTTTAATAACTTCACACCTTGCTGGTACGATAAATCCGCTCTCATCTGGTAGTCGTGTATTCATTGGTAATACGACTTCTGCTTCATTAATATATCGATGGTCTAGCGCACAGATGTGGTAAGTGACATTTTTTGAGAAAAAAAGTTAACTACTCTATAAAATTCTCCATTTCATTTTTCATATAATGTAAAAATATTGTATGTGTATGTTTAATATGTTATCTAGTAGATGGCATTGTTGTACTGTACTGTACTGCACATGTACTGTGGTAAGCACTTATGGTTTGTATAAAACTAAATATTATTCATGTATCTCTTAAGTTCTATCATGTAGAAAGACATAATTACAAGAAAGACTAGATAACTACTATAAAACTCTATCGAATTCCACCACATAATATTTTATATTTTCAATTTTTATTGAAGTGTAAACTTTCAAACGCCTGTACTGAAAAATTTGCTAAATGTTACTTACCACATCTGTGCGCTAGACCATCGATATATTGAGATTGTATATGTTTCATAATCAATTTTGCAACAATTTCTATGCAGAAAATCTCTGCCTAATATGCCATCCGTCACTATTGGAAATTCCTCGTTAATTAAGTGGAATTCCTGCTCCACATTATTATTATTAATATTCAAAATTGCATTCACTGTTCCTAGTGAATAAGTTTCATTGCTAGTAACGCCCGTAATCTTACATCTTTCATCATTAATATTTATATGCTCTGTTACTTTATTTACTTTAAGCAGAGAAATATCTGCTCCAGTATCAATTAAAAAATTTTTATATCCTTGCGTTATATTCGTGCGAATTTTTATGTAATTAGAATTTGTACTAAGATTTAGCTTAAATATTTTCATTGGGATTTTACAATCATGGAGTCGTCCGTTAACTGGACTTCGGAGACTCCTTCCCAGTTTTCCGCCTGAGTTATATTAACTCTATTACTATTTCTTCTAACATTATTATTATTATTACTATTAAATTGATTATAGTTTCCATTCTGTTGGAAATTATTTTTACTAAAATTATTAAAATTTCTATGATTATTTTGAGCAATATTTCTATTTCTATACCCATTTTTATTAAAATTATTATTATTAAAATATTTATTTTGATTATTGTAATTATTAAAATTTCTATTATTTTGGTTATTGTAACCATTAAAATTTTTGTTGTTTTGATAGTTCGCATTTCCTGACCTAAAATTTCTACCCATCTGATTTCTAAAATCATCCCTAAAACGTCGCGAATTGAAATGTAGCATGTGCGCGGTTTTAGTTTGCTCTTCTACTTCTGAAGCGTATTGGATCGTTTCCTGTAATGAGCCTAACCTTGCAGCATATACCGTATTCTTTAGCGGTTCATTTAACCCGATTTTATAAGCATTGAGACCCGCTTGCTCATTTAATTTGGTTATAATATCGGTGTGTGCTTCACCCTGCTCTGATACCTGCAGTGAATTCAGTTCCGTAATTAATTGCTCTATTTTATTTCCAAAACTTTCGGCTGACTGATTACCTTGCCTTGATTGAGCTATCTGTGTTTGTAAATTCAGAGATGTGGATCGTTTCTTAAAAATTTTATTAAATAGGTCTTTTAGTTCTTGGATTGTCTTCGGTGTTTTAGCAGCTATAAGTTTGGTCTTGGCGTTTGCTGTCAACCTAGTATCTAAGATGAATTTTATCAATTTTTCTTTTTCCTGATTATTATTTAGCGTGTCACTAAAGTGTTGTATCAGGTTCAGAAATATTGGCAATTCATTAGATTTGCCATCGAAAATTGGCACAATTTTCAATGTTTTTTCTATATCGAAAGACATGTTGTCCAAGTTATCACTCTGTAGAGAAATTTCTAAAAGATTTTCAGAATAGTTTTTTAGTTTTTCTTTGAGTTCTTCGTAAACTTCCGTGAATCTACTCTTCAATTTATTGGTTATCTCATCATCTGTATCTAAATTTAGCTTTGTGAATAGGGTTCTAAACTCTGTCCTTAAATTTTTTAATTGAGTAGAACAGTTTAAGATGTGTTCATGCGAAAATTCCCTGTTTGGATTCTTTTTTAGATTCGTGAGTGTTCTTTGCAACTCTTTTATAATTTCGTTACCCCTTTTCACTAATTCCATATATCAAAGTGAACTATCAAAACAAATTATAAAGGTGAACTATCAAAACCACACTATCAAAATATTTTATATCAAGAGAAAATTTAAAACAACGTAAAATTTATTTTTAAAATATGTATTTTTTCATTAATAGAAATTTTTTTTTTGTTTATTTAAACTGTATTCCTTATAATTTCAGTTCTGACATTTTTCTTAATACTAGTTTTTATCTTATAGAGTAAAAATAGTATGGCTAATACAACGATTATTACGATTACTATAATTTCATACTTATTTATTTCGTTAACGCCCGATTGAATGTTGGTTGCGGAACCAGCTCCATTAGATATAAAGACCTCCTCAGTACGGTCTGGTTTTCTCGCGGAATTTCCCATTTAATAATTGTTATTAGCTATATTATTTTTATTTAATTAAAAAAAATTTTTTAGAGATTAAATCGTAACGTTAAATATTTAAAATTGTAATTTAGTATAATTAAAATGAAAATAAAAAATTTTTTAGGAACATAAAGTATTTAAAATTATTCTTAACTAGTTTTGAAATTAATATTTATTATAAGCTTAATATAAAATTTTTAGTTTAATTTTGCTGACTTCTTAATTTCCTTCTTTTTCTTTATTATTTTATTTTTCTCTATTTTCAGTTCAGCGGCTTTCTTTAAGAATATAATTTTTTGTTCTTCACTCGAAATCACTATCAATCGATGCAAACTGGCAATTTCTTCGTTTAATTTCGCCAGCTGACCTCCTCTTTTTGGCTTGTTGGAAATAAAGCTTGTGTTTTGTTTTTCAATTACAACAGGTTTCCTCAATTTATACTCCTCAATTGAAATCGGTTGCCTCTTGATGAGCTTAAAAAGTTCCCTCTCGCTCGGCTTGGCATAGGTCGCCATATAACGGTTGTAATCCACTTCAAAATTATGCGTAAGTTCCATTTAAAAGTTGCACTAAATAATTTATCTTTTAGTGAGGAGAATTTATATTCAGTCCAAGAGTCCGTTAGTCAGAACCGTCCAATTTTTATATAACAACACTTTGCTCAAATCAAATGGTTGTTATACTCCAATTGTTAGAAGTCACTTATGCTAGGCAAAATGGACTTCGTCAGACCTATATATATGAATAAAAACACTTGTTTATAGTTAGACAAATATATATAAATCTGAATTTTATTATCGATAATTTCTTCTATTTATACAAAATCGATATTACTAAAAATTACACATTTAGCAAAAATATTCTTAAAATTAATTGTTTCATAATGTTAAAAAAAATGTGTCACATAATTTTTTATATTTTCTTTGTAATTTTAATTGACCGACATATTCAGTTTTACTTTAAATTTATTACGTCATAAAAATAAACGAAAATTATATTATTTACATATGCACGGTAATCATATTTCATTTAATAGTTTTTTTTTGTATGAAATATGAATTCCATAAACTTTCTTTTGGTTTGTAATAAATTATATTTATTTTCACATATGTTTTTTGTTATCGTGTGAAAATGATTTTGTGGTTTGTTTACTTTAGAATATAATGGAAATTTGTTGTTTATTTTATGTGCGGTCATTGTAAGATCTTGTAGGAGTTAAGGGATGATGTGTAGATACATTACAATATTGATTCTCTCAAAAACTGCGTATTAACTCTCTTTGGTTGAGTTAAAGTTTCCTGAAGAATTTGGATAAGCTAGAGTTATCTGATCCAATCCTTAATATTCCTGGTGATATTAATATTTTATAAGGTGATGGTCGATTTTTAAAAATATTAAGGACAGAGCTAAGTTTTAGAAGGAAAGAAGCAGTGGCTCAGCTTACAAATTTTGATGAGCAATTGTTGGGTATGAAGGGATCTTTCTTAAAAAAGTATGAATGGCTCAACCATATGAAACCATTCTTCCTGAACCGAAGCTTACCTCTTTACGAACTATACGCACTTTACATTATTAACTTTGACTTATGGTTTAGTTTGTGCACCATATTTAGCCACAAGAATATTAAATGAAATTATGAAACAAGCAAAACCAGAATATCTATTAGAATAAGTAATTACGAACGATTTTTATGTAGATAATTTGATGACTAGTGGTGATTTCATATCTGAACCTCACACTTCAGAAACAAATTTTCAAAGATATTTTTAAAGAAACTCACTTTAGTTTAAGAAAATTTGAAGCAATTCCCTTAGATTATCATTAGCTTAAAAACATTTACTTAGCCATGGAGTTGTGTTTAAAAGTTCTTGGGCTAGAGTGTAGCTAATGGATAGTTTTTGTTTTAAATTGATCTAGATTCTGATCTTGTATTTAGAAAAAGCAATATTTCATCATAATCATCAGGATATTTGATTAATTGGGATGGTTAGGACCATGTGGCGAATTGCACGTCAGAAATTTGGTTAGTGAATTAACATCTAACGCATTGCAGGCGATTTGTTTCACGACGAGGTTCATACACAGATATTGTAACGACTGACTACTTCGAATATTTCTCTAAAAATAAGAATATTCATATACAAAGAAATTCGTTTATAATTTGCCAATTTATTCCGATTTCAGCCTTTGAAATCAGACAAACATAGGAACAAATATGTATATCAATAATATTTTAACATTTTTTTTCTCATTTGAGAAAGTTGTTGTTTGGTCCGATGATATATGGAAGGAGAAATTACTAATTTATATACAACGAAAGAGAAAATAGAAAAATAAACAAAATGCTGAAAAACTTACTATTTATACTTGACCATTTTATTCGGTCAAGGGATTGAAAAATTTAAATCAAAGAGTGTACATTGTTATGAGTGGTGTCATTGTGGCATAAGAATATGTATATTCTTTAACGAAATTGTTCATATTAAATTTGTTAAATTAATTTATTTTTGAAATTTGTGTTTTTATTCTAACAGAGTTAAGTTTTACGGAGTTAAGGCAACGCCTTTTATTAAGTTTTGTGTGTTAAGAAGTTTAGCTAGCGGCAATTTTTAAAACCAAACAAATTATCCAAACAAATTTCAACATTTTTAATTTATTTTAAATAACATATCTTTGTATTTTTAAATATGAGCGTATTGTATTAAAAACGGCTTCGAAGACAGCGAAACCGATGTTTTACCATTTCGGTTACTAAAAAAAATTAAATCGATAGTAGCTGAAAAAATGCAACGGATGAATATGAATTGGATGCCCAAAATTGTTGTCTAAAAAGTGAAAATAATTCGTCTACAGTTCTTCGCATAAAAGTGAACAAGAAGTTGAATATGAAAAGTATGTTCAGCTTAATTTGTATATTAGCGCCACAAATATAGCTCGTCATCAATATTTGAAAGTGGTAGATTTATTTCAACGAGGATTATATAGTATGTACGAATTTTTGAGATTGCCATACCGTTTTGCCATCAGGCAATGATTTGGAGAAGTATGTGCTGTCAGTGCCGAAGATGGAAATTCAAATTCAAATTTTACAAAGGAAAACAATAATTCTATAACTAATAAAAAAATGGAAGACAATTCACATGGATTTCAAGTGGAACATCAAATCAACTCATTAGTGTAGGTTTTTTTTTATTTATTTATATAATTTCTGATATGAAGAATAAATTTTCTTTAGCTATACATAGTTTTTTTGTGAATATTATTTCTGTGATAAAATAAGAGATTTCCACTGTCATGATTTACGTGTATATTTCTTATAATAGTCCAATTTCCTACAATATATTTAGTGATAATGGATCAAATTGTATTGGTGCTAAAAGGGTTCTTAGCGAAATTTGTAATTTTAATAAACCTAATAATAATCAAATTTTTAATTGTCTTTTAATATATCCTTGGCATTTTATCCCAGCAGCACCGCATTTTGGGGGTTTATGGGAGGCGTTAGTTAAATCAACAAAAAATCATCTAAACAGAGTAATTGGTAATCAGATGCTCGCCTACGAAGAGGACATCTCTGCTTGTACAAATAGAATCCATGTTCAATTTCAGGTCATTGTGTAGCCTGTTGATAGTAGACCGTCTAACGTCATCTCATTTCTTATTACATTTGAATGCATTTAAATATACATTAGTTCAGGAAGCGAGTTTGTTGAACATAAAGTTGTTCAAATTATCTAAATGGCAAATGATCCAGCAAATAGCACAAACTTTTGAATAATTTACAGCGAATACTTAACAGCATTGCAGAAACGCCTGAAAATAATATTAAAATAAATTTTATATATCGAGTATATGGTTGTATGGTCAAGTAATAGAACTGCGTTCCGGATCGGATGAATTGGTGCAAGCTACAAGCGTTACAAACTGTAGCTAGAATTTTGAAGATACTGATACTTAAAATATTTGTTGTTCAGTAAATTTCTTCAATTGATTCAAGCTGAGCGGGATCTCCAGAATCTTCCTTAAGTAAAATTAAATAATAACAAAATAAAAAGTTTATCTTTTAACATCTTTCACAAGGACGAGGTGCCACTGAAGTCCATTTTTCGATAAGCATGATTTTTGAAAAATTCCGAGAGCTCAACATACCAGTCTATCAACTTTTAACAAAAGAGTCTATGATCTGCTCTAGTGTCAATGGGAATCCCCGGTAAATTGGTATCACTATGCAAAATGACAATACAAAACATGCAGCACTGTTTACGCCTAGAGAACGAAATATCAAAGTTCTTTAAATTTGACTCCGTCCCGTTTAACAAACGCTGATGCTATCTCCTCTTTACTTTGCCATTTTGCCTTAGAATGTGTGGGCCATCAAAAGAAACTATCGACTAGCAACAAAAGCTTGCCAACAAACTCAACACAGATTATCGTGTACATTGATGATGTTTTTAAACAATAGCATACTAACGAATATAATAGCTAGAAACACCACAAGTAATCGAACTTCCACTCATTTAAAACTCAGTTTAGCTTAAATTATATAAGACACAATCGATAATATTCGAGTGCTGCTTGAAGCTAAGCTATTTCCCAATTCAATGGAAAAAAGCTAAAATTACTCCTGTTTTAAAGCCTGGCAAAGACCCTACTCTTGCTACTAGCTACAGACCTATTAGTCTTCTTTGTACATTGGGAAAACTCTTTGAGCATATTATCAAAAGAAGAATGGAAGAGTTCATAACTGACAATCAAATAATTATAAACGAGCAATTTGGTTTTAGATCTGGGCACTCTACTGTTCATCAAATCCATCGTGTAGTCAATCATATTAAATCTAATAGATCTTCGCTAAAATCTACTGGAATGATATTATTAGACCTTGAACGAGCTTTTGATAAAGTTTGGCAAGACGCAGTCTGCTATAAATTATTTATATATGGATTTCCAATATTTTCAATTAAAATCATAAAATCGTTCTTAACTGATAGAACATTTTTTGTCCAGATTTTTGATTCCATGTCCTCTATACTTAGTATTCCAGCTGGGGTTCCTCAAGGTGCTGTATTGAGTCCTTTGCTTTTTTGTTTATTCATCAATGATATTCCAAGAGATAGTGAATGTAAATTATCATTATTTGCTGATGACACTGCAATATTTGTGTCAGATGAGCTGGCGGTATCTATTATCAATAAGCTTCAATTGTACCTCACTAAAATTCTCGAATTTTTTAAAAACTGGAAACTTAGTATTAACATATCAAAATGTGAAGCTATTTATTTTACTAGGTGCAGAGCATCCCGTAAACTTCCACAACAACCTTTTCTGATTCAAAACTCTTCTTTGGAATGGAAACCTTCAACTAAATATTTAGGAATTTATTTGGATAAATCATTAACATTTAAGACACACGTCACTCAAATACAACAAAAATGTAATACACTGTTCAAAAGTCTATATCCTCTACTCAACAGAAATAGTAAACTGAATAGTCATAATAAGACACTAATTTACAAGTGTGTGATTCTTAATATCATACTTTATGGTGCGCCAATTTGGTGGGATATTGCTTTGTGTCATAAAAAGAAATTTCAAATCATTCAAAACAAATTTCTAAAAACTATATATAAACGCCCTAGACGTTATAGCACTTTAAGACTGCACAACGAATTAAATATAAAGCTTGTCAATGTAGTTGCTAGAGAAGCTAAGGATAGATACATAAATAAATTAAATTATATTGAAAATGAATTAATAAACGCAATTAGCTTTACCACCGCTTAATTTTTGCAACGTAGCTTTTAAGTTTAGATTTAAGTAGGTTAGGTAAATATAAGTTTTTTATTAGTTACTAAGCAGACTGAGCTGCATTTGAATTTTATAAACATTCTTTTTCATTTATTTTTTTGCAATACTCATAATAATTAATTTCATCTGCTGTAAAGCTTACTATTAAAAGCTGATCTCAGTAAATTATTAAATGTATACAACTGTATTATAAAAATTTAAAGTCAATAAAGGATTATTATTATATAAGACACAAACGTGCACCCTTGCACAAATTGATGTATCGCATTTAACTTTATCTGACCTTAAAATCCTAAGCTACATTTTTGGTTCAATTAAGCCAGACGATTAAGGCTTCATAGGACTCGATATAACTTTGAAAACAGGCACTTCTTGATGGTCCAGATATGAAAGGTTGTATTTTCTTCAATAAGATTGCTTGGTTTGGGTATGAAATTATTAAACAAATTTACGTCAGTACTCCAGAATTTATATGAATTTATTTATTTATTTATTTTTTAGCATTCGTTTTAATAAAGCATAATGCTTAACTTTAATTTATTTACTACGTAGATATCGAAAGTAATGAAGGGTCTTCATCACTCTCCTATTATAATGACAGTTAGTGAAAATATAGTCAAGCGGACATATGCACCTAAACTAACAGGTAAAAACACTAATTGGAAAAAATTCCAAGTCCTTCTTTACTTACTTGAGTATAATTGATCTAAACTAATATCAACCCCAACTAATTGGAATGTTTTTCGTGAGTGTAGAGAAGAGAAAATATATCTACAAGTACCAATTAGAAACTCAAAACAGCTAGAAATAGAGCTAGAAAGGCTGATTGAAGCTGTACATTTCGCAGCAAGGACAAGTACTCCAGCACCGCATCGTTATCATAATCTAACCGCAAGCTTTCTCATAGAATTAAGAGAATTGATCAAATCAAAACACAAGGCCACGTAAAATTTGGCCATACAACTCGATCTATAGAACACCAAACTATTTTAAATAATCTGTGCATACGATACAAGTAAAAACAGCTATTAAAGAAGCAAAATATGAATCAATTTTCAGATATCTTTCAAGTCCTTCTGGTGATAAAAGCAATGAGTGCTCACTCTGGAAAGCAACAAAGGGACTCACAAAACAAGTAGCGCAGATCCCTCCGATTAAAACAGATGACAAAACATGGGCCAGAAGTGCCCAAGAGAAAGCAGATCTATTTGCAGAACTACTAAAGGCCACCTTTATGCCATTTGGTCGACTGACAGAAGACAAAAATATAACGAAAGCGAACAAAACTGGTTCACAAGAAAGTTCATATTTTACATTACATAAACTTAAAGAAGAAATACGTACCAGTGGTACCAAAAAGGCCCCTGGCTACGATTTAATCACCAGTAAAGTTGTTAAAATGCTACTTGATAAAGGTATGCGCAAAATGTACTTCATATCATTAATGAAGGATTCCGATTAAGGTATGTACCAATGCAATGGAAAGTAGCAGATGTGATTATGATCCTAAAACTGAATAAATCACCAAATGCCAAAAACTCGTATAGACTGATATCATTACTCCTAACGATATCGAGGCTTTTTGAAAAACTTTTTCTTAAAGGACTTAAGCCAATAATAGAAAATGGCAATCTCATACCTTCGCATCAGTTTGGTTTTAGTGAAAATCACTCTACCATCGAACAAGTGCACTGCAGGATCACGAATATTATTGAAGAGAAAATTGAACCCAAAAGGGTATGCTCCGCAGTTTTACTTGATGTCGCTCAAGATTTTGATAAAGTTTGGCATCGTGGTTTAAAGTATAAATTGCACAGTCGACATTTGATGATAATTATTTCACATTGAAAAAGATTGATGCAGGAGTCCAGCAGTGTAGTGTCCTAGGACCGGTACTACACCAGCTGTATACAAGTAATTTGCCTGGCCTAAGAAAATACTTTTTGCATCCTTTGCAGATGATACCGCAATTTCGACCATAGAAGCAACTAACAAACTGCGATACGCTGCTTATATAATCCACAACTGGACAAACGAATTAAGTTGAATGAAACAAAAACCTCCCATGTTAACTTCACTAATCAAAAAGTAAGGCGAACACGTCTGAAAATCAACTCAACACAAGTTTCTTATGCTGTAAACTTGTAAAATTAGTTAAGAAGAAAAGAAAAGTTACCTATACATGCACTACTGTCACTTTTTGTAAGTAAACAAACTTTGACGTTTGTGGAAATTACTTATTGTGGATCGAGATTTGACTCCACCTATTGTTGGACTGTTGAACTATCCAAAAGAATAGCCATCTATCGGATAAAAATGTGCTGAATATGCGAATTTTTAATATGCCGGATGATCAGATAGATGGATATAAATATCGGTCGGCCATAACATAAAATTCTATATCTTCTGTAAGCATTGTGACTTTGAGGAAATAATTCCTATTTTTTATTGTGTCGCAAAGTTATGAATATTTGATGTAATTTAAAAAGGTCTGTTTAGTTTGATGTGTTATTTCAATTAAATTTATTGAATAGACAGCATGTGACTGAAATCAAAAAGGAAATTGAGTGTTATTATTATCCGCTACTAAAAATGAAATCCAATTTTGTAATAGCGACAATATAATTGTACAGCCGCCATCAAAGCATAAAAAGCATAACATACTAAGCATAATTAAAAAATTGTTAAAGGGAAAGTATTGTTATAAAGAACAATTTAATTAATTCCACAAAAGTTTTTTTTTTTTTTTTTTTTTTATTAATTAGTTAGACATGTTTAGCACACTAAATATGAAATATTCATTATTTAGACTCTTTGAATATCCGAAGATACCATGTCAACTATAAAGGAAGGAGATGAGGAAAATGGAAGGAATGGGGATATAGGGATAGCTATACTAATTGTTTTAAATGATGATGGACATTTTCTTTAAATGCCTGAGGGGAAAATTCATCGGGAAATACAGAGGAAGGCAATGAGTTTTGTAGTGCAACTATTACGGAGGTTTTTTTTTTGTTTGAATATCATTACTGTGATTATCATTGTGAGTGATGATAAATTACCTAAAGTTATTTTCCTCAACATAAATTTACATTTTATTGCTGTAGTGAAATTAAGTATTAATGATTATCACTATTATTCATCATTGCTATTTTATTTAATGCTTGGTATCTGAGAGGAATTAATTGATTCATCATAAATTTGCTTATTATTGCTGTTGTAGACATAGTTATTGACAATCATTAGTGTCACTCATCATTGTTATTATTTTTGATGCTGATGCTTGAAATAAATTAATTGTGCATGGTGAAGGGGTGCCAACGGAATCAATATTGTGAGTGTCCTGCCTTTTTAAAATCTGGATAATTTGTAAGTCTCTTTTAAGATTAATTAATTTTATGTTGCATTTATTAAATATCAATATAGAGTAATGAAATCTAAAATAAGCATGATCTCTATGTTTGACTAAATGAATAATTAGTGATCGAGACGTGAGAGTGAACTCGTTCACTCCCCGCGAGGCGATTCCCATGATTTTTCTTTTAAATGTCTTGCAAAATAAAAACATTTTTATCTCACACATTTTCTTTGTAGCCACCGGCTTATTCTATTTATAAACCCTTGGAATACTGAAGCTATCCCGTGATAGCCAGGTGTGAGAACTGAGAAGCCTGTGACAAAATTTAGAAAGATGTACTAGTTAATTGGAAGAAACTCAGAACTATCTATTCAAAAGAAACTACTTCTGTATCGTCAAGTACTGAAACCAGTGTGGACGTATGATATCCAGCTATGGGACTGTTCTAAGAAAACGAACGCGAAAATTATCCAGTCGTTCCAAAACAAAATCCTGCATTGCATTGTCAATGCTCCGTGGTACATCAGAAACAAAGACCTCCATAGGGACCTAGATATAGGCTTCGTGAAAGGTTTACTAAACAAAATGCAATTAAACACACCACGCGTATTCGCGAACTAGAAAATATTGAAATAAGCCAGCTAATGGATGCGTTCGTTGCTGACAGAAGGCTTAAATGAACGAAACCACTAGATTTGATCTCATAATCAAAAGCATACTTAATAAAATAATGTAAATGTGACTAACCAATGGGTTACACATCCAAAAATATCTTATAAATATGATATGTAAATTACTAGATGAGCGTTGCTCAGTTGTTCTATTATACGAATAAAATTTAAAAAAACTATATTAATCAATTTCTTATTCAGACACCGATTTTTTCAGATATATATTTATATATTTCTTAAATTAATGTATATACATTAATTTACTTTTTGTCCTAGTACAAAAACGGACTATATTTTGAACTGCTATACCAGTCAATGCTGCTATCACTAGGGTTTCTAAATATCTGACCTATTTGATTATCCCGATATCGATTTCATAAAAAATAAATTATCCGGATAATCCGGCTAATTAAAACCAAAAATAAGAAATGTTTTTTGATTTGCGGTATTTAATACATTAAATGTTTATTTTTCGTGTATCTATATTAAAACATTTTTATACAGTCCCAAAATAACAAAAATAGTAAAAAATCATAAAATAATAATAATAAAATAGAATTATTAATAAATTTAATTAAATTATTGATTCATGATTCATTTTTAAAAATTCATATTATAGAAAAATTATTGCATTAAATGTCTCGAAATTGAGTCGAGTTCTCATTTTTGTCCTTATGAGACCGGCAATTCAGCCAGTGTCAGCCAAGGTTGACTGCATAGACTGAAACAATTGGTAACCGGACGGAACAATGTCTTGTGATTACAGCGAACTGTTACTTCGTTTGACAACCTATATATTGACGTTTCAAACTATACTGTTGTCACAACATGAGACAAGCAATAGCTCTTGCAGCGCCATAAATTACAAAAGCGATTAGAACTTAATTGTATACCCAATAATATAGCATTAAATAAATATTAGTAAAATACCTTTACACTGCAGATTCACGAGGTGTTTCATAAAATATTCAATGATTAAAATTTTCAAAACATCAAATTTGTAAATACATTTTAGGTAGATTTCATATAAAAATCTACCTATTGCAATGGGCTTCATCTCGGAATTTCGAAAAAAATTTTGTGCCAAACGACTATATATGATAAGCGGAGACGAAAAAACAAAAACAAATTATATATACACACAAAAAAATATCGCGGTGTGAATTGAATTTTATCCGAAAAAATATTTGATTTTCTATCCGATTGGAATAAATTAACTCCACAAGAAAGGATACTAATTCTAAAAAGATCAAAAAGATTGAACTAAATTTTTTAACACCGTTTGGTGTTAAACTAGTTATGTCCATAAACATTAATTGCGTTTTGTTTTAAAATGTACTTCCCGGCTATTTGTTTAGCTTTAAAGGAGCTAAAAATTAACTCCGTTCGGAGTTAATATTGTCGAAGTATAGTTCGATGTGCATTCGGATTTATTTTCCTTTTTTCGTAAAGTTTTTTTTGCATTCAAATTTCAAATTAATTAGTTTGTTTAAACTTTCATAAAAATTAGTTGATTGATGTTAGGTGGTTAACCTAGGATAATAAAATTTTAAAAATATTGTGTTGTTTTGAATTAAGTGTTTTAAAATCTAAATAGTGTTGCGTCAATTTTAAAAGTTGGCTTGTGTTTTTTTTGTGAATTTATAAATTTGTATTGTGCACTCAAAAACTAATTAAACAATTTTTTAGTAATTAGACAATTTTTTTGTAAATATACACGAAGTTAATTGGAAAAACTAGAATTATTTTTAAAATCAGAAAATAATTTTCGTCTAATCGATAATAATCAATAATTATATACTTAAATATATCTGAGGTTTTTCCAAATAACTTTTTTTTCAATTAAAAATACTTTTGGTATATTTTAAATAATTTTGTGCGTTGTGTATTTACAAAAAATTGTAAAATTTAATTAGTTTTTTGAAGTGTACATATTATATCGTAAAATAAAAGTCTGTAAAAAAGATATTATGGAGCAAGAAAGACTTTTTAATATTAATTTTGATGGACAGCAAAAATTTATTATTGTAAAATCAAATTTGATTATTGATATTTTGCAAGAAGGTAAGCATTAAAATAATACCGTTGTTTTATATAGTAGTTAATAATTAAAACTAGTATCGTGATTATTATGTTAATGAAAATGCATAATAATGTATAAGAAATAGGACGTTCTATCTCGAGTACGTTGCATTTTAGCGATGTTTTTCATTAATGGGTGATTTGGTACGTGTGTGAGCTCGTATGTTTATTTCTGACGTGCGTGCACGTTAATGTGCGCAAGAGTTGTATGTTTATCGTTGTGTGTAAGATTTGTTTTTCATAATATTCATCTGGCCTGCATATTATAATTTTTTTTATCTTATTCACAATTTAGCATCTATAACATTTAATATTTCGGTTGAAAATAATAACCTAGCTTTATATACGGACAATAACGTTGAGCTAAATCAAAAGACAATGGATATATATTTGAAAAATATGAATTTAACATATGATCAACCTTTTACTGTGAGGATTTTTCAAAACTATGGTAAACTTTCTTAATTTGTGATTTTACTAACTTCGTTGAAATAAATCAAAATTAAATGATAATTATTAGATAAACTTAGAGACGCTTCAACCCAAACAGATGAATATTTAACATTTTTACAAGAGGTTTATACCCAAACCGAAAATAATTACGAAGCGAGTCCTGTTTTTAGGCAGAACTGCTTTATCGGTTCCTTACCAAAGAAAAGAAAACTAGAAAAGGAAGTGCTAAAAGAGGTACAAATTATCTAAATAAATGAAACTTTGATTTTTATATATTTAATTCTACTATTTGATTGTTTGGTAATTTGTATTAAAGGAATTGGAATGTTTCTTAAAAGGTCATTTTGAAGGTCTACAGATTATTAATATTTATAATAATACGTCAATGCTTGAAAAAAAACATCGAGTAAAGTTGGTAAACTTACTCGTCAGCCATTTGGTAGAAATGCATGGCTCGTATCCTTCGGCTGAAAATAAAATATTATGGGCGCAAGCCACATCATTGTTATTTCCCAAACTCTGCGAAGATCAAAATCCAGATCGTTTTGTAAGTATTAGGAATGATAAAAAGAAAGTTTGTGCATGCGTTATAAATTTTTTTTTCATATCAGTCATATAAGTTATTTTTGTTTCATCAAGGAAATCTTCTACAATCCTGAAAACCGAACTGGGTTTTTCGCGTTTCGGTTGCGAACAATTAATCGTTCGTTAAATAATTCTTCCCGAAAAAAACAGTCCAAAGCAGCAGTTGAAAGCGAAGGTGAATTTTCGGATACTGAAGAACACAACAAAAATATTAAATGGCTTCAACAAGCTTGTCCCAAAAATAATTTAAAAGATATTTTTGAAATCATGGCAAAAACTATAAATTTAAGAAAAATAGAATTTTCCTTAAACGACTACCCTAGATTTTACGATACTCCAGGATTGGTAAATTTTCTTTTCATCTTAGTATAATGTCCGTAATAAAGCAACATCACTTAATCGAAATTCATAGAAAGATATTATATATAAATAACAAACGATTAACTAGAAATAAATACGTTAAATTCATTCTCAATTTGATGGATTTAACTCTTTCTTCGATTCAGTGCCGTTCATAAGGACACAAATGTATAAAATAGTTTGCATTCAATTTGTATTTCTTATATATTTATAGCTCGATCAGGATTTTAATTTAAGGAACCCCTCATTTCTATTTTGTCCTGAAAAGTGGAAACAAATTAAGACAAATATAGGAAAACTTGCAAAATCGAAAAATATTAACATTTACGACGAATGCACCGAAGAAGATGATAGTAAGTTAAATTACAAAATTTAAATATTCAGTTGTTTATTCTTATAATTTCGCATTAAAATATTTCATATGTAAGCAAAACGTGAAAACAAAAATTAAAAATTTATGATTAATTTATTTATTTTTGTTGTATTCTAATCGTCTATGATACTTGCCTCTTAATAGTCATTAACAGTCCTGTTTCATACCTGTTCTATGCTGTTAATGGCTGTTGGTACAAAATATATTAAAAGATTTAAATTATTTAAAAATAATTTATTTCAAACCCAAATTGTACTACTTTTAATTTTTAAATATTTACAGAATTTGACGATGATATAACACAACTGATTGTGTTATCCAAGTTGTGCAGAACGTATGGGAAAAAAATAATCCATCCATATACAATTTTTTTATTTTTGTAAAGGTTTGTAACTTGCACTTTGAAGAATTACATATTACCGAAACTAAATATTTATTTTGTTTTTTCAGACTGGTACTGTTTCTCAGTTGAGTTTGAATTACCCACACTTATTTTTAAGAGGACCATCTCGAAGGGTGATATCTAAAGCAAGTATCAAATTGGATGGAAAGGAGATACCACTTGCTGCTAATGAAAATTCAATATTTTATTTCACTTTTTAAGTGTTTTTTTTGTTTGTAACTGCAAGTATCCTGAGGATATGCATAGTTTTTTTTTGTTAATTCAAGAAGGTTTATTAAAAATGGGTCGGTCTTCATTAACCCCAAGATTGAAAGAATTAAAAATTCTTTTAGAAATATAAATTAAGTTAGTTTAGTATTTTCCATTTTAAGTTTTGTTAATAAAAAAATTTATAGCCGTGAATTTTCTAAGTTTAAACTTGCTTTTTCTTTATCTACTTAGTAAATATGTTTTTTTGTAAAGTAAAAGAATGTTCTAAGTCTTTTCATAATTACAAACTCTTTGTAAGACACTTAAGACTGATGCATGCCCTACAAAATATAAAACAAAATAATTTCATATGTGGTGATCCAAAATGTGATGCCCAATTTCAAACATATAGTGGACTCACTAAACATATAGTTGGTAAACATAAAATTATTTGCGAAAACAATTTAATTAAAAAAAATGAACATAATAATGGTTCTTTACATCAAATCGACGGATTCCATCAAACAAATGTTTTAGAAGCTACAAAATGCTCTGATGACTTATCAAAATTAGATTTAGAACTCATAGACAAATTAATGAAGCTAAATTTGAATTATAGCCAAGTGAGCTCTGTATTAGATTCTGTTTCAAGTTTCACTCAATCAATTGCAATAAACATACGTAAAAAAATTATTCTTACTAAGAACAATGAAAGTATTAATGAGTTAATACAGCCAGAACTAAATATGTTAAGAAACCCATTTCAATTTCAAAAAACCACTTATTTAAGAAAAAAAAGCGTTTTTCAAGAGTTCCTGAGCCAAGAGAAATCACTGTAGGTGTAAGAACCGATCGTGTTTGGAATAAACAACTAAATATTTATGATTGTCCGATGCCTTTGACAAATACTTTCGCCTTTATTTCGATTTTAGAAACTCTTTGTTTTTTGTCCAAAAATGAAAGTTTTACTCGCCAAATTTTAGAGAATGATCCTTTTTGTAGTAATACAATGCACTACACGCAATGTAAATATTTCAAACAAAATAAATTGTTTTCATCTGGACCATGTTTCCATTTACAGATATATTGCGATGAATTCGAAATAGTCAATCCATTAGGGAGTAAAACTGGCGTACACAAGATTTTAGCATTTTATTTGACTATTTTAAATCTAGGTTCTTATAATAACAGTCGCTTAAAAAATATTCATTTAATTGCTTTATGTCATAATTCAGACGCAAAGGAATGCGGCTTAGAGGGTATCCTTGAACCCATTATTAGTGATATTGAAATTCTAGAATCTAAAGGTATTGATGTTGATTATAAAGGATCTTCAGTGAATATCAAGGGCACAATATTCTCCTTAAGTCACGATAACTTATCGGCCAACGCTTTATATGGATTACAGGAATCTTTTAAATCAAACTATTTTTGTCGGTTTTGCAGAGCCCATTCCAAAGACATAGCACATTCAAAAATAAATCAAGAACTTATTCGAACTAGTAACGATTACGATCTCTATGTTTTGGGCCAACAATTTGGGTTACAGAGACATTGCGCTTTGAATAAATTGAAGCATTTTAATACTTTTGAATCGTACAGTGTTGACATAATGCACGATATCTTGGAGGGCATTGGCCAATATGAACTAAAATTATTTCTTTTATATTTAACTAAACAGAAAAAATTAATTTCCATCGAAAACTTTAATCAGAGAATAAAAACTGCAAATTTTGGTTATAATAACCGGTCTAACATTCCATCACTAATAAATTTAAATAGCAAAACGAAAAACTTAAAACAATCGGCGTCACAATTTTGGTGTTTATTGAGGTATTTTCCTATGTTAATTCACGATTTGATTGAAAACGCGGATTCCGAATTTTTTGATAAATTTAATGTCATTTTGCTCCTTATCAAAATTACAAATATAGTATTTTCACCTGATTTAACTCAAGAGGCTGCTGAAAGACTACAGAAACTAATTATTGAACACCATGAAGAATTTATAAAAAAATTTCCCGGTCACAATGTTATCCCAAAAGATCATTTAGTTTTACATTATTATTTCGTTTTACAAAATATGGGCTCATTGACAAATATGTGGACAATGAGATACGAAGGAAAGCATGCAAAATTGAAAGAACTTGCTAGAGCAAGTCGTAATTTCAAAAATATAACCAAACTATTAGCTTCAAAACATCAACAAATAAATTATATAAATTATGAACAGGATAAATTTGAAATAGATTTACAAATTAAAATTGAAAAACGCATGTCATTTGCCAGTTTAAATTTAAATATGGAGAACATTAATATTGAATTTAATTGTAATATAAGTGATGAAATTAATGTTCTTAAGGAAATTAAGTATGGATATTTATATAAGAAAAATTTTGTCATATGCATATGTAAAAGGGACTCATTTAATGCGAACCTACCTATTTTTGGATTAATTGAATACATGATTGAAAAAGATCGTGACATTTACATATTTTATAAGTTACTTAAAACCATTTGTTTCAATTATTCTTTAAATGCATTCGAAATAACATTAAGCAATAAATTCTGTGCTGTAAATCTAAAAGATATTGAATTTAAGCCTTCATTCGAATTTGCATATCATGCAAGTAATTTAAATAAATTTATTGTTCCAAAATTTGAAATTATGTAAATTAAATAATTCTGATAGATCTTCTGATAGATCTCTTAATAAAAATTTAATCTAATATTTATGAAAAAACTATCAGATTTGCAGAAAACTCCTGATAAGAATATTGTTAAAAATTAGTTTTGTTAAAAAAATATTTTTTATTTTGAAATAAGTCAAATTTTTTTAATGTATTTAATTACTTACTTTAAGTTTTGTTTTACTTTGATTGTATAAAATTAATATTTTTATAACTATATACTTATACATACAAGAAATAACTGTTCATTAGAGCTTTTCTATATTTGTACATTTAAGGAGATTAGTTTTAAACATTATATTTAATTTTAAAATAACGCAATTATAACGTTATAACATAACGAAATATAATATTTTTCTGTTTCATAACGAAATAACGTACCGAAAAAATAAATATATTGTTACAAAAACGAAATGCATAACGTTACGATTTTTTTTCGTTTTGCAACACTGAAATTAACAAATTAAATTTTGTATGTTTATAGATTTTTTGAAAATAAACAAAATAGCAATAAATATTTTAATTTTTTTAATTTACCTATACAAAATGTGTTTTAAATTATCCCTTTTTAATAATTTCTTTTATCAAAGTGGTGTAAAATAATAACAAATATCCGTGTGAGAAATTCCTACTAAAAAGTCTTTCTATTTTATCCTTTCGTAAGTAAACAAAATTATCCAAATATATATATAAAATTTATTTTTTTGTGGTTTTTTTTATCTGCCGAGTATTTAAAGTTTTTATCCTAATAAAGTTGATTTTGGCTTTTCATTGTAAATATTTTTATCCGATAAAAGTAAATCACAATCGAAATAAACACTCCGAATGGATAAAATCAATTTGCATCCGATCGGTGGGATATTATTTGACACCGATTCGGAGTGATGGGAACTCCGTTTTTTTTTGTGTGATATATATAATATATATATATATATATATATATATATATATATATATATATATATATATAGATATATATATATATATATATATATATATATATATATATATATATATATATATATATATATATATATATATATATATATATATATATATATATATATATATATATATATATATATATATATATATATATTGGGTGTTCCATTAGGGATTTTTTTTTTGAAAGCTGTCAATTCAGCCATATTGACCTCCATTTTTTTCTAATTTGACATTTGGAAAGAGGAAGGTTTGCCAATTGTTAAAATGTCATCGCATAGTGGAACAACGTGTTAAATTCGTTCAGCTTTATTATGAAAATGGGCGTTCTGTAAAAAATGTTATTCGTAAATTACGTGGTTATGTAAACAAGCAAAATTGTCGCATTTGAAGTGAAGAGAATCCAAGAAAAATCCTTCAGCAAGGTTTGTATTCAAAAAAAGTTACAGTTTGGTGCGGTTTATGGAGCGGTGGAGTCATTGGACCTTACTTTTTTCATGATGATGAAGGCAACGCAGTTACCGTGAATGGAGAACGATACAGAAGCATGATTCGTGATTTTTTGTGGCGGGAATTGGTGAATATTGATCTGCATGACATGTGGTTTCAACAGGATGGAGCCACTTGTCATACAGCAGCTCTAACAATGGATTTATTGAGGCAAAACTTTCCTGGACGAGTTATCTCAAGAAATGGTCATGTTGAATGGCCACCAAGATCTTGTGATCTGACGCCTTTAGACTTCTTTCTTTGGAGCTTTGTCAAATCACAAGTCTACCGCAATAACCCACAGACGAATGATGAATTAAAAACAAAGATTATTCGTGTTATTGGCGAGATTCAGCCCGACTTGTGTGAAAAAGTCATCGAAAATTTTGACAAGAAAGTCACCATCTGTAGAGCATGAAGAGCTGGTCACTTACATGATATTATTTTTAAAACATAAATGGCAAACCTTCAACTTTCATATAATGCAAAACTAAAGATACTTTCAATGTAAACATTGTGTTTTTCTTTTAATTAAAAAAAATCCTTAATGGAACACCCTTTATATATATATAAACGATATGAGATATAACGAAAACGACCGGCACTCTCACGGTCGCATTTGTTGAGGTAGATCAAAAACATTTCTGTACATGTGTGTTCTATTAATATCTCGGACGAGTTCGTGAATCAGCAAAATCCGACACGTGGTGAAGGAACTAGAGCTTTTTTTCTAAAAAAAATTGATTTTTTAAAACCGTTCAGCCGTTTGGATACTAATATTTTTAAAAAATTAACAAATTCAGAATCTTTAAAATCTTTTTTATCGATTAATGCTAAATATAGACCTCTGCAATTAGAGGTTCATGAGTGAGCGGCTCCAACAAAAAAGTTTACAAAAAAAAATTTTTTTTTTTGAAACAACCGGCACTCTCACGGTCGCATTTGTAAAGCCAGATCAAAAAACCTTTTCTAAAAATGTGAGTTTTATTAATATCTTGGACGAGTTCGTAAATCAGCCAAATTCGACACATGGTTAAGAAATTAGAGGCTTTATACTAGAAAAAAACTCTGTTTTAGATCCGTTATAACGGCCGTTAAGATTCTAATATTTTTAAAAACTTCATAAATTTAGAATCTTTGAAACTTTTTTAATCAGTTTCTTTCAAAAAAAGACCTCTGCAGTTGGATGTTTCTGAGTGAGCGGCTCCAACAAAAAAACATAAAATGCGTTTGAACCAACCGGCACTCTCACGGTCGCATTTGTGGAGTCAGATCAAAAAACCTTACGTAAACATGTGTGCTTTATTATATCTTAGACGAGTTCGTAAATCAGAAAAATCTGACACATGGTTAAACTAGAGGCATTATACTAGAGGCTTACATTAACTAGAGGCTTTATACTAGAAAAAAAATTAGTTTTTTTAAACCGTTATAACGGCCGTTTGGATACTAATATTTTAAAAAACTTCATAAAATTAGAATCTGTGGAAGCATTTGAATCCGTTTCTTATAAATATAAACCTCTGCAGTTAAAGGTTTTTGACTTGTGGGCTTCAACAAAAAAGTTTGCAACAATCCATAACTACAATTTGCAAAAACCTTATAACAGTCAATGAAAAAAAAATAAAAATGTTTGAATAGAAGAAATTATTTTTTTCTTAGAAATTTAACTATTTTGATATTTTGGAGTAATTGGACGACATATGATATAGCGTAGGTTTGTGTCATAAATTGTCACACACATGTTCTGTGGTAGATTTGATATTTGTTTGTTGCAAAATGGGATAGATATAGTTTTGCTTAAATGTAGCTAATTTTCTTTTGAAAATTTGTTCCATATCTGTTTGAAATTAGTTTGTGTTGTTTAAACTAATCTGATACATCAGATTCTTATGGCACACAAAACTGTCTGATCTCGAAATCTACCTATTTCTAGCGGATATACGTGCCGCTTGGACTTTTTAACTTATAGTCACTGCACCGCACTAATAAACTTTGCACCCAATTTAAAGTGACCAGACACAAATTGCTAAAATGTGATGTGGGACAGAATGGAAAAATTCTTTAAAATACTAACTAATCAAAATTTCTATTGCAAGAACGTGGGACGGTCAAAATGTTCTATAGTTAGATTGTGCATACATTTACTATTTAATTACTATTTAATGCTTTCCTTTTCTATTTGTTTACTAATTTTTCAAAAACTACTTTTATTTATTTTGACATTACTCAGCTTTAGGAAATATGGTTTCAGTGGTTCGTACATTTTCAAAATTCTTTCTAGTTCTGGCATTAATGCTAGCTTTGATAGCAGGAGTGTACTGACGCTGCTAGAGGCGTTGTCCAAATTGTGTTGTTCAGTTTAGGTAATTGAGATGATGAACTGTAGATGTATATGAATAGACGAAATGAGTTGAGAGATGACTATCACTAAACTGGAGATGTATGTGGAGAGTTAAGATGACTTAATTCTTAAATCTGCCTGTCGGTATCCTAATATTGCGGTGTGTAATCAATAATCATTGTATTAGATAAATGTTGCCAGATGAAGTAGTATAGTATCTATTTTCTTCCGGAATTTAATAAAATTACGATTTTGTCTGCTATACGAGTTAAAATGCATTTTAAAGAATCACTGTGATTATTTGCGTTCTTTTTATATTAATTCGAGATCAGTTCTTCAAACACGGAATATTTTCAATCCACTTATAAGAATAGTTTTTAGTTTATTAGAACATTTAAAATTATTCATGGAAATCAAAATACATAAATATAAATTTGTATTATATTTAATTGCTTGTATAATATAATTACATCTTCTAAATGATTTTTTCAATAAGTGAGATTTATTTTACATAAACAAAAAAAACTTGACATGATAATAATCATATATAATATCACGAGTCGTCAAATAATAGTCGATTATTTTTCATAATCATTACTACGAATGTCATTTGAGGTTAAATCATAATTTCCCGAGAGTGCGTAGCGCATGAGGGAAATTTTTAACCTCAAATGGCATGAGTGGTAATGTTGAAAAATAATCGACTAATAATTTTGCGACAAGTTGTTTTTAGCAGACAATTTAACGAACGGAAATAGTAACATTATTTCATACAACATTTATTGAGTAATTGCGAATAATTGTTTATTACCTTAATCGTAGTAGTCCGAAATAGTAAATAAATATTACCTTAATAGTAGTAGGTCAAAAATTGTCACTATAATTCGCTGTTCCTTCCCACCAGAGAAAATTAATCGACATAATTCATTTTGATTTGTTAAACAATAGTAAATGAAGCGTTTTTATTGGACCTTATCGAGACCTTATTTAGTGAGTTGAATTGTCATTATTATTTAAGAATTTAAAATATGGAGTTAGTCAACATTCACTTAAATCAACTACAATTGAAATTAACAATAATGAGTTGTTAAAAAAAAACAATGAATAATAATGAAAAAACGAATGAATGAAAATTTAAAAGTTTATTCACCATCATCACTTTTCCAGGCAACTTTTCTCTTTGATTTAAAAAAGCAGGAGTTTATTATTAGTTACATTATTATTTCAAATATATAGGAAGTTATTGCCACAACACTCCCAATCCCCTAGTGCCATAAAAGATGGGACGATATAGAAATTATTGTGCAACAGCACGAAGGAAGCGAGTAGGGTTTACGAGTAGTTCTGCCTGCTCGTGTAATTGTGGATGCAGGGTGGAATAGTTGTTGTTGAGGAATGAGATTGAATCTAACCTTCTTAGTTGAAACAGTTGCTTGAGCGTCGCGTTTCCTCGCATCTTCAGAGGTAGAAGGGAAAGACGAGGATGTGTCCGGCAGAGTAGAATGGATTTTATCTGTAGAAGACGAAATTTCGTCTGCGCGACTGAGATCAGTCGTCGAAGTAGGAGAGTTTTGAGTTAAGTCATCTTCAGATTGTTCCCTAAAGCAAGGTTTTAATCTGTCGATGGAAACTCGAATATGTTGACCTTTACGGTTAATAACGAAATTTTTATCATCGCGACTGATGACTTGGAAAGGACCTTCGTATTGTTGAAGAGATTTACGTACTAAGACAGTACGTAAGAAGACATGCAAACAAGACTCGAGAGCTTTGGAGACGAAAACTTTAGGAGAAGTGTGTCTTGATGCAATAGAGGGACGAAGCTGATTGAAATGTTGTTTCAATTGAGAAACGAAATCAGATTGAGGAGTAGAATTGGAGTTCTCGCTAAAGAATTCACCAAGAAAACAAATGTTAGTACCATAGGCGAGCTCTGCCGATGGTGATTGGAAGTCTTCACGGAAAGTGGTTCGTAAACCTAG
Organism: Diogma glabrata; assembly: GCA_963693315.1. Lineage (NCBI taxonomy): Eukaryota > Metazoa > Arthropoda > Insecta > Diptera > Cylindrotomidae > Diogma > Diogma glabrata. The sequence goes on along the minus strand of OY856186.1, from coordinate 105,944,420 downwards.
TAGTATTGATGGTAATATACGCGTCCAGTCCGTTCTGTCGTAGGCCATTATCGCAGATTTTAAAGTTCGGAAGTTTCACAAGTTTCACTGTATCCACGAAGTTTATTATATTCAGTGGTAACAGTAAAATAACCCTGTCATTTACATCAATTGGAGTCATTTACATCAATTGGAATTGAATCAGCAGCAGTTTTTATTGTTTTATTTAGAATATGGTCTACGAATCCAATACTCAATACATACTGAACCATTACTGGTACAAATTCGAGTTTAGCTTGGCTAAAACATTTATCACGTGACACACCAATAAATTGGTATTCGTTTTATCAGCGCAAACTACAACTAAGTATTTTTAAAGGTTAAATTTTTCAAATTTTTTAAGAATATACTCTGATATTTGTTCCGATGCTCAGGTAAAGAAGAAAATTCCAACAATCTAACCTTTACTCCATCATGCTCTCTAAGATATCGAAATAGAACTGAAAATATTTTTATTTCATTATGATTTGATGCATCTGTATAAACCGTGGCAAAATTTGCAACAGACAAATCTGGTTTTAGTTGGTTCAGTACATGATCCATTAAAAGTTTTTTCATTATGGCTTCTGATTTTGTTCTGGCACATGTATATTTGTTATCGAATAATGATTGAATTAGTTTAGATGTGCAATCCATCGATCGAAAGCTTTGGTTGTGGTTAATCGTATGGGAGGAGAAAACTGGTTCCGCAAGAGCAATAGTTCCTTCAGTTTTTCCCATTACTAATGGTTTAAAACACTTTTTTAGAGTACTGGAGCTGGCGGCTTACATCAACGTGTTTATAGTTATCTGTATCTATATGTCCTTTGATATCATACCGTCCATTGTTAATTTGCTAATTCATTTATTGATAGTAGAATAGAATAAACATTTGCCTCTTTATATTTTGATTTTTGATCGTCCAATTCAACATCGTATAAAAATTTGCAGGAGATCTTTTTAAATAAAATTCAAATTAGAATCAATTAACCTTTTATCAATTAAACTTTTGTTACACAAGTAAAGACTGCAAAACAGCTGAAACAATTTATTTTAATTTTATACTAAATAATTAATATCCTTTCTGTGTTTTGTATGCATAGTTCTCGTTCTATCTTTTACAAATCTATTCTATTTATTAAGTTTTATGCTGTTTGTTATTTATTGAAAAAAAATTATAACAACTAGAAAATTACAATTTTATTTTGGAGCTACCAAGTTAAAGTGTGTTTTAAATAGAGTTTCCAACACTCCTTATATCACTCCTTCACTTTGTTCTTTCTTAACTTAAAAAAAATAAAACACTCCCAAATGCAGGAGTGAAAATAATAAAATATCGTTCTTGTTCCTAAATTGAGATAAATATTCTCTTTCAAATACTTAAACGTTAGACCTTTTTGCTTCAAATTTGATGCTTTCCAATGTAAAAAAAATTTGCCATATATTGTTAGAAAAATGAATATAAAGTATGCCGAAAAGGTACTAATTTTCTTCTTTTGCAAATCGAATGAAAGAAAAGGAAAATATAATCTACTCCAAAGGAGTGAAATCGAAAAAACAAAAATGTTGCTCTTACGAGTAAGAACGATATTCAAATTATAAACATTTTCAATCCTTTTTATTTTTGGATTGAAATGAGTGCTAGAATAAAATAAAATTGTAAACTCTGGTTTGTAAATTTATATGTTTATGAATTTATAAGGAAAACTGAATTTTTTTAAAGTAAAATATTTTGTATTTTATTTTTCCTAATAAACCTTTGAGATCTTGTTTATACTGAGGGAGATGTTTCTGTAAACAAAGAAACTTCTTCACTGAGGAAGATCTCTTATAGATCGAAAGATATTTGCAAAAGAAAATGCAAATTATTGAAGTGAAAAAGACTGCGTTTAGTATTTCTAAGAAAATTATAGATAAAACACTATTTATTAAAAATAGTGCATCCGGGTATCCAAATTAGAAACCCTAGCTACCACACAACTAGATGCAATACATAACAAAAAAAGAAATATTACTGACAATCGGTTTTCGGTTTTCATTCTTAAATGCAGATAGTTGTAAGGAAAAGAATTCATAAAATGCCACTTAAACCTTACAGATGATGGAATAAAGAAATAGATCAGAAGTAATAAGTTTAGAGTGACCATTCGTACTGATTTTATCAGTACAGTACTGATTTTCTAGCTTCTGTACTGATAGACATATGCGGTACTGATTTTTACTGATTTTTAAAATTTTGTACTGAAAGTACTGATTTTTAAGAAAATTGTTGAATTTTACTTTAAGCTTCAATTTAAATAAGGAAATAAAACAATACGTGTCATCGTTTGGTATAAACTTGTAATAAAAATTATTTGAAAAATAGTACATTTTGCTACAAGAGATGAAAACGCTGCTTTTTCGTGAGTAAAAATTTATTCACGAGACGTGTTAGTGTCGAGTGGGGCAATTTCACGAACGTAAAATGTTTCAAAATACAATTTTTTCTATGATAACAATTGAAAAGTCTATTTTCATCACGCTTAATGAACTGTGAAAATGGGTTCTTTTACAACTATATAGTGTAAAAAGAATAACAAATTGCAATCGTTGCTCATATAATTTTACAAAGTTTTTTAAACAACGCAACCATAAAAAAATAGAATATGAATTTTTAATGTAATGTTGTCAATTTTTAATTTTATAATTTATAGTAAATATCGATTAAAAATATACTATCATAGAAAAAATTGCATTTCTAATGGTGCTATTACACACAAATTAAATTCAGCTGCCATAATCAATTTTGCAGTTACCATAATCTGAAAAGTTGATGAAAAATATTTTGTATGAGAAAAAGAGAGATAGCTTGCGCGAGATAGATATAAAAACTGCAAGAAAAGTTAGCTGATAGCAACTGACTTTTTGAAAAATTATTTGGTTTACTAATTACTGCTAGAAAATTGTCAGATGATTTCATCTGCAAATTCAACCGGTTTAAAACCGATTATCAAATTAACTGATTTTTATATTAAAATCATAATAATAATTATATTATATTAGGTATAAAATGATTAAATACATATTTTCAAGATTTTAATGTCAAAATTTTACGTTTTCTTTACGTATTTTCGATTCACATTTTTTTTCAAATCTTAGCGCATTTTCTTATTGTACAAGCTACAACAATTGCTCTATAATGTGGTGTCGCCATTTTGACGTTTGATTTGCTTTTACAGTATATAATTTATTTACAATTTATATACCACTAATTTAGATATAATCGATTATATAATATAATATTAATACTAAATAACTAATGATTTTTTTAGAAATTGTTGTTTAAAAATTAATATTACTTCGTAAAGTTGTTTGTATTTTCTTGCAGTTTTTGATCTTTTCGCCATCTACAGTCAAAAATAATAAATACTATCATCTGAAAAGTTGATGATAGCAACTGAATTTAATTTGTGTGTAATAGCACCACTACGCGAGATAAAAACGTTTTTCGTTCGTAAACATGTCTCACTCGCCGCTAGCGCGCCTCGTGTACAACTGTTTACTCACGAAAAAACAATGTTTTCATCTCTTGTAGGAAAATATGCTATTTCAAGCAGGCTTGAGATAATAGATATTTCATTTGCTATCATAGAAAAAATACTTTTATTTTTAAAAGGTAGAGTTACCCACGGAAAAAAGATCAAAATTCTAACCCTGTGCTTCCCAAGCAATCGTGGCGGAAAGTTGTATTTCATAAAATTCTGGTGTTGGTTTCAACAAAATTTTCTTAAAACTAATTAAAAAAATTAAAACAGATTTATCTACTTCGTTCACACTTTACCATTCGGCTTAGAAGAGTCATAGGGGAGACTAAGGAGACTAAGGATGCTACATATTTTAACTCTTAAAATTTTCTACTGATTTTACTTAGAAAAAAAATGGTCACCCTAAATAAGTTACAGATATGCAATAATACTCCATGATTTTTTAAGGTTTTGCATAACTTTTCAATATCCATTCTAAATTCTAAAACGGAAATAAAATAAAAGTACATATCTACCAAAGATCCACACTACCATTACATATATTTTATAAAACCAAAGAAAATTGAGCAAATATGTAGGTTTGTTTTATCTTTGTTGTTCAAATTTGATTTCGCCGTAATATTTTGTTTCTAACAATATTTGTTTCGTATAAAGTTTATATATGTTTCGTTTTATTATTTCATATCTGTTTTATTGGTCGTCAATTGTTGTAAGCAAATTAAAGTAGATATCGCACTATGCTATGCATGGTTGTAGTTTTGCTTTCTTGTATATTGTATATTCACCACAATGTAAAAACATTATACAATACAAAAACATTATAAAATAGTCTGACTAATATCGAAAATAGTGTCCAGGCTGCAATAACGAAAAACCATTTGCATACTCTAACGATTATACTATTCAAATTAATCGAATATCGAATAGGTTGACTGAAAAATATCACTCAATTTGGTTTGAGTCCAGGAATTCTTAATTCAAAGTATTTTTTGTTATATAATATGTTTTTATATATGTATATATTATTCCTACCCTGATTTGTCATGACATTCTTGTAAAATATATGTAGAATAAATTCGTCTTAAATCAAATTTAATAAAAATACTGAAATTAAATTCAATTGTAGTTCTTAAAAAGTTCGTGTTTGCTAAATGGCTTTTACATAAACAACTTTGTTATAAGATTATAGGAAGCAAATGTTATAAATTATCACCTTTCAGTTTGTAGTACTCGTGTGAGTATACTACAAAATTTCAAATGTGCTAATATTAGCATCATTAAAATGGATGAGCGGCAAGATGAAATTGGAGAAAATAGGAAAACATTGGAGAATGTTAAGCTCGTTATTATTCATTATTTTTAAAATAAAGCTATATACATGTTTTGTGTTAATTATAATAAATTATAATTTTCAAATATCTGTAGATACCATTGCTATATGACGTTAGGTTTTTTGATTAATTAATAAATATTAACTTTAAAAAGTTGACTACAAATTGAAATCTGCCCGCAAAAGATACAAAGGTAAGATATTAATTAATCAATCGAGCAGTATAGATGTAATTTTTTGAGTAAATTTTTTTTCCAAACAACATTTTTAAATTATTTTGTCTGAATATATAGCTAGTAATTTCTCGCTATATTGTAATGCTGTGAGTAGGGTGACCAGACGCCCTCTATTAAGAGCACATGTCCTCTTTTAAAGCCAAAAAAATATATCCCGGATCTTTTTTCAAAATAATGCTTTTGGCCATTTGTCAAACATAAATCTTTGGTAGCTGTAGAGTTGTCTAAACAGTTCCGGTTGCTGCTAGTAGCGTTGTCCAAATCATGTTGGTTGCTACTAGTGTGTTGTCCAGGTGATGGCGACAGGGGCGCACACAGGAAAAAGTTTAGGAGGGGGTCCAAAAGTTTTTTAATTTTAATTTTCTTTTTTAGTTTTTTTAGATACTACTGTCGATGAAAGCATAGCTTTCGAAATACGTATTTAGTGTAATAAAACTCAATATAACAAGAATAAGGCGTTTATTTTTTTATTATTATATAAAAAGTGTTGTTTTATAGGAATTACAATATGTGTCACAACAACACATAGATACTTTTTTAAACCTGGGTCCCAGAACAACATGCGCTCCGAGGTGTTAACGAATAAAATTTTAGCTTCTTTTAAACTTTTGTGGATTGTACCCCCCGATACTTTTGACTCGGTCAAAACATTCCATTTGTACGGACAAAGAAATATGACAGTGAGCAATCTCAACAGTTTGAGTGTTTGCTCAAACTGATTGACGTGTAAAACGGGGAATAGAATATGTTTGATGCATGGATCTGATTTTGTCCGAAAACTGCTGGTGCGATATTTATAAAAAACAACGTGATCAGTAACAGTACGACGATGTTGTAGGAAATTGTTGGATTTGAATGATTTGATGTTAAATTTCGATTACCCACAATTCGCATAGCACACTTTTGAACAGATTCCAGCAAATCCAGGATGGAAACAGATGCATCGTTCCAAACTGGACAACAATACATACAAGGTCGAATATAGAACTTATAAATGTGCAGTAATTAATATGGAGTAAAAAATTTTTTACATCTATTGAGGAGGCCGAGTTTTTTTGATACGCTTTTTCTTATCGCCAGTATATGATCGTTCCAGAGTCATAGGAAATTGTGCCTCCCTTTAAACGGATGCTTTCACGTTTGTCTATTTGGTCGTCACACATATTAATTGAAATATCATTGGGGAACTCGGTCTTTGATCGGGAAACAATCAATAACTGTGTTTTAGTGGAATTTAAATTAACAAAATTTTGTAACCCCAATCGGTAACTTTTTCTAGGTCATCGATTACATTAATGGTAGCGTCTTTCTTGGCGGGATTTATTCGTTTGTGCATTATGCCCTTTGAAGATAGGGGATGAATGTCTTATGTAGTGTACTATCTTCTGCAAAACTATTTATCAAATTACTGGTAATTTTTAACAGTTCGTTGATATAAAATAAAACAAAAGGGAGGAATAAATCTGAGCCTTGGGGTACACCAGCCCATAGTATCCCACAGTTAATTTAAATTCAGAAGAAAAGGAGAACGGACTGGACATTGGCTGACAATGAAAAATACCAGATTACAAGATATGAAAAATACCAAGAAAATACCATATGTGTAAAATTGGTAGAAAATGTTGGTAAGAGCAGGTGCAAGTTCTTTTGAAAATGGTTTTAGAATAATAGGAGGAATATTGTCCAAGCTGAAGCCTTGGTTGGTGTCTAACCCTCTTATAAGATTTTTTTGTCTATTTTGGGTTTGAAATCAGTATCTTTCATACTAACTCCTCAAGACTGACTTTGGGGTATTTCTTTAGGTGTTTCCAAAACGGTCGAGTTCAAAGCAAAGTATTTCGCAAACAATTTGGCTTTTCTTGCTGTATCAGTGACGATTGAATAACCGTCAATAATAGGAGAAATAGAAGATTTGGAACCAAACTTTAAAGACTTAATAACACTATAAAAACTATTGTCAGAAATTTTCATTAGTACAAAGTGCCATTTTTCCTTTGTCAATTTCTGTTTTTCGTTTTCAATTTCGTTTTGATTTAGATATTGGGAACAAGTTAAGGGATTTAAATATTAAAGAATCTACGTTTTCTAAGAGCCAATTTGGCTGCCTTGGAAAAATAGTTATTTGTTTAACTAGGCAGCAAAGTAGTAGATTGACTGCCGCGGCTGATAGTTCATAGCCGAGCGAGCGAGGCTAGGAATTCAGCCAAGGTAGTCAATCTACCTTGCTGCCGAGTTGAACATATAATTTTTTCTCCGATTAATTACAATGATATGTAATTTAATAATTATTACTTTAAAAATAAAGCAAAATTTTAAAAATGAAAAAAAAAATCGATTAAAAAAATTTTTTTTTTTATCGCAATATCTGTTTATTTCTATGAAGTCTAATTATTTTGCTGGCTAGGCAGCAAAGTACTTGCTTTGAAAGTGCCACTTTGCTGACTGAAATAAGTCTGCAAAATTTATATTTGCTGTCTATCGGAGAAAAAAAATTTTTTTTTGGGATGTCATTATTGAGAAGAGAACGAATTTTTTGATAAAACCTTTTAATCAAACAAAATTTATACTAAGTATATTATTATTATATTATTATTTTGTTTTTATGTTTTTTTTTTTCACTCAGCTAATATACCAACCTACCAGAGTTTCTAAAATTCCTGGTGGAAGTAGCGAATCGCTCTACTTGTTTTTGACAAATGATATTTCGTTGATACAATTAAAAGTATCAGAACCAACCTTTAGGAGGTTAAGATCATAATTTTATTTCCACACATTTACATTTACAAGTTCCTAGACAATTTAAAGCTAATCCTAGCCTTGTTTGTGATTATAAAGCGGCAGATTGGTAGTCGCTTAGAGATATCTTTAATCCAAACATTTCCGCTTCTAGTTTTTCAGAAATAATACACCTAGGTATGCGCATTTTCATTCCAATTCATCGTTCCGAAGTATGATCTATGCGGGTTTCGAGTAAATATGAAGAAGCAATAAAATTTAAAAAAAAGGCTTTTTGAAAGTTTAATCAAAACAAAACTGATGAAAATCTTAGGTTGTACCGAATAGAAAGGAATGTATGTAGAAAACTAATAGATGCAGAGAAAATCTTTTTATAACGAAAAAAACTATATTACCAAATTGGGTGCTTAGCGACCCAACCCAGGTGGTTCCCGCAATTTTTATAAAGCCATTAGTGGAGCTTAGGAGTTAACATCAATCCTGATTGAAATAGTCTTTTTGTCATATAATAAGGGCATTTTTGGAAAATGACTAGTGCACAGCCAGTTCCGAAAAAGGTGCTAAAGTGGATTCATTAAATTACAAGCCCATTTCAATTTTGTCGGTTGTTGCTAAAATATTTAATGAAAACATTAATTTTAATATTATGAGCTTCTTAAGTCGTCAAAAATACTTAATAAAAACTATTGAAAGACAGTTTTGAGCTTCAGTTGACAGTTTCTCATGAAACATCTTATATATATACTCACCGTGAAGCATTTAATGACACCAGATCCAATTTGATAGAGTCATTAAACATTGATTTAAAAACAGTTATGGATTCGGTTATTGCTAACAATGTTGAATTCAACACGAGCAAAACTCAAATTTGCCGTTGTTCTAGGTAATCAACACCTAATCCGTTTTTATTAAATTTTGATTGTTGAAGAAAAAATGAGGTTTTTATTTATTTATATTCACAAAAACTAGCAAACAGATAATTGTCCAATTATTTACTAGCATAAAATTTCACAAATATATAATTAATTTAATATATGAACTGAATCTAAAAAATTATGGTGCAAATTATGAAAATTTTTTGCAATCCATACAATTTTCGACCGATCTAGTTTCGAACCAATGAGAAAATTAAAACTTTAAAAAAGTTTATCATTCTCATCAGGGCTAGCCGACTAGATAAACTACCAAAAAATTTCAACGTTGAATATAAACCAAAAATTAGGTTACAACTCTAGCGAAGTATAAAAATAAAAAATTTACATAAACATATATTTAATAGATTCAGGCTTAGTCAATTAATTTCTCTGGTGATCACTGTTTTGTTATACTCTAGACATACTAGTTTTGAATAACAAACTCATATCGGTGAGAAGAAGATGACTAGTCTTCCCTTGTGTCTATTGACACATAATCAACAATTAATTCAATAAATTATTTGTGATATAACATCACCCCGATGGAAAATATCCCATCAAGAATAATATAAGAACTGAATCTAAAAAATTGTGGTGCAAATTATGAAATTTTTTTGCAATTATATTTTTAGAATTCTGAATAATTTTAAATTTTTGATTTTATTATAATTTTTATAATTATGAAAAAAGTTTCAATTTTTAATATTGTTATAATTTTTGCAATATTTTTAGAATTTTGGAAAAAGTTTGGATTTTTAAGAATTTTTGAAATATTATTGGAATTTTGAAAAAAGTGTAAATATTTGATTATTTATTCTAATTTTTGGAATATTTTTAGAATTTTGAAAGAAAAATTTTTCAATTTTATATATATTTTTAGAATTTTGAAAAAAGTTTCAATTTTTGATTTTGTATGAATTTTTGGAATATTTTTAGAATTTTGAAAAATTTTAAATTTTGGATTTTATTATTATTTTGGAAAAAGTTTCAATTTATGATATTGTTATAATTTTTGCAATATTTTTAGAATTTTGGAAAAAGTTTGAATTTTTGTATTTTTAATAATCTTTGGAATAGAATTAGAATTTAGGAAAATTTTAAATCTTTGATTTTATTCTAATTTTCGAAATATATTTTTAGAATTTTGAAAAAAATAGAATTTTTGAATTTTATATATATTTTTAGAATTTTTAAAAAAGTTTCAATTTTTGATTTTTTAAGAATTTTTGGATTTTTAGGATTTTGAAAAATTTTAAATTTTTGATTTTATTGTAATTTTTATAATTTTGGAAAAAGTTACAATTTTTGATATTGTAAAATTTTAGAAATATTTTTAGAATTTTGTTTGAAAACAGTTTGAATTTTTGATTTTATTTATTTTTGGAATTTTGAAAGAAATATGAATTTGTAATTTTGAAATATTTTCATTTTCAAGTGAACTTTGATATTTGACAAAGTTTCAAAGAAACCACCCACCCATAGACATACACCAAAATTTTTATCGAAACGCTAAATGGAGAGGTTTTTTAGTAGTTTGCTGATTGTCTAATCTTCTCACTAAATTATGTTGATTTACGACCTGTTATAGTTTTCCGACAACGTATTGATGTTTCGTGTTAATTTTGTAATAAATTTCTAAACAGAGATTTAAATATTACTTGTGCTTTGTATTTAAATATTACTTGTACTTGCCCAAAACTAAAAACCATGTCCTCATAAAAGTTTTTTGCCGAAAACTATATCGAAATCCTTAACTCAAACCGAAGTGTTGATATCTCAGAGCTTTAGATTTCAGCCTCTCCATATTTTACCTATTTAATTGCAGTTTAAACGATGGTTTCGGGACTTTGAAAGCCAAGATTAGTTAAGTACATCTAAATTACTTGTATAGCATAGTATTGTATGGATGATTGGATGCAAACGTTTATTTACAACAAAGAAAAGGAAAGAAATTCATAATGTTTACCGAAAAATCGATTTTTCAAAAGTAGTTTTCGCTTTTTTAACGAAACTTTTGTATAAACAATATTATATTTTAATTATACATTAAAGTTGGGATTTTAACGAAAAAAATGAGCACTGGTAAGGTTCAAAAATCGAAAATTTGCTAATCAAATTTTTCGATTGAAAATTAGGTAGTTTTTTAAAATTTTTTTCATTAAACATCGAAAATTAAATAGTTCGCTTTGAAAAAATTTGGAATTGTTTTAAATACAAAAAAAACATTTTCACCGATTTTCATGAAAATATAAAAATGATTGCGATAGTTATAAATTAAAAACAGAAAAACCGTTTTTTTGCAATTTTCTCTATAATTTTGTGGTTATAGTCAATAATGTAAAATTCCAATATAAAAAGTTTTAGATTTTTTTATTATCTATAGCTTTTATTTATAACTTTTTTCGATAGGATGCATAGTTTAGCCGCAAATCGCAAAAAACTAAACCCACCCCTATAAACGTATATACTACAACTCCCCCACCTCCTTCCGGGACTTTTACTCAGTCGGGTCGATTTTTCCTTAATTACTTAGACAATTAACTAAATATTCCGACCATTTGTAAATTGTATACTGCTAAGATTTTTTCGTCTATTTCGATATTTATAACGGTTTGATCCTGGTCTAATAGCCGATGAAGAGAAATGCACATATAACAAAATTTGTTTTGTGAGAGAATTTTTTTGATTTACATTTTTTACCTCTTGACAATACAAACACAATTTTTATGTATTTCTCTTCATCGGGAGTGTTTGCCGCGGCTGCCATGGTGTGGTTCTAAATCGCTTTGTTACTCTTCTTGAGGAAATAAAACTCTTTCTACATGAAAATTAGCGTAAGCTAACAAAATTGCAATGGTTGCTGTTCTTTTGTGATATAACTTACACGACATTTTAACGAACTTAATAAGAAACTTCAAGGAAGTGGACAAATTGCATTAATTACGTATGAAAACATTAAATCGTTTGTTTTAAGATTGGACATATTTATAAGTGATTTAAATAGGAAAACTATGACATCTTTTCAACGTTTGCATGCACAATTTGAAACTACTGTGATTTTTGGGAATAATATTTAGGCTTCTCGGAAAAAAAATGTCTTCGGAAAAAATTGGCTCGGTAAAGAAATGACTGCCGCATGTGTGAAATTAAGGACAACAACATGTCAACCAGATATACAAAAATTATCATCTCAAAAGCTGCAGCAAATATCACATTAGTATTTTTTTCTAAATGAAATTTATGTTGTTTTCTAAATAAAAGTTTTATCAAGGAAGTAAAATATGTATATATAAACTGTTTAATGATGTCCAATGATTATATTTTAATTCTATGAGATTGACCCGTGACTCTAAATTGGAAATCTTATAAATTTGTTTTGACCCACCAACAAAATAGGTTATCGCCATCACTGAAGCATGTATATTGTAATTGCTCTTACCCAAAAACTTTAATTAGCAAAACGGTTAAATTTATTCCAAAAATTGTATATCCCGACACCTCGAATCCTGAAGTCCCTTTACTTTTAGTCCCTGTATTGTCAAACGAGTCTGGCTCTAAAATATTAACGAATGTGCTTTTAATTAAAAGATAATTCAATTTATTTAAATGTGCCCTAATTCAACACGTTTAGAATTAAACAACCAACAAAACCAATGATTATATTTTGTTTAAAGAAAAACTGCAAAAATATGATTTGTAGTTTTTGTTTTTCATGATCACCGCAATTCAACTAATTCTCACCACATTTATCTGTAGTTGCTATCACAAGCAGGAAAAATGAAATGATAAACAGACAACAACAAAATCCATTATTTATTTTTTACACAAAAAAACCGTAACTTTTATCAAATATCAAGCAACTGTGGCTTTTTGTGTCTCTCTTTGTATCTTTTTCTCTCTCAGAAAATTCAAATAAACAACTTCAACACACAACAATAACCTCAGAAACGGAAAAGTTTTTTTTTTCAAAAACAAAAACCATTAACACAAAAAACCTTATTGTTCCGGGTTTTTCCTTATTTCACTATTTGCTTAAAAAATGTTTTTCCATTTTGCTGTTTATTTGACTTTATAAAAAAATTAAAAGAACAACATAAGGATATATTCCAATAAATTTGCTCTTTATGAATTATCTATTTGTTTTTTCTTATCTTTTGTTTGGATGAAAAACGAGAAAATTACAAAACACCTTTGAAAGTTACGAAGTTACAAGATAATAAGTAAAAACTTATTCTTTTGTTAGATAAAGTTTGAAGTTGAGTTTTTATAGCTTTTTGTTTTTCGTATAAAAACTGCGGTGCAACTTTGACTCTATTCAAGTGTTGAAATTGGTTGAATGTTGATATTGTTACGTTTTTCTAACCTTACTTCGAATTGGCTTAACTCACAATTCGACAAACGCAATTCCCAATCTCTTCCGAGTTCGATCACTGATTATTTAACAAACACACCAGGCTCTATTAAGTATTCAACACCTTAATGAACAATTATCAATTGAAATTATCAATGAACAATTAACAACAACAAGAAAACAATACAGCAAACAATATTTCTAACTAGAATATTCTTCCAACAGCTTCGAAACTCCAACGGTTTATTGTAGAAATTTCCAATTCACAACGTTCAAAATAATACACAAAATATTTCTTCTCTATAACTCTTAAAACTTTATGCACAAGAACTAATTTAAAAATCACTTTTATAATCTTAACTTCACTATCGCGGATTTAAAATAAAACTAATTCTTAATCTACAACAGACAATTTCTTATATACTGTTTTGCTTAATTTCTAGAAAATTCTAGGTCACTTTTTAGAAACCTTGAGAAAATAGTAGAATAGTCGATTATTTTACGTTACGTTCATTTAATTCATAAAATCATTTATTTATGTTGACCTTAATTCTAAGAAAGTGTACAACAACAACAACACTATTCATTTCATTCATTTGTTGCGTTTTGTTGTGATTTTATTTTCTTGGAAGTGACCGTAATCGTCTAGATTTTTCTGTAATCGTAACAATATACAAGCCTTTAGCATTTATATGTTTTGAGGACTCCTTGTTAATTTATTTTATAGGTTGAAGAGTGAATCGTGTATTTAAATAAATGGGGAAGATATATTACTTTTAATTTTTAATTCACTATATTAATTTTTAATGCACTATATTGAAAATTTTGAATTATATATTACTGATTTTTTTGAGCAATTCAAACAATTCAAGCAATTCAATTCGAGCAACAATCAAGCAATTAAGTATTTTGAATTTTTCAATTCGAAAGTATATTTTGGATTTTTCTCGGAGAAAACATCCATTTTTTCTCTTATACGTATTTTGGATTGGGATTTGAACTATCCTCATCAGTGCAGTGCCATGGTTCGAATCCGTTTTGGCCGACATGCTATCCAATTAACCTACCGAGGCGATGGTATTTCAAAGTTGAAATTATATCATTATTTAACTAAATAAAAATCTCTAATACACAGGGTGTTTCACAATATATGCGCAGGATTTCAGGATGTGATAGCTCGTCCAAAAATATGAAAAAAAGTGTCAGATAACTTACCCTCTAAAATGCACCATTTTTGAGATACAGGGTGTTGAAGTTGAAAAAAAAATTCGTTTTTTCGCGAATATCTCCGGAACCGTTTATCGTTGGGGAGAAAAACACCCACTACCCCTTCAAAACCTTTACCAATTATTACTTAAAAAAAATAATTTCCGCACAAAACATAGCTTATTATAAGTAGAAAATGCTTGCGAAAGCTGTTTTCTGTACGATAAACGATTCTGGAGATATTCGCATAAACAAATTTTTTTTTTCAATTTCAACACCCTGTATCTCAAAAATAGTCTCAATCGTTTATTTCAAATTGGTATTTTGAGGCTGGTTTCATAATGCTATGGCTTACGGGTATCGCTTTCTTGCACGTGTGTTTATGATCCAGGTGTGGAGCGGGTCAGGTTAAATAATTTGCAAATGGGCTCAATCAAGGCGTAATGCGATTCGTGCCGAACTGATGATGTATAGGGCCCATTCAAATACCTCAGTCATAAATGGAGCTACCTGAATACTTGGTAAACTCCAGGTTTATTTTACCTTGCTAAGTTAACAGAGCTCTGACTTGGTCTATCTAAAACAAACAAAAATAAACATAAAAGGGGGCATGACCCCGCGTTGAGTGGGGAGAATGTTCAAGTTCCAGGCATATTTGCGAGTCTCGTCATCGTGCTGACGAAAGGAGTGTACCGGTGGCCAGTGACGCTGCTGTACCTGGGAGCACTATACCTCTAGTGCTGACAGAAAGTAGCACTGTATTAAATATAGTTAATGAGACTAACAGACAGAGGATGTGCTGTCCCAGAGAGCTAAAAAATAATGGATCTGAAAAGGAAAGGCTTAACCGTCGGAGAAGAAAACATGAAGCGATCAGAAAGCCTTCGCTGCTGCAGGAAAATGCAGCAACGAAGTCCAAGATAGACACCCGACAGAACAGAGAGCAACACCATCCCAATCCAAGCACCAGTTATACTTGTTTTTTTAAGGTGACCAAAGTGACTATTCTGGGTGTGGATTATCCCTAGATGATGCTTAGCGCAGAGGAGCTGGGGTTTATCAAGGCATCAAGGCAGAGCTAGTGAATCAACTAGCGATAGGATGTTCTGATCAGAGGATTGGGTTTGGGGGTCTGCACTTTAAATATCATCATGTGGTGGTATAGTGCAACGACGAGCAGACGATTAACTGACACTTGAAAACATTCGCCGCCAGTCAGTGGTAGCATCAGCATACTGTGCTGTTACCGCCTTTAGAGCAACAGGGGCTGGGCAAATTTTGTAACAAGAAGAAGTGGCATCTCATCATCAGGGGCGATGCAACTGCTCACAGTGAGCAATGGAAAAGTACAAATACAAACCAGAGAGGCAAGTTCCTGCTAGAACTCTTAATTAAAAATTCCTAAGCGTGTTTAACTTTAGGAACACACCCACTTTAGTCACAAGAGCAAAACAGGAAATGTTAGATTTAACGGTAGGAAGTACCGAGGTACCGATCTTGACACCATATATCAATATGGCGTCAAATGAATAAAGTTAAAACTTTCTTACTCGCAATATAAATCTTAATTATCCTAAATATACATTTATTTTATTTTATTATAGTTGTTTGATTTGAACTAAAAAATAATAGTGCATCTCTATTTCGATTGTTAGCTTTTTAAACTTCCTTTCTAGAGCTTTTTGAACTTCCAGGATTCTAAATAGTCTGCAAAACATCAACGGGTAACAATCGCCCATGCATCGCAGAACCATTACGCAAAACTGTCTTTAACACTTTACACAACTTGTCACATCATGTGTCAACGGTACACGTATAACGATTACAGCTAGATATTTTTGGCCCAGTATAAATCAAGATATTAATCACTGGACAAAATCTTGTTTATCTTGCCAACGCTCTAAGGTTCAACGGCATACAAAAAGTCCATCTGGACAATTCGAAATTCCACAATCTCGTTTCGAACACATCCATATAGATATCATAGGACCGCTTCCTCCTTCTAATGGATGTTCTTACATTTTAACTTGCGTTGATCGATTCACTCGATGGCCAGAAGCTTTTACTATGTCTGATATGTCTGCTGCTACCATAGCCACGACATTTGTCAACAATTATGTATCACGATTCGGTGTTCCACTGCACATCACAACTGATCAGGGAACACAATTCGAGTCTAAACTCTTTACCGAATTAACTAAACTTTTAGGCTCACATCGTATACGTACAACGGCCTACCATCCCCCCATCCACAAGCGAACGGAATGGTAGAACGTTTTCATCGACAACTTAAAGCTGCATTTATGGCCAGAGGCAACACTACTCAGTGGAGCTCCGAAATAGCAATCATTCTTTTATGTATTCGAGCTACAGTGAAAGAAGATCTGAAGTGCTCACCCGCAGAATTTGTCTACGGGCAAACACTGAAACTGCCCGGTGAATTCTTCGTCGAAAATCCTCTTTCACAACTGCCATGTCACGATACAGTGATTGATCATTCGAAATACAATGCACAATCTAATTCCAACAGCTTCACGACAAACTAAACAAAACGACATATTTGTTCCGAAGTCGCTAGAAAACTGCGACTACGTTTTCGTTAGGGTAGATAGAGTACGCACAGGATTAGAAACCCCATATGAAGGTCCATACAGAACCATACGACGTCTACGAAAACATTTCGTTATCGACATCAAAGGAAAACAACAATCCGTCTCAATCGACAGGTTGAAGCCAGCGTATGGTATCTTGTGTTCGGCTAATCGATCACCAGCTTCTCAAACACACAAAGCAGTTCATTTCGAACAGACACACTAGAGGGGGCTTTCATCTACGAGCGAGGTACTGTAGTGGTTAATATATTTAAATCTAAATAATTAATCACTACAAACTTTAACGATCACATAGTTTCCCTGTGACACGAACGGTCTAAACAATAAACGATAAATTCAAATTGCAGCGCCACACGATTAATTAAAATCAAATATTTAACTCGAAAAACGAACCACTAAATATATTTCGATGTTAATATAGTTCAATGGTTTTTCTCTAATTTGGTAAAGAAAATTAAAATGAAACAAACTCCACTTTCTCTCGAGCTTTCCAAAAATTAAGATTATAATTTTGGCATCGCGAAAATACAAGGCACGGTTGTACAATTTGTCACGCAGTTAATATTAAGAACAAATCATTATAATAATCCGAAATAATTATAACGTTGTCGACCTTTGTTAAAATTAGTTTATATCAATAAATATAATTGATTGTGATTAAAAAGGTAAATTCTTTTTATTCCACGAAGAATCGTATGATCTCTAGAGGACTTCCAATAACCTTCCAATAATATTATTGGATTTTAGAAAAAGTTTAAATATATGATTTCTTTCGTGTTAGTTTTGTAATAAATTTCTAAACAGAGATAAAAACTTACTTGTACTTTAACAAAGAGTTATGTTTGATATACATCGCTGCCCAAAACTAAAAACCACGTCCTCATAAAAGTTTTTTGCCGAAAACTATATCAAAATCCTTAACCCAGACCGAAGTCTTGATATCTCAGAGCTGTGAGATTTCAGCCCTCCATATTTATTGCTTTAAATTTTGTTATTTTTTCCAGGTCAAGTTCATTATTAGATAATTAAAATTTAAATTTTATATTCAATTTTTTTATGCTTTCGCGCTTAATATGTGTGGAGAAAAAATTATTTCTGTGTGACGTATAAATTAGAAGTCTGTTGGTCTATCGATGTTGTAAAGATTAGGTGACAATAAACATGGATTTTATATGTTTTTTCGTTTAATGCCTGGAGTTTGTTTCCAAAGCTGGATTAATTGAAGTGTCTACTTGACAGAAAGGTTGACCGACCTTGAAGGTTGATATTATTTGTCTGTGGGAAAGTTGGCTAAAACCCCATATTACTATTAGCGCAGCTTCGATTGCGGGATATTCTTTCTTTAGAAATGATCGTCTTGCACGTATGCGTCTGTATTTATATTAAATCTGATATCAAATCAACATTTATTCATTCATCATCGACGGAACGCTTGGAAATAATGTTAATAAAAGTTCAAATTCGAGCTCAGAAACTGTTGCTTATTTGTGGCTTTAAGCCCATACATGATTGTTCTGAAGAACTTGAAACGATTTTTAACGATTTTTCAACTATACGTGTAGCACTTTGTGGTGATTTTAGTTATAATATGTTGCATGACACTGACAAAAGTAAAAAAATTGCTAAACTATTAGATAGTTTTTTCCTTCAAATTCAAAACAACGAACCAACTTTTACTTGTAATTCTTCCTCGTTAAACTTCCTCGTTACTTGATTTGATTTGTACGAATACCAATAATATTTGTTTCTGGAATCAGACTTCAGTTGGTCGCTTTAATCACAATTTGTTATTTTTTACGTTCAAGTTGTTCTCTCAACCCTCACAGAGCATATTTAAGAGCTTTAGAAACTTTAGAAAAGTTGACCATGAGATGACCATGATTCCTATACCTCAGGATTGCCCTGGAGTGATTTTTTTGGATTGGTTTGTCTTAACGAGCAGGTTGGGAGATTTAATGAATTAGCTCTAGACTCCTTTGAGGCATATGCACCATTAGAAAAAATAAAAGTCAATCCCAGAGTAAAATCCTGGTTCAATATTGACATAAAAAAATCTATTTCAATTCGTGATTTTGGATACAGCAGATAAAAAGCCTTAAGGGCCGCAGAATCTAGAGAATAATACAAAAATCTGCAAAAATCTGAAAATTATACAAAATAGTTGACCCAAAGTTACCATCAAAAGTTTTCTGTAAAAAGGGACAAACGTTTGGAATAAGTGATTCTGATTCGAATCATAGTAATCCTCCTTTTTCTGCTGCTGAATTTTCTAACCAGTTTTATGTGATTAGGCATTCTTCTGAAAGGTATCAGCTTGACGAAGCGTCTGCGGTGCAGAGATATTTGCATTTAGAAATATTGGTATCAAAGAACTTATGACTGCCATTAATTTAGTTGAAGCCGAATCCATTGGTCTTGATCGAATACCGATGAATTTTATTAAAATCATATTTCCTATAATAAGTCAGTTTTTTTACATTTACTAAATTCCATGTTAACTAGATCTGCATTCCCGGAATGTTAGAAGCATGCTAAAATAGTTCTAGTGCCCAAAGTTCAAAACTCAAAAAATACATCATACTATCGACCAATCAGCTGTATACTTGCTTCACTTTTTAAAGTAGCAGAAATTATTATGATTCACAAATTACGGAATTTCTAAAGAAAGAGAACGTACTAGATCTTTATCAGTCGGCATATAGACCACACCACGCAACATCAACGGCAATTTTAAATATCACGGATGATATTGGACGAAGTGCTGATGCTAAAAAAAACTGTTCTAGTACTGTTGGACTTTAGCGACGCCATCAGCTCAATTGACCACGGAATCCTTATCAGAAAGCTATATAAGAAATTTAAATTTAGTAAATCTGCATGTCGTCTTATTGTAATGGTGAAATGCATCCCAATAAATGAAATTAAAATAAATGGCTACTTTTCTGGGTCTATGGTTGATGAAAACATGTATTCCGAACGTATTTCGATCGGCGAAATCGAGTTATGTGTTTTTATCAATTATAAATACCCGACTCCACCCATGAACTTTCTCTTATTGGATTTGTTTGACGTTTGGTAGACGAACGATCATCCAGTTTAATCGATTAATGGTGCATAAACAAAATAATTTTTGTTCTTAGTTTTGTTATTCTGATTTCATTCTGGCTTAACGTTGATTATTGTGGTAAGATTCAAAAGAAAAAAAATTGAATGTGTTCATTATATGTTTAGTTGCAAATGCAATTAATCAATAAATGGTTGTTGGCCATTTTGTCGTATTTGTGTTATATGTTAAATTAATTAAAATAATAATTTATCCATACATTAATGTGATAGTGTTATTGAAATTAAACTGTTTAGAAGAAATGATCGAGAACTGGAACTGTCAGACATTAAAATAAAGGCAGTCTTAATTTATTCTATTATTATTATAATTACTGTGATAACTGATCACAACTGAACTATAGTAATTGCATGATAGACTTAATAAATAGAATTGGGTGTTAATCCTGTCGCTAAGACGAAAAAACTTTAAACAATTTTTTCGGTAGATTTCATATAAAAATCTACCTATTGCAATGGGCTTCATCTCGGAATTTCGGAAAAATTTTTGTGCCCAACGACTATATATGATAAGCGGAGACGAAAAAACAAAAAAAAAAAATTTATATATATATATATATATATATATATATATATATATATATATATATATATATATATATATATATATATATATATATATATATGTATATATATATATATATATATATATATATATATATATATATATATATATATATATTATATATATATATATATATATATATATATATATATATATATATATATATATATATATATATATATCTATCTATATATATATATATATATATATATATATATATATATATATATATATATACATATATATATATATATATATATATATATATATATATATATATATATATATATATATATATATATATATATATATATATATATATATATATATATATATATATATATATATATATATATATATATATATATATATATATATATATATATATATATATATATATATATATATATATATATATATATATATATATATATATATATATATATATATATATGAGCAATTTCACGAAGATTCAACATCGTTTTGACTTGACCCCTTTTAATTTTGATTATTTTTTGTTTATGGTTTTTGTTTATGGATAGTCTTGGATAAATAAAAAATACAAGTTCTCCTAGAATTTTTTTTTTCGACCAGGGGTCTTCACAGGGTACCCCTCAATTTTTTGTTATTTTGTGATGTGAGTGCATTTTGACGAGCGATTGTAGAAAAACTACTCAATCGATTTTCATAAATGATATGTCGTTGAATAGGTATTAGAACAAAGTTTTTAAAAATGTACACTGTTAATTTTTTGAAATAATTTTTAACGGTGTAACATAAGAAAAAAATGGTGTAATTGAAAATAAGATGGCATAGCCTCTTTTTTTTTTTTTTAAACAAAATTGAAGCTTATTTTATATCTAACAACTTGTGAAAGTTTAGGACTATCATCATTTTTTCTTAAAGATAAAATTCGTTGTGCATATGACTGTCGGGAATCAGTTTTTTTTGTTCTGAAGGAAAATTATAAAAATGGCGTTATAAACTAAGAGATTCTTTTTTATGTTAAATATCAAATATTTTATTATTAGATGAAGTTTTTAAAATATTATAAAAATTATATATGTAGTACAATAAATAAAATAAATACAATTGTTAAAAATGATTTACTTATTTTACAAACAGAAGTTTCTTTTGAATAGGAAAGCACTTCTGCAATTATTTTCTTTGTATTAGATGGCATAAAAAATGAAATGTTTATTTGTCACTTTTAGTAATCACTTGTCACTCTTATAAAAAATAATTTGACAGTCTTGACTGCAAACAAAAAAGCCGTATAAACAACTAAATCTATTTAGGAACTTCTGACTGGAGAAGTATTATGTTCGTATTATGTTATTATGGAATCATAAAGTAAAGGATTGTTTTTCAACATTAAATTACAAATATTTTATTATTGAATAAACTTTTTAAAATATCATACAAATTATATATGTGAAAATAAATATAGTTATTAAAAATTATTTACTTATTTTACATTCAAAAGTTTCTTTTGAGTTGGAAAACATTTTTGCATTTATTGTCTTAGTATCTACTGGTACAAAAGAATGAAATTTTTGAGTTCCACTTATAGTAATCGCATTTTTATATCGATTTTGTAATTTTTCATAATGTTTGCGTGTGTACCATACATCAAAATATGAAACTAATGATTCAACACTCTAAGATGTCTTGGATTACTGATGCTGCTTTCCAAAATTATAAAACATTAATTGAATTTGTTTCATGTGGTAAATTAACAGAAGATTGTCTTCTGCTACAAAAAATTGAGGGGTACCCTGTGAAGACCCCTGGTCGAAAAAAAAAATTCTAAAAGAACTTGTATTTTTTATTTATCCAAGACTATCTATAAACAAAAAATAATCAAAATTAAAAGGGGTCAAGTCAAAATTTCCCAAAAATTTGCTGAACTTGCGTGAAATTGCTCATATATATATGTATAAACGATATGAGATATAACGAAAACGACCGGCACTCTCACGGTCGCATTTGTTGAGGTAGATCAACAAAAATTTCTGTACTTGTGTGTTTTAATAATATCTTGGAGAAGTTCGTGAATCAGCAAAATCCAACACGTGGTTAAGAAACTAGAGGCTTTTTTCTGAAAAAAATAGATTTTTTAAAACCGTTATAACGGCCGTTTGGATACTAATATTTCAAAAAAATTAGCAGATTTAGAATCATTGAAATCATTTTTATCAATTTGTTTTAAAATGGACCTCTGCAGTTAGAGGTTCCTGAGTGAGCTGCTCCAACAAAAAAGTTTGCAAAAAAAAATTTTTTTTTAAACGACCGGCACTCTCACGGTCGCATTTGTAAAGCCAGATCAAAAAACCTTTTTTAAAAATGTGAGTTTCATTAATATCTTGGACAAGTTCGTAAATCAGCCCAATCCAACACATGGTTAAGAAACTAGAGGCTTTATACTAGAAAAAATATCTGTTTTTAGATCCGTTATAACGGCCGTTTGAATTCTAATATTTTTAAAAGCTTCATAAATTTAGAATTTTTGAAACCTTTTTAATCAGTTTCTTTCAAAAAAAAGACCTCTGCAGTTGGAGGTTTCTGAGTGAGCGGCTCCAACAAAAAAGCTTGTAAAACACAAAATGCGTTTGAATCAACCGGCGCTCTCACGGTTGCATTTGTGGAGCCAGATCAAAAAACCTTTCTTAAAAATGTGTGTTTTATTAATGTCTTGGACATGTTCGTAAATCATAAAAATCTGACACATGGTTAAGGAACTAGAGGCTTTATGCTAGAAAAAAAGTGTTTTTTTTTAATCCGTTATAAAGGCCGTTTGGATACGAATATTTTTAAAAACTTCATAAATTTAGAATCTGTGGAAACATTTAATCCGTTTGTTATAAATATAAACCTCTGCAGTTAGAGGTTTTTGACTTGTTGGCTTCAACAAAAAGTTTGCAACAATTCATAACTACAATTTCCAAAACCTTATAACAGTCCATATCAACCTTATAACAGTCAAAAAAATAGAAGATTTGAATAGAAGAAATTAATTTTATTTTCTTAGACATAAACTATTTTGATATTTTGCAGTAATTGCACGACATATGATATAGAGTAGGTTTGTGTCATAAATTGTCACACACATGTTCTGTGGTAGATTTGATATTTGTTTGTTGCAAAATTGGATAGATATAATTTTGCTTATAGGTACCTAATTTTCTTTTTAAAATTTGTTTGATATCTGTTTAAAATTAGTTTGTTTTGTTTAAACTAATCTGATACATCAGATTCTACTGGCACACAAAACTGTCTGATCTCGAAATCTACCTATTTCTAGCGGATATACGTGCTGCTTGGACTTTTTTTCTTTTAGATGGAGCTGTGATATCAAAACAAACAAAAAGAAAAACTGGGAAATTATATATACGGTATAGGCAACGGAATTTCCTTCGTTCTGCAACTTCCTCTGGTGATATTGGTGAATTGTTGCATATTGTTGTAGGTTAGTAAACAACTTTTAAACACCGTCGCTCGAATACACCGTTACATAGCTACACGTATACAGTTTAACCTGTAACCTCATTAACTTGGCTCAACCGGCTTATTTAGTACCGACATTTATTTAACCTTCAACCAAATTCGCCGGAGTCAGCAGTTTTATAATTATTTTCATGCAAGTTGTTCAACATTCATCCACCAGTGCATGATTTTATAGGCGTATAGTGTTACAATTACTCATCATTCATACACCATCACATAATTCAACAGTTCTATATTGCGACAGTTACTCATCATTCATCCGCACCTCATAATTCAGCTGATTTATAATTTTTTTCATTCAATTTGATCATCATTTATCCACAATCGCATGATCCAGCAGTTTTTGTAATTTTATCCATACAATTTGGTCACCATTTATCCGCAATCACACAGTTTTGTATTGCTACAATTGGCTCAACATTCATCCACCATCGCATGAGTCAATAGTTTTGTATTGATACAATTACTCATCATTCATCCACATTCACCTATTTCATCGATTCTATATTGCTACAATCTGCTCAACATTTATCCACAATCACATAATTCAATGAAATTAAATTGCTACAATTGGCTCAACATTCATCCACCATCGCATGAGTCAATAGTTTTATATTGATAAAATTACTCATCCTGCACATCCACAACCACATTATTCAACCGTTTTTATAAACGTTACGTACTATTTGATCATATTTTAACCATAACCGCATTATTCAGCCGTTTGTTAAGAGTTTTACGTAGAATCGTCCAAATTTCATCCGCAACCACCTGATTCAGCAGTTTTTTTATAAATTCGATTGTATGATTGACCTGGCAGAGATGAACGACTAATCTGGCAAGGAAAGAGGAACGGGATCGATTACGAGCCTGGGGTCAGTTCATGCTAACTTATCTTTATTTTTAGGTTTTATTCTGGTTTTGAATGAATTCTTTAACTGGGATGAGTCTGCCTAAAGGGAATGATTTTGTTTTTGCTTTCCGTAATAAATAAATAAATTATGGGGTTCGTGACGGTCGTGGCTTTTTCGCCATGTAGGGACCTCAGAGTCTTCTTTTTTCACTTTTTATCTTGATCTCCGATCTAGAAGATGATACACGTGTACAATTCTGGTAATTTGTACTAGGCGGCAGTTATAATCTCTCGTTCCCACAGGCTGAAGCTAGCTTAGGGTTCAAAATCGAACTAAATGCGCGGCCTGCCATACCGATTCTATTGGTCTTCCAATGGAACCAGTTCTCTTTACATTATTTATTCATATCTGTTTTCAAGAAGTAATACAGTTTATGTAAATGCACAGTATTCTGAAGACAAAAAGGTTAAAACTGGTGTTCCGCAAGAGTCGGTATTGGGGCCATTGTTATTTTCTTTATATATAATTGACGCTCCCACAGATCTTAAGTACTGTAAATATACCATGTTTGCTGACGACTTCCAACTATAGCGTCAAAGAAGATGAAATTCAACAGAGTATAGCAAAAATAAAACGTGATATTCAGCATATCGTTGAGTGGTCAACTTCAGAATAAGTTAAAATTAAGTGCAGGTAAAACGTAAGCAATAGTTATGTATAAAAACTCGGTCGATACCTTTGACCATATTGATATGACCCACAAGCGAGTCACGAATATGTTAAGAACTCTGTAGGCTGTCACTAAATATGCTAACATAGATTTAAGGAAAAAGTTGTTTATGTCTTATATTTTTCCACATTTTCTTTATTGCGAAACATCTTTGTATGGAAACATACCATGAGTGTGCTTCTCAAAAGTTACATTTACTTTATAATTCATTGCTCGATACGGAAAGCGTAAATTTGATCGTATATCAATATTTTCTCGCTCAATTTCGGGTTGCGGTTTACGGGATTATGTTGAGTTTCGTATATGTTTTACTCTATTCAATTTATTAAAACAAAAAGAACCAGTTTACTTATACGATAAATTAATTAGACTAGACGTTCAATAATTGTTAATTCCTGCAAATTGGTCTGTTATTTTAAACTCATCCTTTTTCGCTCGTGGGGTCCGTTAATGGAATTTTTTGGATTCATGTTTAAAATTATGTACAACATCGAAAGAGTTTAAACGCAGATACTTCGAAATTCGTGATACAGATTAATGTTTTTTTTAATTTTGATATTGTTTATTCAATTTTTTTTATTGTTTTTTCATATTTCTTTTAATTTTAAACTTAGGTACGGCATTAGATTGGCATGTGATTGTTTGGATTTTGTTTTTGATTTGTAGAAACTAATTGCATTTTGACATATTATTATTTACTATTAGCTATAGACTAAGTATTGAAAATTAAACTTACCATATTAAGAAATTAACATATTATTACAAGCGAAAGCTTAAATATGAAATTCTGTAAGCAAATAAATAAGAAATGAAGGACAGCTCAAAAGAACTTGAGGGTCTCAAATGAACCCTACTCTCTAAAAATGAAATAGTGGATTTTCACTGATTCACAGTACAAATACACTGTTTAACACAGTTTCAAGTATACCACTTGGAATCAGTGAATATTTACTGTTCTAATCAGTGAAATAACAAATATTTACTGTTCTAATCAGTGAAATAACAACGTAATAATTTTATTACTAAATGAATCAGTGATCAATTCACTGAATGATTTGCCAATATCACCATTTTTACAGTGAAGAAATTTTCACTAATTTAATCAGTGAAAATTCCACTAATTCAAGTTAAGAGAGTACTTGTCAGCTTATATAATGATTCTGTTTGAACTGGGATAGCACGAAAGAGAAATCACTTACGGTTCGGAACTCCAGGAACTAAAGGTATAGAATCAATGTGAGGAGAATCTAAAAGAAGATTTACAGTTAGAAAATTTTAGAGGGAGAGTAAAACCCTACACCGTGCTGGAACAAGCTGTAGCGGAGGTAAATCTGGTAAAAACCGAAAAAACAAGGAGTTGCCAAAATGAAAAACAGAAGTATGGTGACCTATTACTAGAGCAAAACAATCCAGAAACTGAGAAATAAATAACAAATGATATTTATTTCAAAAGCAGGTAAGAAAGATGTCGTCATCCACCTCAAGTCTCATACACCCTTCAGTTTCATAACAAAAACGATGTAAAACGTGACGACAACCACATATAACAAACACATAGTCAACAAGCGTACAGAACGGGCAGATCAATGGCAAATTTAATTAATTTAATTAATTTGATTAATTTAATTCATTTAATTCATTTAATTAATTTAATTAATTTAATTAATTTAATTAGTTTAATTAATTAAAATAAAATTGTTAACTCTGACTTAATGTGAATAACGTAAACTTATTATTTTAAAAACCTCACAAATCAAAGTTATTTTATATTTTCAACTGTGCTAATAATATTCCATTATTAAATAAAATAAGTTGTATCTGTTTGCCCTTTGTTATAAATATAAACAACTTTCATTTTTTATTATATCATCGGTATTAATCTTCGCATATCCGACTAACATAAATCAAAATTAACAATCACAAAATTATAACCAAGTCCATTCAATTAATATTAATTGATCTCAAACAAACACATTTCATCTCTAATCTCTAATTAATCAAAATTAAATTAAATCTAAACCATAAATACGAATTCAAACAAATTACAATTTAACTGTAATACAACACAATTAACAACAAAATGTGTTTTGTTCGGTTAATAATCATTTTGAGCTTAAAAAGTTTAAAGACAAACGATACCATTTTCAAATAAAACAATCAATCAAAAAAGCTTTAAATGTTTCGGAAAATTGTTTTTCTTTTTTTTCTCTTGTTTATTTTTGTTTAAGCAAAGTTTAATGTGTTGCTTTGAATGGTTTTAAAAAATTTATACGGTTTTTCTTTTGACTGATGAGTTCTGATGATTATCTATTGAAATGTAACCTTAGAATTCTTTTTTTATGATAAATATAATTTTATATCAAATGTGTGCAAGGTTAAAAGAATACATGAGTAAGAGGGGTTAACAAAGCCTCTCTTCTGGTTTTTATAAAAAATGACTTCTGTTAACTGTATGCAAACAATACTTATACAATAAGAATAATAGATTGATTAACCGGTTTATTTTTATAATGCGTAGAAGGTTGTTTTGCTATAAATTTTATTACATATCTTTATTAATTTACAGTAAAATCCCGTTTATCCGACATTCAGTTAACCAGAATTTAAAATTTTTTCCTCTTTCACAAGAAAGATGTTGTTTTTCCTTTGGAATTCACAAGAAATATAATTTTGGTTTGACTTTTAAATTATTTAAAATTTTAAAATATTCTTGTTATTTATTTCATTTACTAATTTTTGTATTTGTATCAAATATTATTTGCAATCAAAGTTATAAACAACATGAAATACACATACAAAAATAAGTTTCTAGTATTTTATTTGAAAATATACTGAAAAAAATCCTAACAAAATATTTATATATGTATAACATGAAATCGTCCTAAAATTTCATTTACATTCAATTATCCGAAATTTCCGATTATCCCGCAAGCTCTAATTCCCGAGCATTCCGGATAACTGGACTTTTACTGTATTTACAATATTTAGGAAAGGACCAAAATATTGATCAAATATTCCCGTGTTACACCATTTAATTTAATTGAACGTACTATCAAACCACTAACTGTTGTGTGTAATTTAACAACCATATGGGATGTTAATGAATGAATAAGTGGAGTATTTTCCGACAAAAAATTAGTAGATAATTCCATCAAATCAAAACAAACAATCGAATTTCCTCACTTCTTAAAATCTTAAAATTCTAACATCTTTTCTAACGCTCAACAGTTTTAAATCATTGTGCCACGTATATTTCACGCGTGTTTAACTGTTGTCGCTCATGATTTATTAAATCACAACCTCTGATCATAAAATTTCATTTATCACACCCCCATCATTTAAAATATTCAAAACTTTCAGACATAACAAGAACAAGGAAAAACAAAAATTTATCATTAAAAAATTCTACCCCAAAAATTGTGTTTTTATTCTTTAAACCAAAAAAAAAAATTAAACACGAAACTTTTCATCAACAAAAAGTTAACAAAATATCTCTTAAAGATTAAAATAAGAAAAAAAAAACATAGATAATAGTAGAAGAATGAGGAAATGTTGTAAAATAACATCACAGCAGACACGAGACAAGAATATTGAATTGTTTTTAATATTCAAAACACATAATGAACAAATATCATCGTTCGGTTGTTGCCAGTGTCATCATAGTCAGTCATCAAAGACAAAATTTTCATACTCTGTTCAACTTGTGTACTCCCATAATGCTATGTATGAGTTTCTGTGTGCTTATGCTACGTATATTTGAATTTAATATATTTGTAGCTTAAAGAATAAACGATTAAGTAGATTTTCTACAGATGTTGGCACTTCTGATCATCGATTTTTTTTCTATTTTTCTGAATGTCACATAACTAGTGCATAACATAGTACGGGTAAGTGGATTATGGTTTAACGTAAATGTGGGTTGGGATGTAAAAATTATAAAATAGATTAGAGTTTATCTATTGATTGACGGTAACATTTGTGTACACATACCTAAATTTTTTTTATGTGTAAAATAGATAAATTGGTTCTTAGATATCTTGCAAACATAAAAGCCACGCTGAAAAAAAACATTTCCAGTTAAAACAAATGCAAGAAATAAGCGAATATTTGAATCAAATTAGGTCAGTATTGACGACATCGTTCAGTTATCAAAACGAGCGGTTAAAATAAACGGTTGTATTTGTTTTCCATCAAAACATTTTCTTAAAACTAGTTCGACAAAATAGTTCGTATATGCCTATGCAAAAAAACGTTTAGAGTTTAATAAAATTTTTTAGAGTTGTTAATCGTATCCGATTTATATTACGAAAAATACTATAAATTTTACTTTTGTCAATTTACTGATTTTATTGATTTACATATAATTCAGGATGGATCAGACAAATCATATATAACCTGTCATTTATATAATTTCAAATAGTATTCACCATCTAGTCTATTTATCAGATCGGTGGCTCTCATATAAGCTGTTCAAATCAATAAAAAAACTTTTATTTTAGTTTAATTTATTAAAAATTTAATTAATTTAATTAATTTAACCTTATCCGATTTATATTACAAAAAAGACTATAAATTTTACTTTGGTCAATTAACTGATTTTATTGCAACATATAACAAGGCTAAATAAATATTATTATATGGTGACCTTGCCAGAAATATAATAGAAGCACTTCAGAGTACTTATCACCTTGGTCTTGGTCGTACCAAAAAAGCCGTTAACAGAAAACGAAAAAAAATATGGAGACTTGTAGTAGATTATAGTAGAGTAGTAGATTATTTTCCCACTCCCAGAATAGACAATTTCATAGAATCGGCAGGAAAATCAAGATACTTCTCTATAATGTACCTAACATCAGGGTTCTATCAAATTGAACTAGATAAAAATTCTAAAGACTACACATCTTGCACCATTCAACAAGAAAGCTTTGAATTTCCCTGAGAATCTTTTGGGCTAAAGATTGCTCTTTAATCTTTAAGAAGAATGTTTGATTAGTTTACTACCAAAGACAGCATTAATTTACATTGACGACATTATAGTAATAGGTAACTCAATCGAACAACACCTCACAAATATAGGAAAAAGTTCTTCAAACCCGCAAAAACTGTAATCTAAAGTTAAACCCAATAAATGTGAATTCTTCAGAGCAAAAGTAACATTTCTAGGACACACGTGCACTCATAAAGGAATTAAAATAGATGATTCTAAACTAGAACTTATACAAAATTGCCCAATACCAACGACACAAGAAGAGAAAGTAAGATTCGTCGCATTTTGCAATTACTATCGAAAATTTTGCATTAATTGCAGCACCACTAAACAATCTCACGAAAAAACGTGGAATTTAACTGGAACAACAAAACACAACGTGTTTTTTGAACTGTAAAAAATAAAATTCTTATAACTCACCATTCCTAGAAATCCCGAATTTTTAAAGTGAATTCAACTTTAAAACTGATATTTTAAACATCGAAGTTGGAGTAATATTAAGTGAACAGTCAAACTACATAGACAGACCACTTTCGTTCTTTTCAAAAAACTTTACCAAAGGTTAAAAAAAATAATTCAATCTTCGAAAAAGAACTCCTCGCTATATTCTTTGCTATATTCATCCATACTTGTAGGGTCAAAAATGTATTGCTTTAACCAATTTAGCGTATTTATTCTCCCTTAAAGATTCATCGTCTAGACTATTTCGAATACGTCTATAGAATTGGAGGAGTATGATTTCAATATCAAATATATTACAGGCAACGAAAACTGCATAGCGGACGCAGGTCAAACAGGACACAACTGGAACAATATGTCTAAAGACATCAGCTAATTTATACAAAATTGTGAATTATGTCAGGAAAACTATTACGAAGCTGTTTACCCAGGTACGGTAAGTTCATGCGTCGAAACGTTCGTTATTTTAGGACGGTGTAGGTAGACAGATTATACAAGCCACGCCTCTCTTCGACTCAATTTCTAATTGCTATGTTCGTTTCACAAGATAATAAAACTTGACGATTCGATGATTTATATTTCGAAAAATGTTAAAATGATTGTTATTTCTTTCAAATCAGGGTTGTTTTAGGTAATTTCTGAATAATTCTTGACCAATTTGATTTATTCAGGGGTTTTTTTAAACAAGCCTTAATACATAATTACTGATTTCTAATTATCATTGCTGTATGTGATCTGTCAGATCCATACGGCAATGCAACGATTTAAAGTTTGTGAGGGGAAAAGCAAAAAGAAAGCTATATATTGAAAGTAAATTTTTGTATATGGGCAGTTTTTTTAATATCCCCAAGACTAAATGTTTTTTTTTTCTTTATAATTACTTTTATCAAATTTTAATTATTTATTGTTTATTTATATTTCTTATTTTTTTTAGGCAGGTATTAAAATATAACAAAAGTGAAATCATATATTTGCAAAAGCACAAAGTGCTAAACGCAAATAAATTTATAAATTATTAGATTTTTGGATCATTGACTTAAGTACATATCAGTAACAAAAATATATATACATAAATCCACATATCCACACATTTATATAAATAAATAAGTTAAATATGGGTTATCTTGACTAGTTTAAAGATTTAAATAATGAGTTATATCCAAATTATAACTAAAAATATATATGTTTGATTTTTTAAATATGTTTTTGAATATGGATTCTTATTACTTCTAAAATTAAAAATAAAATTGATTGATTAGTTTATTCTAAAAACTTATCTAATTGTTAATCAAAATTTAAAGTTATTCTGTACATAAAATGTTATCAGAAATATATTTATTCAATTTTGGTTTAAATATTGAAATTCTAGGTTCATTTTTTAGACCATCAGGAAGAGAGTTATATAGTGTAAGACCTCTGTATAAAAGAGAGTTTTGAAACGAAATCAATGTAGTAGTCATTTGCTTGTCGAGTAGGATAATCATGAATAGAGTTAATTTGACGTAGCAGGAAGTTGTTTTTCAAAAGATTATTTTTTATTTTGAATATTAAAATCAACTAGCATCTACTAGCATTTCGTCTACTAGCATTTTTACAGGTAAAATATTACTATTGTAAGGAAGATTCGTTGAGCAATCAAATTTCAGTTTTTTTAATGTTACGTATACATTTATTCACTAGAATATGAAGTTCTTTTATTCTGGTAGTTGCTGCGACTCCCCAAATTAATAGCAAGTACCTTATATGGCTTAATACATGAGAGTGAAAAATTATGTATTTTATTTTTGGGGGTAGAATATCTCTCATTTTGAGTAGAATAAAATTACTAGTTCGGATTTTGCTTTTTATCTTATTAATATGATGGGACCAATCCAGTTTACTGTCGATGACGAGGCCTAAATACTCTGTTACATAAACTCTTTTTATTGCTTGACTATTTATAAAGAGATCAAATGATAGACACTCATCCATGTTTTAATTTTTCACTTCAAATATCAAGTAGTTTGTTTTTGCTCATTCAGTTTAAGATGACTATTCTTTGCCCAGTCGTTTATTATATTTAAATCTGATTGCGTTTTTAATCTTAAATCACTGCATGTTTTCTCTTGATACACTAACGCCATATCGTCCGCAAACATGATAAGCTTACTATTGAGAAGTAATGAGAATAGACTATTAACATTTATGTTAAACAGCAGAGGACCAAGAAGTGATCCCTGTGGAACTCCATATTTAATTGTGTTAGAGCTGCCTATAATGGAATTTGTTTTTACCGATTGCTGTCTTTGTGCAAGATAACTTGTAAAAAATTTCAAACTTTTCCCTTGTACACCTACTTCATGCAATCGTGTAATTAAATATTTATAACACACAGAGTCAAAGGCTTTCTATAGGTCGATGAACAAATAGGCAGAGAAAATTTTTTTATCTAGCCAGATCTAACATCGGAGATCACCTCTGACACTGCAGATAGAGTACTACATTTTTCACAAAAACCAAACTGATTTTTGTGAATAATATTTTGTAATATACAATAGGGTTGCCATCGGCGAAATATAACAGTTTCGAAACATTTGAAAAACGTGCTCAGCAAGGAAATTGGACGATAGTTCTCCAAAGACTGTTTACTACCAGCTTTATACAGAGGAATTAAAATAGCAGTTTTTAGGCAATTAGGAAATTTGCATTTTTCAAGTGCATTGTTAATTAGTTCACTTAATTTTTGGGCCAGAATGTCCTTAAAATGCAGACAGAAATTTAACGAAATGCCATCGTAACCAACGGCAGATCTTTTATTCAAGCTGTGAAAAATTTCAATGATTTCATCTTTCTTCATTGTACATAACGAAAGAGAATTATTAGTTTCATCATCCTGTTGGTCTAAAAGACTTTCAATATTTATAGTACTATCCGGAATAATAGATTGGATGCAATCAACAAAGTACTAATTCAATATGTCACAGTTAGTTTTTACATCTGCAATTAATTCACTGTTGTGTTTCAGTGCTATAGTTTTATCATTTTTGTTTTTTTTAAATACGTGTGTATTTAAAATTTTCCATACATTTCTAAAGTCGTTACATTTTAATTCATTACTAAGGCTGTATTCTAAACGACGACTAAATTGTACTAAGCTGCTAAATCTAAATTTAATTTTACAAAGTTACCGAATTTTAATTTAAATTAATATAATCAAGTTGTCAGATATTGTTTAACGTATGAATTTCTTCCAAATTATTTAGAAAAAAAATGTCGATTTAGTTAAATAAAATAGTTGACTAAATTGATTTAGCACGTTTAGTACAATTTAGCATCAATTAGAATACAGCCTAAAGAAATTTATTTATCCACGACTACTAAAGAATATATACTTTCCATGCGTATATCTTTCATTGTAATTGTATTCATTCCTTTCTATATATCAAATTCTTTTTTATTTATTTCATTCCATTTTATTTATTCAAAATTCCCCTAACAAATTAAAAACTTGATTTGTTGGTATAGTAATATAAACAAGATAAAACAAGAACAATACACATAAAATAAACAAACATGTTTTGTTTTGTTTTATATTTCATAAATTTATTTCAATATGGCGATATAAACTTTTACAAGAAAACTTGAAAGAAATTATTTGAAATATTTGTAGTCGTGGATAAAATAGTATCTTATATTCGCTTAGGATGAAGGCAATTCTTCACTCGGATGATTCGCTCCACTCGCTACGCTCGTTCCGGGAAACTTCATCCTCGTGAAGAATTGCCTTCATTCTAAGCTCATACAAGAATCTACTATTCTGATTGTTTTTCTTGCGTTTTTAATTTATTTTTATAAAATTTAAATTTAGTGTTAAGAACACTATTATTAGAAATATATTTGAGTTCCGAAAATGAAATATGATTTGATTTTTTTTTAAATTCTAAGCAAAGTGTTGCTGCATTTAAATTTTTTTCTTATTTTTGAAAATAATAATTATAGAAAAATTTTTGTGTACTTAATTAAAAAACTATGGAGGGGCTGAAATCTCACAGCTCTGAGATATAAAGACTTCGTTCTCGGTTAAGGATTTTAATATAGTTTTCGGCAAAAAACTTTTATGAGGACATGGTTTTTAGTTTTGGGCAGCAATGTATATCATACATATTTTTTTGTTAAAGTACATGTATTCTTTATCTATGTTTAGATATGTATTACAAAGCTAACACGACACATCAAAACGTTGTCGGAAAATTATAACAGATCATAAATTAACAGAATTTAGTGAAAAGATTATACAATCAGCAAACTACTCAAAACCTCTCCTTTTATCGTTTCGAGAAAATATTTCAAAATCACAATTCATATTTCTTTCAAAATTCCAAAAATATTGTAAAACTTAAATAAAATCAAAAATTCAAACTTTTTTCAAACAAAATTCTAAAAATATTTCAAAAATTATTACAAAATCAAAGATTAAAACTTTTTTCAAAAACTCTAAACATATTGCATAAATTATAACAAAATCAAAAATTTAAAATTTTTCTAAATTTTAAAAATATTCCAAAAATTCTTACAAAATCAAAAATTGAAACTTTTTCAAAATTCTAAAAATATATATAAAATTCAAAATTTTATTTTTTTTCAAAATTCTAAAAATATTCCAAAAATTAGAATAAAATCAAATATTTAAACTGTTTCTAAATTCTAATAATATTCCAAAAATTCTTAAAAACTCCAAAATTCAAACTATTTTCACAACTCTAAAAATATTGCAAAAATTATAACAATATCAGAAATTGAAACTTTTTCCAAAATTATAAAAATTATAACAAAATCATAAATTTAAAATTTTTCAAAATTTTAAAAATATTCCAAAAATTCTTACAAATCAAAAATTGAAACTTTTTGCAAAATTCAATTCCAAAAATTATAATAAAATCAAAAGTTTAAAATTTTTCAAAATTTTAAACATATTCCAAAAATTCTTACAAAATCATAAATTAAATCTTTTTCCATTGTTCTAAAAATATTGCAAAAATTATTACAAAATCAAATATACATATTTTTTTCAAAATTCCAAAAATATTTCAAAAACTATAACAAGTTCAAAAATTTCTATGTCAAATTTCATTTTCAATTACATTTACGTCATAAAAACAGCAAAATTTTTTTTCCAAAAAATTGGCTAAGAAAATAAATGAGAATAAATGAATTTTTTGACACATTTGAAATTATTTTTTTGACAAATTTATAATGCCATAATTCTCAATAGTAATAACAAAATTTCATATCATACAAATAATTAGTTTTATGTTTTTTCAAAACACTAGGTAAAAAATAAATAAAAATCTTTCTTTTGACACACTTGACAACATTTTTTGACAAAATTATAATACAATAATTCTCAATAATAATAATAAAACTTCATGTCATATAAATAATTAATTTTATTTTTTTCCAAAAAATTGGGTTAAAAAAATAAATAAAAATCTTTCTTTTAAAACACTTGACAACATTTTTTTGACAAGCTTATAATGCAATAATCTAGTTTTTAATCTGACATACCAATCCCGACCATCAAGATTTCTTCAAATTCAATGTTACTCGTTACTAATCACTTAAAATGAACGTTTTTTAAGCCAAAAATATGAAAATTTGCTGTTTTTGACACACTTAATAATTTTTTTGACACACTTCCGGTACATTTATCGAACACAGCGTCCTTTCCGACCTGTCCCTTGAGTATACATATTTTTAGAAAAAATTTTTTTGAAATCCCTCCAACGGTTTTCCCTGCACCTACGCTGCAATGGTCGGCCGGACGGACGGACGGCAGACAGACATACATTTTTTTTTTGCTTTTTTAGAATCAGTAGGTCCTAAAACGTCGAGAAATGCCAAAAAGAGGTGGTAAGAAACTCACTTTTGGCTCATGAATGTAATACTTAGGTCTTTCAAACCGAAGTAATTCAAATTCAACACATTTTGGTTTAGTTAATTTGTGTTTTAAATATTAAGGGCCAAAAACATATAAAAAGAAAATATTAAGTTGATGTTTTTATGTCTTGGGAAAATACGGCATATCGTGAAAGTAAATT
Source organism: Diogma glabrata (assembly GCA_963693315.1). Classification (NCBI taxonomy): domain Eukaryota; kingdom Metazoa; phylum Arthropoda; class Insecta; order Diptera; family Cylindrotomidae; genus Diogma; species Diogma glabrata. The sequence goes on along the minus strand of OY856186.1, from coordinate 105,907,191 downwards.
CGGATATTACAACAATGTTTATCTTTCTCCTTAAATATTTGGTTTTTTATTTAAATTAATTTAATTTTAGTTTTTTTGGTTGTTTCAAATGCCTTTTTTTTGTAAGAAATCTTATTTTGAGTTTGTGGAATTAGACTTGAAGAAAAAAAAAATGTTTTACAAATTATTTTCCGAAATCGTTCAATCGATGTGACCAGAAATTTATTTAATCAAATATTTATATAACTTTTATTATCAACAATCGTTCAATTGTTGTGACGCAACCATTTATTTGATCCAATATTTATATAACCATTATTGTAAACGAATTACTGGATAAAATCGATATTTTGTCATTGCCGTTCAACTCTAGCCCGTGCAGATTTGGGGTACAACAAAACGATATATATTAAGCCACCGTTTTTTTGACAAAGGCAAGCAGATCTCTTGTTGCTATACCTTTTCGGAACCTATATTGTCTTTCGTTTAGAATTTTTGAGGACTCCAAGAAGCTCATAATATTAAAATTGACGTATTTCTCAAATACTTTAGCAACAACCGATAAGATCGAAATGGGTCTATAGTTTGTTGGATCAGTCTTACTACCCTTCTTAGAAACTGGTTGCATACTAGCCATTTTCCATATTTCAGGAAAAATCGAAAAAGTTTAATCGTTTCAAGTAGGATGGAAGACTAAAGCAATAGAAGGTGCTGAGAGGTGGGATCTTCTCTCATCATGGGGTGAGCCATTCATATATTTGATAATATTGTTTATATATAATATAATTTATATTGGTGTGGATGTGATGATCTTGGCTTCTTCGCAGCTAGGGTCATCAGAGTGTCTTCTGTTCAATTTGTTTTTTGTCTGTCAATACATTCTCGCATGCGTGCATATTGATTAATTTGTATTGGAATGGGGAACGTTCATTCTCGGATCCACATGAATTTCGCTAGGTGGTATGTAAAAACTCAAGGCGTGCAGTTACTCCGATTTCTTCTTATTGATATTCTTAGCAATAGGTTCCATTACAAAGAAACATAACTGTAGAATAAAACAAAATATGGTGATTACGGAATAGATCTAGTACGACCTTTACCAATAATGATTAATAATAGTAAGTTTATTTTACAGTACAATGTGCACTAACATTTCGTAATAGTGAAACCAATGCAAAATAAGGAAAGTATAACTGTAGCAAAAGATATCTTCGAAAATATTATTTGTATTTTCGGAATAACTAAAACATTTTAATCGGATAGGGGTACCAAGTTACGAAACGATACTCTAGCAGATATTTCTAAATTACTAAGGGTGAAACAAATTTGCTGAACTGCTTATCATCCACAGACAATTGGAAAATTAGAAAGAGACCATGTGAAACTAAATGCATACCTTAGACATTATTCGATCGAAAACCATACAGTTTGGGACGAGTGGATACCAATATATGCTTTATGTTATAACACAAGCGCGTATAATTGTTATAATATGATTTTATTAATTGTAATAATATGATTTTATCCAAATATAATAAGGATATTTGTTTATATTTAAATACTTTTTATATTTATTTATGTAAGGCTAAATAAGTATTAATATAAAAACAATAATAAAAGCCAGACATCTATTTATAAATGAAACTTTTTTTGCCTCGTCAATTTAGGACGCATTCGAATATCAAACTAAAATAATGGATGTCAGATTTGTACAAAATATGATATTCTTTTAAACTAAAAAGACGTAACCTTGTGCATCCTTTGTTAATAAACAACTATATACAATAGCATTGTAGTCTCAACGAAAAATATTGGCGTCTCTTCAGTAGAATCTTCTTGCGAAAGTTTCTGCTATTCTTCTATTTTTTGTGCGAAATTTTATCTTCCCAACATAAAATTTCAAATAAAAAATAAAAGAATAGTAGAAATTTTTGATAGAAGATTTTACTAAATAGACCCTTAAGTAGACTTCAATATTAAGGTACACATATAATAGAACATAATAGAAATGTTTATGCATTATATAAAAAAACAAATTTTAGGTTCTAAACAATGAAAAATAATCATAAACGTGTTTAGTAAAAAGCCGAATACAATACTGTTTTATGATTTCGAATGTCAAAAGAGATTTGTGATAATTTGGCTGCATACAGTATAAAATTATTATAATACAAATTATTATAACCATAACCGGATCGGTCCTTAGATAAAGATACATATACTTATACCGTAACTGAAACACATATTTACTCACTACACATTTTAATTTCTAAAATTGGAGAAAAAAACTTTAAAAATTTACATTTTTATCTACGAATATTTGATACACTTGCATATGAATAGTTTTCCATCTATGTAGCCTATCTATTTCTATTATGTATTAAAAAACAGAAAAAAATTAATTTAAAACATCTTTCATGTTGCCAAACTCTGATAACCATAATGAAGTCATTTTTAAGCTTTTAATGCTTGTTGAATAATTTTGGATGGGTTTTATTATTCTGGGTATATGTATGTTTAACATGGATTAATTTGATAACTGAGTGTTTTATGAAAATAGTTTTGGTATCGAAATTAAATTATTCAATGTTCGTAGGTGCACTGAATTTAAAGTTTTTAAGAATTTCCAATTACATAATAAGAAAGAAGTAGTTGCGTATATTTTAGAGAACTTTTTATTGTAAAAGCAAGCCTCAAATTTCCAACGATATATCAATAGGTGTTATGGCAAATATAAAGACGTATGCCTATGCGATAATCTTCGTTTAATAAAAATCACAATTCAGTCACCAGCAGTGCTCAGATGAAATCAGATCTATAATGCCTCAGACATATTCTTTTCCTCGTTCAACTCGTCAATCTGTTTGTGCAGACAGTTGGCCTGTCGAGATTACTCACTGTCATAATAATAAAATGCAAAGAGATTTATTTTGCGTACATCGTACAAATGGAATGCTTTGCCCGAATCAATAGTCTCGAATGCCTTCAATCCACAAAATTTAAAAAAAAGCGTCCACCAATACCTCAAGACGCATGTTGTTGTGGGACCTAGGTCTCAAAATGTATCTATGTGTTGCTATAACGCATTTTGTAATTCCAACTACACAACTATACTATTTTGGGCGTTATTATACTATTTTGTATAGGTGATCGATCATCTGTACAATAATAATCGATCTAATTAAGTCTTCAAGTGAAACTCGACCATAAAATGGATTGAATTGAGATTAATACAGGTAAGGGACACTTGTACTTTTTGACAGTCTAAATTACTATAAAGAGCATGACGATTGAAAAGTATGACGATCGAAAATTATATAAAAATCTTCCTGTGTTTGAATACAACATTCTGTCCAAATTTCAAAAGAATCCATTCAGTACTTTCCGAGATTACATATTTTGAACAAACGAACATTTACATTTTTATTGATTTAGATTATAAAATTAGAAATCGACAAATAACATTCAAAATTCATATTCTATTTTTTCGTGGTTGCGTTGTTTAAAAAATTTTGTAAAATTATAAGAAAATACCATAGCAACTACAATTTGTTATTCTTTTTAGTGGAAAATGAACCTATTTTCATAGGGCATTAAGCGTGATGAAAAAAGACTTTTCATATGCTATCATAGAAACAATTGTTACATTCACGTAATATTTTGATAATTTTTTTTCTAAATTTATTTAATTTTGATTATATTTAAAATTACAATCTAACAAAGAAATTTTTAGATTAAACCATTTTCAAAAGGTACAAAAAAGGTTTTTATGTGTTTATTGGGGATTTTTGAGATCAATTAAACCCAAGTAAGTAAAGAAGTATGTAATTGGAATTTTTTCAATTCAAAGGTATGGTTTGAAGTTTCTCAGAAAAAAACTCCTCTCCACATTTTTCGTGTTTCGGATGGGATTCGAACCTTCCTTGGGATTCGAACCTTCCTCGAACCTTTCAGTGCCTGGCTCGAATCCTTAGGCAGATACGTTATCGATTACGCCGTTGAGGCGATGACAATTTCGAAGTTGAAACTTCTTCATCACTTATTTATTTTATTTAAGTTGAATTTTTCCAATGTCATTAGACTCCATATTATGGAAATGTTTTACATTATATGGGATTTTTTATGTGTTGTTGTGACACATATTGTAATGCCTACCACACAACACATTTTATAAAAAAAAAGTAATAATAAACACAATACATGCAGCTAATTCATAAATAAATAAAACTACACTTTTATCTTAGGTTATCAAATGCTCAGTTTGGTTTTCTGAACGTTTATCTTCTCTAATGTCTAATCCCTCTTTTATTTGCGAGTAAGTTTGTTGGATTTTTGACTTTTCTATAAAACGGTATAAACTCAGCGAAATATAACAGAAAAATTATGGCGAAAATCGACAAAGATAGAGAAAAACTATAATTTGGACTTAGTTATCCAATCATAAAAAAAAACTTCAAAATTTTGCAATAAAACCGGAATATAATTTTATTTTTATTTTTTAACGATTTATAAAATGTGTAGAAAAAACTGCAACGATGCATTTAATTCACGACTATGCTCCTATTCCACCTTTTTACATTGTATTTTATTCAAGCATTTCCACATAAATTCACCTTTATTCATGCCATCCTTATATTTATGATCAATTTCTCAAGTGAAACATTTTAAATTCAATGGGAAATGGTCAGTTGAATATAAATGAAAAAAACAAAATTGAATTATAAATAAAATTGAAATGCAGGAAAAAAATAGTCAAAACTATGTATAGAGAATTCATATATTTAAACTTTAAAGGATGGTTTATGGTACTGACATTTCGATTTTAATTTTTTTACATAAAATACCAAATTAAATAACTTTTTTTAGTATTTCAAAATCTAATTAAAATATGTATTTGAATTAAAACAGATAACAGAAAATGATGAAATTAAAACAATCTTATGGTCGGTTATTAGTGGATGGAACAGGAACTGTTGTTTCTATACGTCAAACCGAAAATTAACCGTTTTAATCTTACAAAATGTAAATTTAATACATATAGATAAATAAAACAACAGATCGAATATAATTGATGAAAAATATAGCCTATGACTTTAATTAACGTCAAATGGTTTAAGCTGAATTGCTGAGTTGATATAAATTGACCAAGTGTACGAGGAGTACAAGTTCGAAATTGTTCCTGATTGACATGGCTAATAAAGCTTAATTTTTAACAGCAACGCTCAATTTTACGTAATTTGTTTCTAATATTATAGATGTAGTTATTATATTAGTATTGATTGGCAATATTCATTCACGATTCTAAATTTGTGACTAGAAGAATATATAGAAATTACAATATCTATCACAACAACGCATAAAAACCTTTAAAGACCCGGGTTTCTCAACAACATACGTTTTAAAGTGTTGATGAAAATTTAAGTTTTTTTTAATTTGTATTTTTTTTTATAGAATGGATAGCTAAAAACTACATAATGAAATACAACATAGATCATTATTACTTCGGTCTGAAAGACCTAAGTATTACATTCATTAGCTCAAAGTGAAATTCTTACCCCCACTTTTTTTGGCATTTCTCGACTTTTAGGACCTACTGATTCTAAAAAAGCAAAAAAAATGTATGTCTGTCTGTCGGCCGCCGTCAATACCTACGCTGCAGGGAAAACCGTTGGAGGGATTTCAAAATTTTTTTTGCTAATAGGTATACTCAAGGGACAGGTCAAAAAGGACGCTGTGTTCGATAACTGTACCGGCAGTGTGTCAAAAAAATCATTAAGTGTATCAAAAACAGCAAATTTTCATATTTTTGGCTTCAAAAACGTTCATTTTAAGTGATTATGAGTAGGAACAGTGAATTTGGAGAAATCTTGATGGTAGGGATTGGTATGTGAGATCAAAAATTAGATTTTTGCATTATAAGTATTATTTATTTTTGTACCCAATTTTGTAAAAAAATAAAATTAATTATTTGTTTGAAATAAAATTTTATTATTATTATAGAGAAATATGGCATTATAAGTTTGTCAAAAAATATTGTCAAGTGTTTGACACATTGACAGAAAGATTTTTATTTATTTTTTTACCCAATTTTTTGGGAAAAAATAAAATCAATTATTTGTTTGAAATGATATTTTATTATTATTATTGAGAATTATGGCATTATAAGTTTGTCCAAAAAATAATGTCATGTGTGTCAAAAAATGATTTCATTTATTTTGTTACCCAATTTTTTGGAAAAAAAATGAAGCTGTTTTTATGACAAATGTAATTAAAAATGAAATTGGACATGGAAATTTTTGAATTTGTTATAGTTTTTGAAATATTTTTGGAATTTTGAAAAAGTTTGTATTTTTGATTCTGTAATAATTTTTGCAATGTTTTTAGATTTTCGGAAAAAGTTTTAATTTTTGATTTTGAAAGAATTTTTGGAATATTTTTAGAATTTTGAAAAATTTTAAATTTTTGATTTTAATTTAATTTTTGGAATTTTGAAAACAATTTCCGTTTTTGATTTTGTAATAATTTTTGCAATATTTTTAGAATTATGAAAAAAGTTTAAATTTTAAAGAATTTTTGGAATATTATTGATATTTAGAAAATGTTTAAATCTTTGATTTTATTCTAATTTTTGGAATATTTTTGGAATTTTGAAAAAAGTTTCAATTTTTGTTTTTGTTATAATTTTGGCAATATTTTTAGAATTTTGAAAAAAAATAGAGTTTTTGAATTGAAACTCTTTTCAAAATTATAAATATATATTTAGAATTTTGAAAAAAGTTTCAATTTTTGATTTTGTAAGAATTTTTAGAATATTTTTAAAATTTTGAAAAATTTTAAATTTTTGATTTTATTATAATTTTTGGAATTTTGAAAAAAGTTTGAATTTTTGATTTTGTAATAATTTTTGGAATATTTTTAGAATTTTGGAAAAGTTTGAATTTTTAAGAATTTTTGGAATATTATTGAAATTTAGAAAAAGTTTAAATATTTGATTTTATTCTAGTTTTTGGAGTTTTGAAAAAAGTTTGATTTTATTTAATTTTTACAATTTTTTTGGAACTTTGAAAGAAATATGAATTTGTGATTTTGTAATATTTTCTCGAAACAATCTTCCGACAACGTATTGATGTTTCGTGTTAGTTTTGTAATTAATTTCTAAACAGAGATAAAAAATACTTGTACTTTAACAAAGAGTTATGTTTGATATACATCGCTGCCCAAAACTAAGAACCATGTCGTCATAAAGTTGTTTGCCGAAAACTATAACAAAATCCTTAACCCAGACCGAAGTCTTGATATCTCAGAGTTGTGAGATTTTAGACCCTCCATATTTTCATTATAGGATAGAGAAAATACAAATAAGATAAGCATTAAATAGGAATTTTTTTTGCTTTGCAGGACCGAAGCTTAAATGAAGTGCCAAACACCTAGTGGCATTTTTCTTAATCATGTAGCGTATTATCAAATATCTAATGCCACATCCAGAATTAAATCAAGACTTGTTTCTTCGAGCAAGCAATAGCGTGCCATCATCAAGGAATATTCTATAACTGAAATTGAGGGAACTACCTTTGACTGAATAGAGATCATTGCATTTGCTGTAGTTGCTCTGATGTGTTAAAAATTTATCGATTCGTTGACTGATTTCTTTATGTAAATTTTTTGATAAAAAATTTTTGAACGCGGATCAGTTTGGACATTTTTTTCCGCTAAAGTTGACTTAGTATGATACAGTGGAAATTTCTTAGCATCAGTACCGTGTTTTTCTGTAAAGTTTCTCAACTCATAGAAATTATAAGATGAACCGTTTTCCAACACAATGGTACTTACTCAGGAAACCATATACAGCAAAAATGCTTAAGTTGCTGAAAAATTTTACAAACAGCAGTTCCTAGCAGGAGCCAAAGGATTCTCGTATATCTGAGAAAAAACTGCGGTTTTCGCGGATAAATCGTTTGCGGTTGCAATGTTGTTTAATTCCACATTCATTGGTAATTTATTAAAAAAATTAAAATGATACATAAAATAATTAATATTTTATTTTATTTTAAAAATTCTTGTTTTGCGAAAATATTTTTAAAAAGTTCCTTTAAAAAGCTTAACTTATCTATTGATTAATTTTAAGACCGGTGTTTTGATTTTTGTTAATGGTTTCACTTAAAAACACATTAAACTAAATGGAAGTCGAACCAGTATTTCGAATTCGAGCTCAAAGTGCTGACCATTTGTTTACAAACTATCATAAAAATGCTCCATTTCATTGTTCCCAATGCATAGAAATTGGATCTATTGTATGTTATACCAAAAACTTCCACACCAAGTGGTATTTTGGGAGATATTTTTTGGAAAACCAGAACCGTAATGTTGTTTAAGATATAACTATTCATTACCTAGAAAGAGAAATTATTTAAATTTAATCGAGTAAATAAAGAATTAGTAAAAATAACAATTATTGAAAATTTCTATTTTCACTCTGTTCCAATTGCTACAAATGTATTTCATCGTTTATGGCAATAATATATTGAATGTGCGCTGCGGCATTCTAAGGTCTTTTGTTTCCTTACTACAAGATGTTCTTCACGAAAAATTTAGCGCATTTATTCAAAACAGCAATTGACATGATGCTATGTAGTACATACAAGTTTCAATAATTCAGGTTGACAAAACGGTTGCTAGAGGACATGGGAGAAGATTCAATGCTCCACCTATAAACGACAATTATTATAATTGTCGATCAATTTCAACCTACAGATATTGTTTTTCATTAGAGATTGATTAATGATTTGAGATATTGAATATAATCACATTTGGAAATCACGTCAATTGTTTCACCAAAACATCGTAGATACGTTTGCAAAAACATGCGAAACAGAATGTTCGATAGTCATTCGTTTAAACCAAACCATGCTTTTCTGTGAAGTACCATTTCATTTGCGAGTGCCTATTTAATATGACAGTTATACACAATTAATTTCGGTAGACTTACGATTTTACCATCTTTATTTACAGTAATCCACGTCATATGTATGAGTATGAGTACATTCAAGATGCAATTGCGTATGTTTGTTACAACAGGCGTCCAGACCAATCCATTACATTTGCATGCAATCCAGCTTGGGACGATATAAAATTTAGTTCCTGTGCAATCGCCGTTGGATAGGTGTTATACCAGCACGAATTTTCATACAGATTGGCAATCGCTGATGAGTTTTATGGTAAATCATGATGTGTTGGAGTCTGGGCACTGTTGGATGTACTCACGGGTTGTCTGTCACACGCTCGTATTCTAATCTGGCGCAAAACAAAATCATTTCAAATGCACACTACCAAATACCCGATGCCAACTTCGATAGGGATTTGTAAGAAGTTGTGACGAAAACTATCTAACACGAACCTTGCAGAACTGAATCTGCAGAACTGAATCTAAATTCAGAATGCATAATAGACGAAAAATACTCAAAGCTATAAAATCAAGGATCAATATCCAATATAGTTACAGGAAACCATAAATATTCTTTATACAAAATAAGATCGGCAGCAGATGGTGGTAAATTAGCAATCATAGATATGCAAAACGGGAACATCGAAATAGATAACAACCGGTGTTTGTTCCATATACGAATTTGCTACCAGGAATATACAGAGCGCGAATGAATGTGGAATACTGTATCTCCATTAAATCAGATAAATATGTTTATAAGTAGGTATGTACGTTAATAACGACAGCAATATTTCAGTTTTTGACGTGCCACACACAATATATAAACAAAAATGCGGCTGAAATTCGAATTCATTTTTTTCCTAAACATGAACAAAGTCCAGCTGTTTTTATTCTGAAATTTAACCGCTTCCATATGTCAAAATGACGCGTTCACAAAAACACTGCTATATTCGGAAGTATCTATACGTACCTAATATAGAATCCGAATAAAATTTTTATACGAGGTAAAGAAGAAAAGTCAGTCGACAAACAACCTGCCATCTTTAAAAACTACTATAGGCAGACTACTATATAGGCCATCCCAAACGTGCTTTTCAGCAATTGAGAATTGTCAATGGCGTTACACATGCCACTTTATGCAGGCAGTGCATGTCGAACTCTGAATTTATTTTAGAACTACCGACACTGGGATGTATTCATTAACAACACGTGCAACATGTCACCTTCAAACCAAGTTTTGTTTGCAATCATACTGACCGCTTGCTCTCCTTCATCTACAACAAATTATGGAAAAAATATAAATCGCACATGGTTGAAGATATTTCCAGTCGAATATGGAAAGAATATTCAAATATTAACATCAAGCTCACAAAGCGTGTACAACGAAGCATTAATAATGATTAAAGGTCTTTGCTTACTCTTAGTAATCGCGAGCTTAGTTCTCAATCAATTATGAATGCCACCGTCGAATTGATCTGCTGCTGTTGCTTCAATCAATGTAGAATAGCGTCGTTAATATAAATATAATACGGATGATATGCTATTTCAATTAAAAAAATTCCGATTCTCAATTCCATTGGCATTTGCCATTACCATCAACAAAGTTCAGTTACAATCATTAGAAGTATGTGGTTCAGATCTAGAACAGATTGCTTCTCACATGAACAATTTTATGTTGCGTGTTCTAGAGGTGGCAAACTAGATAATTCCTATATCTATATATCTCTATGTAGTTACAATCTCTTTATCAATGGAACAACAACAAATACTGTTTACCTATAGAAGCAACGTGAGATTAAACATATTAGAAACGTGTTTGTTGTCTTTTACTCGTTTTTTTTTTTTCATTCAACCAGACTGAGCCACAGCAACGTGTGGTCGGGTCGGGTCCAGCTAGTTATTAAATAAAATTAAAATAAATATAAAAATTAAAAATACTTCATTTTGTCTTGTTAAGTCCAGTTGATTTTTAAATTCTTTGTGTATAATGTCAGTAAAATTTGACTTCAAATTTTCTTTTGAAAAATCGAGACATTTTTAAAATGCCGTGGGACGCCGGACAATTTGTTAAAAATCGGGACTGTCCCGCCAAAAACGGGACGTCTGGTCCCATTAGACTAGAATCAATTGAAGTTTTTCACAAACATTTGTTCGGAGGACTGGGACAAAGCCGTTGTCCCTATAATAATTTCATCCGCATTCAAAAGGTATTCAATTTAATGCTGTCGATGTAATATTTTATCGTTCTGCCTCTCCATGTTGAACAATAAGTGGAATGTTTTTTTTTGTTGTAACATTTATTCTCTTGCGTATTCATGAAATTTTGGTTTTATAAACTTGTACGAGTGTACATTTTTGGCAGTCGATTGGAACTAAAAGAGAAGGACAGATTGATTCTTTGAACCATTTTAATTAATTAAATCAATGGATTCTTTTTCTTTGTAAAACAGATTGAAGTTGATTAAAAGTTTTATATACAATTGGGTGTGCAAAATTTTTATTATAGCGGGTGGAAGATCTAGACTATTTACTAGCTAAAAACCTAAAATTCCAATTAAGATATTTTGTTTGAATAAATGTGTAAGTGGATAATAATTAGGGTTTCTAAATATCCGACCTATTTGATTATCCGGATATCGAATACATAAAAAATAAATTATCCGGATAATCCGGATATCCGGATAATTAAAACAAATAATAAGACATGCTTTTTATTTTGCGGTATTTAATTCATTTATGCATATTTTTCGCATATCTATATTAATTCATATTTATACATAGTCACAAAATAACAAAAATAGTAACAAATCATAAAATAACAATAAAAAATTGAATTAATCATAAATTTAACGAAGTTATTGATTCATTTTTAAAAACGCATATTTTAGAAAAATTATTGCATTAAATGTTGTTCGAAATTGAGTCGAGTTCTAATTTTTGTCCTGGTGAGACCAGCAATTGAAAATACGCGCTCTGTTGCAGTCCAGATAGGTTAATATATGTTAATAATGCGCGATATAGAATATTTAAATTGTCTGTCATTTTTTATTATAATTATTTAAATAAACGAAATTTTTTTCACCAATGTGGAACTTTCTTCATTCTGCTTCTCAACATGATTATAATTGAAGGATTTGCATTCTCAAGTTGTTTCTGCAGTGACGATATCTTACAAATTTCACTACTTAGACTTTCTTCATCCTTACTTTTAATAGTCATCATAATCACAGGTGGATGCATTCTTCTAAAAATTTCTACCACCAATGCAAAAGAGGCACCATTTGTAACATAATGAAAATATTTATTGGAATGTGACATATTGCCTGTTTGTAAAAAGATCAACATAGTCATACGGAATTTATCACGACGTTCATCCATTCGATTTTTTATCTGTTTAATTAACTGTTTTGAAAAATTCGTTCCACATTCTTCTAACTTTTTGAAAACAACTTTGTAAACGCCTCCAGCAGTCAAAAGCGTCCCTGAATTTTCGCTTAATTCTTTTACAGCATTTTCCAGTGGAAATAAGAGATCTAACAACTCTCTCTTTTTTATACCATAAAGTTTTAAAATACTTTTCGTTACAGTAGAGAAATTTTTATGCATGACAAAGCCATTACTTCGGAAATATCTATCACTATGATTCCACTATAGCATTCATTGAAAAATCATCTTCTGTCACACATCGAGACAAAATTTCATACGGGGTTTCATTTTTAAGAATTTTAAAATTTCACCATCACCGGAATCACTTTTAAGTTTTTTTTATGTAGATGGTTCATGAATTTTATCGATTTAAGTTAAAGTTGAAGCTGAATTTATGATTATTTTTTGAACTTTTAAATGATTTATCCTTTACATCCAATTCGTTTACTGCAATGCATAACAGAAAGCAACATCTCTTTTTTTAATTTTTTTTTTAATGATTCCAAACTTCAGAGCGTTTTGACGATGTATAGCCAGTGCTTTTAAAAATTTTAAATCTGTTTGTTGTTAAATAAATTTACTAATATAGTTATAATTTACTGTATTTATGAAGCAGATGCAAAATATATAAATTATTAAAAAGAATTCACTGCTTTAAGAATCTTTAAAAAACTAGCGCACTTCAGATTTTATTGGCGGGCTGCATGTTTTTAAAACATTAATTTTTTTTAATCAAAATCAAATAAATATTTGTAACAACCCTTTACACTGCAGATTGACGAAGTGTGTCATAAAATATTCGAAGATTACAGTTTTCATAACATTGAAGTTGTAAATAAATTTTTAACTTACAGTCACTTCACTGCACTAATAAACTTTGCAACGCAGTTTAAATATTTATTTTTAACTTTGAAACGCAATTTGATTATTTTCTTTACAAAATAGAGGTTTTTTTAATATCCGGATAGTTACAAAAAAGTATCCGGATAATCGAATATTGAAAATTGGGTCGAATAATCCGGATAGTTCGATATCCGGATTAGAAACCCTAATAATAATACTAACATAACTGTAATTAAAGATTAACAATAACTGTAATTAAAAATAACTGTAATTAAATCAGCCTATTACATATTTGGTAAATGGAAGAGAGATAAAATTGTACATACGTGAAACGATACACGTGAATTGTTTTGGTGAATAACGGCAAATGAAAAAGTGTGGTACTGTTAATCATCAATAATCATCAATCGATCTGGTAGAATTGCTTTTCTGTGTAACGGAGCAGGAGAAATAAGGTTCTATGTACACTAGACATGACCTAATTTATCAAGTTGATATTTTTATCCCTTCCACCGTCTAATTTTGTTCCATTTGACTCGAATATGAAGTGTTTGCAGTTTTACTGAAATCGGAAAATAATTACCCACCGCGCAGTGGCGTCGAAGATAAGAAAATTAGCAGAATAAGAGGATTTTTTATTTTTATCAGATATAATCATCTTAAAATATAATATATCTCATAATTTCGATTTTTTATTAAGAGCTAATTACTTTACGATTCCAACGAGCCTAAGTATGTAGAAATCGATCTAAGGAATGCGTTTTTATCGAATTTCTTCTTCTTAAATCCAAAAAAAATTTTCAGTGAAAATTCAGAAAAATAAATTTTTATGTTAGATTTAGACTTTGTTTGAGCGACCCGAATTTTATTTTGGGATACTTGCATCCGCAGCATTTAAACAAAAAAATGAAAAAAAAATAAAATGAAAGAATATCGAAAAAGAAGTTACGGTTACTACGGGCTTTGTTCAACAAATTTCAGTAGGCATGGGACGATGGTAAAACTAATCCAAAAATGCTCAAAAGTGGAATATCGGACAAAAAACTGGGAACAAAATCCCAAAATACACGTGTGAAACTCTAGTAATTTTTTGTCATGAAGAGTTGGAAAAATCACACCCACGCAGCGACTATAAAGAATTTTTGGAAGTTACTTTGATTTTTCTTGGCGAAACCACTGAGAGTTACAAATTCAAACGCCCAGGTCCGACATGTCACGGCCGCTGGATGGCTAAAGCCATTTATCTCCTGAATATATTTATGTTTCGTAATCAGTATGATATTGCAGTTGGAGATTTAAATAAAGTTCGAGACGTTTGCATTTTTCTGATTATGTTGTATGTAAAAATATAGTTCAAATGCATAGATGGAACAGCAGCTGCAAATCAGGATTTGGATTTCATCAAATCGGCCATCGCTAATAAAAAATTGACAAAAGAGTTTCAGAAGAAATGTTGAGCTAAGTTTGTTATCATCTTCACTATTTAACTTAAGAAAATATTGGCATGGTTTTTTTCGACCCAGAGATTTCATTTGATGAAAGACGAAAAATAGTTCAACACCTTGAGGTCCCAGCACGAGACGTTCCCATCGCACCCCAAACTCGCAAAAAGATTTTGACGCATTCAAACATATGCGACTTTTTGCTAATAAGAACATCAGTGATTTTGTCACAAGAAAACTCAGAGTTTTTTTAATCGATTTAGAATTTGTATTGATTTTTTGTTACATGACCCATCGGAATGGTCAACGAATGAAGATTTCGTCCAAACCATGTTGTTTTGCCAAAGTTTGCATGTAATTGTTAATGATACCGCCGAACGCGATGTTAAGTTGATGACGGAATACAACACCATTCTAACTAAAGACGAAGAAGGTACACAATACACCATTCAGGTGGTCGAAAACTACAGATCCAAATACCCATCATTCAATAAATCTAATTTAATGCATTGATTTTTTTTGGAAAAATGTTGCTTTTGAATAAAAATTATTACAAATTTAATCATAAAAATTATTTTTTTCTCTTTGAAAAAAAGATTGTTATAAATTAAAGGCTCGTATATAGGTAAGATAAATTAAGATAAAATCGCTTTCCTAAGATCGATTTCTACATACTTAGGCTCGTTGGAATTGTAAACTAATTAACTTTTAATGAAAAAAATCAAAGTTATGAGGCATATTATGTTTATAGGTGATTATATCTGATAAAAATAAAAAATCCTGTTATTCTGCTAATTTTCTTATCTTCGATGCCACTGCGCGGTGGGTAATTATTTTCCGATTTCAATATAACTGGATACACTTCATATTCGAGTCAAACAGAGCATAATTAGTCGGTGGGAGCGAAGAAAATGAAGGCTTGAAAATTGTTCATACATATCTGGTCATGCCTAATGTACACCCAAATCTAATGTGACTCTTTTGTATTAGAAAATGAGAATAAAATTGGATATCGGCAATTTAATACGAATACTATGATTATCATCACTAAAAAACAGAGAAGATTACTTGGAAAGCGAATTTAAAATATTTTGTGGAGCGGTTATCTGCTAAATGTTATTCAGCAGCCTCAACAACAGCCTCAACATAATATTGGTGATAAATGGACAAGAATTATTACACAAATATGATTATGGTGATTTGATTGGACATCGGTTTTATATCTTAAAAAATCACTGTACAAATTGTATTTGGTCATCTACTGTAAATATTCCAATTGTATTTCATTCATATGATAATTTAGTATAACTAACATGACTGCTAATTTTTTTTGGTAGGCATAGAGAGTTGGATCCTGTAAAAGCCTGTAAGTGAAACATTTTAATTTTCTTTTAAATGCAATAAATATATTGAAGTGGTGTGTGTGATCTTGGTTCCTCCAATTTTTTGAGTCGTCAGAGCTTCTATTTTTTTACGCATTTTCTATTTTCAGCATTTCAATTTAGCTGAGGAAAGGCATATTCAAGATCACAGACTGAGGCTAGTCGGAAATTAAAAATATCATGGCACGCAATTCCTCTAAAGTTCTTGATAGTTATTGAATACATAGTGTTCATTACAGGAACATCCAACAGATTAAACTCTAAATGGTAATCAATCAAACTAAAATAATTAAGAAAACTAATAAATTAAAATGTAACTGTACTTACTTTTTTCCAATTGCAACCTGCCTAAGTTTCTCAATCCTTAGCGTTTGTAAAATAAAATAATTAAACATTCAATTTTCATTTGTATATTTTTTATTTATCATAAATTTTTATTATTATTTTTTCTTGTTTGTTTTCATTATATTAATATTAATGAACATAATAATAGCAAGTAAAATTTAAAGCAAGTAAAGAAAACCATTTTGAATTATTTGTAAATAAAAATAATTATATAAGTGTTATAAAATAATCAAACCAATATAAAATTTATGGGTTTGATCAATTTATTTCTTTATGCAAATGTGTTTGATGATGACTTTATGCATACAGCGATAGTTTGTTTAGGTTTTCTAGATACGTTTTTTATAGAACTTTATGAAAAAAATAGTTTGGAAAGAGGTTACTTTGTAAGTGTAAAACAATACGTGAGTAAAACAAATATTAACATTCAGTTCAAATAATGAAAATTGTTGGTTGAGTTTAATTTTAAAACAATGACTCTTTTTTTATAATATATGAATAAATTTTTTGGCTTCTTTCTGAACTACCTAAAAGGTTACATTTTAGTGAATTTTTCTTTACACTGCAACATTCATCAATTTATAATACCAACAACTTTGAATATTTTTTAACCCAAAAGAAAATCAGAGTTAACTTGTTTTTTTTTTCAACTTTCCAATTCATAATGATATGCTTTTGTTTTTCTTTTCAATTTCTAAGGTTTTTCTGTTATGTGCAATAAATATTTTGAAAGTTTTTGTTGTTTGTTTCTGTTTGCGTTTGGTTTTATTTCAGTTATATATTAATTTATAATTTAGTAGTCAATAAATATTTGTTATTTTTCGGTTTTATTTTTTTTAGATATATATTATGTCTCTGTTAACTATCTATATTATTTTTATTATTTAATTCTAATATCATTAATTTTCTTTGCTTTTGTTATTTTAACTTAATTTTTGTTTAGGTTTTATTAGTCAAAAATATTGTTTTAATG
This sequence comes from Diogma glabrata, assembly GCA_963693315.1. Taxonomy (NCBI): domain Eukaryota; kingdom Metazoa; phylum Arthropoda; class Insecta; order Diptera; family Cylindrotomidae; genus Diogma; species Diogma glabrata. The sequence continues at coordinate 105,889,860 of OY856186.1, read as the reverse complement.
GGAAAACTAAATACCCAATAAAAGGTTAAATGGAATTTGTTTGTTTACTGGTGGGTTAATTCTATCGTTAAAAAGCAATGATTTTTTTTTGTAAGCGTGATAAATATTTTTATATATATGTACAGGTATAAGTTTTATCAATAATAACTTTAAATGGAATTCAAATGCTTTCCTAAATAAAATTTTATTGGGAGAGGTTTGTGTTTGTTTCGATTTTATTGAATTTTTAATTGTTTAGTCAATCTTATCTTAATCTTCTGCAATGAACTCTTTCATGACCTCCAAAACGTTTGTATGTATTTACGTTTTGAATTATTAAAGAAAAAAAAATAGGGCAACTTTTTAGATATATTTTTGTAGATATATGCTAATAATAATAGGCCGTGTTGCCGGGGAATCCATAATTCAACAAAAATGGTTACACTATCTTATCAATAAACTTTAGTTTTTTGCATTTCTTACTTTTACTGTTTTTTAAGGGAACGTTTGGAGTTCACACGTGTTTCTCATATATATTTCAGGTAATATATTTCTAAACGTCGGCAAAGTATTTTCTTAGGTTTACTTTAAAAAAGGGTATTGCAAAAAATTTAACCAGCAATAACATAATAGTTGCTTAAAAATGGTATTGTTGGATGACGTACGACTTACGAGTATTTGGCACCGTTTACCATCAAAATAGAATCTCAATGTTTCAAGTGTTTGATGTTTACAATTGTTGAGGAGACATTATAACTTTATACAATTTTGTCATAAGGCTGATGTTACGAACCGCTTATGAGATAAACTTGAACACCATCATCTTAAAAGTAACAACAAGACAACATACAATCGATAAACAAAAAAAAAATGTTTAAAATTGTTTAGCCTAAAATGCCCACTGTAAACTTACAATTATTGCTTATATTTGCTACTTGCCTTCAGTTTGTTTGAACTTTTATTTGCTCGTTGGTTATAATGAGCGATTAAGTAAGGAAAATAACCTTGTTAGTTTTTGAAGTTTTATATATATTCTCTTTTCGATTTGGGATTTTGGAATCAAGATTATTTTAATTAGTTTACGCAAACTAAATTAAAAATAATTTGTATCAAATAAGCGGTGTAATCCCACGACTACAACTGAAGGCTGTAGTAGAGGTACTAATGGTTAAAAAAATGTAACGAAACTGTAATCAAACTTATAGTATTGAACGTACATTTCAGCAGACAAACCAATAACTGGATGCTCAAAATAATAGTATCTGATATATTATTTTATATAAAATCAACATTCTGAAATTTATAACTATGTTTTATTATATATTAATACAATCTTACTCAATAGGTGGTTTGAAAAAGAAAAACAAGATAAAGAAATTCAAATTTTCCAACAATCATCACTCATGGGACATTCACCGCCAACCGATAAAGCAAACCGAACTCTCAATTCCACAAGTGTTAACTGTACATTATGCAATAAACCACCAACTGCAGACAATATGCTTGGATGTGGCAAATCTCCCGATTGGTTTCATGTTCATCTTAGGTGTGCTGGAGTGGACGCCAGGTTTTCCAAGTAGGAATGGATGTACAAAAAATGTTAATCAGCAGAGTCAAACACACAAAAACCTATAAATCCTGGAAGTTTCTCCGCAGCTGAAAATTATCAAATCAGGCCAATGCACACCATAAACTAGTGTTACGTTGCAAAGACCCAAACTAGTAAATCAGATTTCGCATCACAAAATAAAGTTTCTGAGACACCCAAACACGACCCACACCAATATGTCAATGCCATATTTTTCCTAGGTCTACACCGGGTTTAACCAGTGAGTTTTAATAGCAATCAAATATAATCACAAATCAGCGAATCGTATACATAGGAGAAATCGTAACGTCAAAACCTCCAAGCCGTCACCACTCGAGCACATCGTTCTCTTAACTAAAACCGCCCGCTTTAGCAGAACTAGATGAAAAAGAGCAACTATTATAAGAAGAAATTGAACTAAAAAACTAACTCGTTCAAAGTAAATAGGAGTTACTAAGGCATCGAGTAGAAGATCTTCAGTTTCCGATACAATAGACTCAAGAAACAACAACCTAAGACAACACAGTTACAAATAAAGCCTGTAGCAGGATCATCGACGGACGTGGCAGAGCATCAAATTAAAGATCAATTTTTTAATAGCACGCTTTGTCAAAAAAAATGATCATGAAATTTCGAGAATTACGCCAAAGTTCGAAAAAGCAAACAAAAACATTGCCAAAGCTCGACGAAAATCCTCTTCACTGCCTAGGGCTCATAAGCCATATCATAGAATCTTCATGGTTTGAGTTATTCAAAAAATGTAAGCTACCCTCAAAACTCGCTAGCGGGAAATGTACTAAAAGCTGTAGTAACGAAGTTGTTGTTACCGGCTTCAGTCCCGTCAGTTCTTAATACGCTCCAAATGCCGTTTGAACGGTCAGAGAAGATTTTGAACACGCAGTTAACAGCAATACATCCTATTACTCTAAAAAAGAAAACCAGAACTAGTAAAGTTATCAGCGTTAAAAAACTGGTATCCTGAAATCGCAGAAGCAGCAAGAGAGATCACAACAATAATTTTCTATAAGCTAAGCGAACCTGCTGAAATGGAATAGAATGGAAACTCCCTATCTCAAACAAAATCGAAATAACAACACATTTGTAAAGATGGTTCGGATAAGGTAGCCGACTGTTTAAAATTCCAAAAATTCACTCGGAATGATAGATGGAAAGAAATGAAAGATAAGAAATTGTGTCAAAGCTGCTTAGAACCACACTTTGCAACCAGCGCATTTTATCAAAGGTATGCGAAGTGGCTGGAGGCCAGTTTCAACATTATTCTTTGTTACGCAACCGGACAAGAGCGAATCCATGGAACACTAGCAACTACGAGTTCTGAAAACTACAAACAGGCTCAACAGAAAATTCTATTTCGAGTTTTGCCAGTTATGTTTGATAACAAATCGAAGGTGGGGGGTGGGGGGATCTTACGAATTTCTTGATGAAGAATCGTCGCTTACATTGCTGGATGAATAAATTGCCAACGAACTTTAGCTTGATGCACCAACTCAAGCACTCTGTCTAAAATGGACCAGTGACACCACTCGTCAAGAAAGGTTTAGCAGACGCGTATCACTAACCATTTTCGGTTCGTGTTCTGGAATCAGAAATCCGATATTTGCACAGTGGCACAACTGAAGCTAACCGTTTAATGTCATACAACAGAATCTCTCAAAACTGAATATGAACACATCCGGAATTTTCCATGTCAATCATACGTAAATGCTAAACCTCGAATTCACATCAGTTTACAACACTTGAACTTGGACTCACAAGAAGAAACTCACAAAAAGTAAGAGAAGGATAATGTGGTGAGCTCACAGCTGCCAAAATCGGCTGGGTTGGACTGTATTTGGTCAATATTCAGAAGAACCATCTGACGCCTACGTTTTCTACACATGCATATATGTGACTGTAATGGGAACGAAAATCTGCATAATGGAGTAATATAATTTTGTTCATTAGAAAACGGTGTACGTAAATTGGAAAAGCCACTCCATTCATGAAGAATGCGCTCGTAAAATCTTTGAAACTAATACCTGTAAGGTACTTAACTACTGAACTATACTATGGAGTTCAGACCAAGTTGCGTTCCAAATAGTTAATAGATGACTAAACGGAGGCTCGTTGCAACTTGCAGCCAATTCCAAAACATGAATGATTCATTTCGTTGCTAAAGGATAAAGTCAAAAATTAAGCGAAAAGGAAGAAAACGAGACCGGGCGACCTATATTTGCGGTTAAAACCTGAATAGGTCTGATAAAGTTCGAATAGTATGGAATGTGGAAGCAATACTTAACGAAATTTTGCTTAATTTGATATTACTGCATGGTTCAGAATTATTAGCTAATACCGTCATTACCTGAGATTTTTTGCCGATTACGAGAACACCATTTTGCATTATGTTATCAATGAAATGTTTCACCGAGTTCATATCAGAAAGGAAAACTCTATGTTACAATGTTGTTTATGGAGAAATTGTGAATGGAATCGAGAAAACGAAGTTTATGTAATATGCGTGATGGCTTTTGGCGCCATATGTTCTCCGTTTTCTGCACAGTTCGTTAAGAATATTCATGCAAAACAGATGGAAGAAAAATATCTGCAAGTTGCTAAAGAAATTAATGACAATCACTATTATAGACGACAGGTTAGAGAATTTTGAAACTGTTAGTCAGGCTAGACAAGTTGGAATGAGGTCATGTACGTCCACCCGCAAAGAGGATTCAAAATTAGAAACTGGGTTTCAAATCCAAATCGCATATAAGAAGTCCAAAACGAGAACAACACCGAGTTTAATAAAAATTGAAACATGAGCAACGATACTAAGGGCGTAAAAGTTTTGGGTATGTTGTGGTCAACCACTACGGATTTATTTTAATACTCGTTAAACAATGAAAGAATGAACCTAGAGTTTCTGAATGGTCGTCGCTGTTCCTCAAAACGTGAATTATTAATAATCTTGATGATGATTTACGATCCATTGGGTTTGGTTGCAGTTTTTCTCGATAAAGTCAAGATCTTGTTTCAGGAAATATCACTATTTTCGGTGACCTGGGATTACCCGATGTTCAGAAAATGTTAGAGGCAAAACGATAGTTGCACTGATAAAATCACTTTTGATTCCCCGAATAGAACTTCAAGTTGCCGTACTAGGAGTCATACACGCAAACAGTTTAACACAAGATCATTTGATTAGGATCACGAAAAAAATATATTGGACTGATTCTTCAGACATTCTGTGTTGGCTTAGAGCGGAGGGTTATGGAAAATTAAAAGAACTTGTAAAATGCCAAATTGGAAAAATTTAGTGAAATTTAACACTGGAGATGAGTGCCAACGTAACTTAAAACGGCGGATGATGCGATTAAGTGGAAGGCTGAAAACCTGATAACATCTGAACAAAAATGGTTCACGGGTCCGGAGTTCCTATATCAATCAGAGGAACTTTTAAAAGTTGTGAGAGATAAACCCGCCTCACCACCAAAGGGGATACGAAACGTGATACAAAAAAATTACCATCGTTAACTCCTAATCCAGATCGATTTAGTTCATGGCGTCACCTTATTCAAAATAAAGCAAAAATCTATTATTGTCACAAGAGGAAGATATTTGCGCTTTCAAAAAGATTTATCGCTTGATAAAAAGATGATTTTCAGATTAAAACCGATTTGTTGAAAATAACCCTAAACATACCCAAAACTAGCTCACTGTATAAATTGTCAACATTTCTGAATGAGGACAAAAGTCTACGGTTGAAAAGTAGAATTCTACATGCCGATGTAATTGGGTACGATGCTAAAAATTGGATTATTCTACCCAAGAGGCATCCAGTAACGTTCCTAATTGTCAAATCGTTACACCAACGTATCACCACAAAAATCAAGAAACTAAAGTCAACGAATTTCGTCAACAATATTCCATCTCTACCCTTCGTAAGATTTTAAAAGAAGTCAAATCTGTTTGTCAAAAATGTAAGAACAAGTAAGCCATCCTAGAGGCTCCAGAAATGGCATTTACAAAGACGTTTTCTAACACAGCACTTGATAACTTTGGACCAATAGAAGTTTTCGTCGATCAGAGGATCGTAAAACGATATGGAGTACTTTTAACCTGCACGAAGACGATGGAAAGACTGGTTTAATTCGACAAATCAAACATCATAGTAGTTTACATCCCAGCAAGAAGGCAAAACGACGAATAATTGAGAAGCTCAAGTGCTGGATAAGGAATTTTATAAATTCTGGTCCGTTAACACACATGTCATTTGACTTTGAGAACAAAGAAGAATTAACACACAATTATTTTTTACCTATGTCTTCAAGTTGAGCCAACCAAACAGCCAATTTCGACGATGATGTTTTCAAACAACAAATACTTACCAAATCGTATCAAATAACCGGTACAATCCCGCAACTCAAACTAAAAGTTGTAGTAAGGATACTAATTGTAAGTAGGTTTAAAGTTTAAGCGTGGATCAGAAATGCATTTTGTAATAAGAAAAAGAGGCATCCTGGTGATTTTCGCCAACATCTTACATCCGTTTAATTATTTATCCGTTTAATCATGGCTATCGTTTTTTCTTAACTATATTTTAGAAAAAATTTTAAGCAATGTTATTACTTCAAATTTTTTTGTGGGATGTGTTGATTCCTATAAAATACGTATATGCTAGATTTCGTCTCGATTAGATATATCAAGATAATTTCTTTAAAATTTTTTCAAGCTCCTACTCGGTTCAATTTAACATCGCCCATAAAATAATTAGTTTTTTACGTGTTAGTTTTATGACTTTTAATAAAGTTTCATCAAAATCGCTTTATCAATAAAGAATTAGAAGATGTTTCTTCTTCGTCCATGTTACTGATTAAAAATTGTTGAGTTTTTTCATAACTGAATCCCAAATTTTTATGATTTTAAATTTTTTAGTCACCTGATGGAAAATCGAATCAAAACGCTGATGACATAAACAGATTTTTATGTCATCAGCGATTCCAGATTTTCTCAAAACTTCGGTAGTACATATAATAAAAAAAATTACGACGTGTTTTGATTTTCTTTATTTTATGCCTACTTAGTTATCATATAGGTCGAAATTTGTTAAGATATTGAGAGACAAATTTTAAAGTTTTACTGTGCTCGAACGGGTTAACCGATTTGAATATTTTTTTTGGTTTGAACGGTACAAGGTTTTATGAAAATGTTAGATTGATAAAAAGTTGATATTTTTATATGGTATTTTTAAAACATAAAATATCGCCCGCTTCGTGGCAAGATCTCCTATCTATAAAAACTACATTTTCTAGGAGACAAAAAAAAAACTGTCCACCGTGATAACTATTAAAAATTTTCAACACAATTTAACCTTCAAATTTCCTTGTCCTTGTCTCTATTAACAAATTTCAAGCCACACCCTGTTTTAAAACTACTAAAAAAAACTAATATTAATTTTTTCTATAATACTAACGACTAACCGAAATTTCAAGAAAATCGAAAATGGTCGGGTTCAAATTTTTTGTTTTATCTGCATCGTGATTCGATATAAAATTATGAAATTTGCACATACATACTGTGTTTCTCTTTGGGACATCCTAGTATTAAAAATTTTTTCGTTTTTATTAAATCGAAATCTATTTAAACAAATATTTTAAAGTCTTTGAAAAATCAATTTATCGCCACAATTTAAGTGAATTTACTGTAGTTTAATAACGAAATTATAAACATGCCTAAACCTAACAGCTTGTATGTTAATTTATGTGTATCACTGTAAAAGCTTCTAACTAAATTTTGAAATTTATTACCTTAACAACATTTGTACGATAATTTAATTTAACATTTCTAACTAAAATTATTTAATTCGAATCAAACAATTTTTAGAAAAAAAACAAAGCCTATCTCATTAGTTTTTTTTTATAAATTTTAAATATTTTGTATCTTTATTGAAAAATAATTGCAGATTGGTTTTTACTGGGTTTTGAATTCAAACTTTAATTACTTAATATTTTTGTAAATGTAAAACTGAAAATCGATCTGCGAATTCTGCTGCAGCGAGCAGTATGGTTATTTTGTGACATATGAAACGCTTTACAAGCACAAAACAAACTTAGTTCATTTTTAAGAGTTTTGCTATTGTTTTCCATATTTAACTTTGTTAATAAAGTTTTAAATAAAAACATAAAATACAAATTTAATTAATTACTTAAGAAGTCTAAAGTATTTCAATACACTTTATAAAATATGTATTTCCCTGAATATTTGCCATCTCTAAGTGATCTCCTCAGAGAGTAATTTGTTCATTTTTAAGCTAAACTAAAAAATACTAATTTGTTATATTATTATTTATCAATTTGCAAGTGTGTCGTTCTTTGGGTGGACATGGCTAAATATATAATTTACTAAATAATTATTAAATTTCTTGATTTAATAAAAATGTTTTATTTTTCTAACAACTTTTTATAAAATATAAAAATCAGATCGGTTTCAGATATATATATCTATTATCAGTGAAAATTTTTATATTTTTAAATTTTTATGGGTGTGTGTGTGTTCCTAAACTATTTCCTAAAATTATTTTTGAAAGGGTTTTCTCAATTGTGGTTATGTTTATTTTATGTTTATTTTTAAATTTAGGTCTACAGGTGGACAAATTATAATATTACAGAGGTTGGAGTTGTGAGAGCACATAAAAATAAAGAGAAATTGTTAATACAAACATTTTATGAAGATAGAAAAAAACCTCGTGATGGCAAATTTGTCAAAATAAATTTTCTTCTGCATTTTGATTTATTTTTCAATGTTTATATTTACAACCACAAATTATTTTATTAAATTGTAAATTTTAAATAACAAAAGTTATGAAATGTTTTTTTTCATAATTGTACTAATTTCTATAAAATGAAATACACAATAATAAGTATTCGTGATTTTACAGAGTTAACGGTGATTCGAAAAATTTGTTATGTTCTCACTTGAATTCGTTCCCAAATTTATCACAAACGAATAGGTCGGAATCGGAGAACAGATAATATACATGGATATTTTGTGTATGTTTTGTGATAAAGACTGTGTGCGAGTCGACAAATATTTGACAGAACAAATTTTTTGTTGAACTTGGTGAAAACACAATTTTCACATAAGGTGAAAAACTTTGTAATTTTATTGGGCGAAATGAAACAAATTTTGACATTAGCAAATTTAAATAACTTAAAAATTATAGTTACATATATGTAATGAACAACATAAATAGAAAATATTTGCCAATTTTGGCATAACAGCATATTAAAGCCAGAATTAATAGAAAAATTATACTTTTGAAAAATATACTATTCGTCATATTAAAGATCTAAATATGAAGTGAGGTCAGATTGAATCAAATCAAAATTAAAAAACACTTTGACGCTTAAAAGTCTTCTGTTATTGATGTTCCTTATGTACACTAAAAAAAAAACCATAAGGATTCAATAAACGCTGTTTATGAAATTATGAATATGAAATTAACCAAATTATTCGTGAAATCTATAATTTTTTTCACAAATAATACGAAATATTTATGTTTAAGTATTAAGTTTATGTATTTAATAAAAGTATTTTTGAAAGTATAAACAGGATTATAAAATTTTCATGCTAAATAAATAAATTTGTGAAATTTATAAATATCATACTTATTAACTGATAACTTTGTTCAATACTTCATAAACTCCTATTCGTAAGAATAACAAATGGCGTTTATTAGCGCCAACTCATTAACAAATTCGTAGTTTCGTTAATGTATTTTTTATGCATATTATAATATTTCTTTTTCACTGATATAATTTGATGATGCTATGACGAAGTTGCAATAACTTTAAAAAACTACGTTATCGATAAATTTAAATATCGTAAAACAAAATTATTATGATTTTTATGAGTTTATCAATAAAAAAAAACATTTTAATAGAGTTTTGATTGAATTTTCAAGAGACAATACAATTTTGTTATGTATGGTAAGTTAATGATATTCATTATATTACATAGACATCCGTAAATTAGTTATTTTTCTCATTACAATTAGTTATTTTTCAACTAATCTGAAAACTAATCTGTTATGATCTATGCGATTGGGTATTTTTATATATTAAAATTATATTTTTATATGAATTCATTTTTCATATGAAACACAAATAACTGGAATCTGGATGAATAATAAGAATTTTCCAATTCTGAATCCAGTTTTGCATTTTTCTAGTTAAACGTTAAGATTTACGTGTTTCGTGGAGGTATCGAACCCAAATCATCAGTAACACAAATTCGATACCTTGTGTTATACACGTATTAATGAACTGAATCAGTTGACAAATTTATAGATATTTTTAGAATGTAAATTCAAACGTCATCAACAATTACAATGAAATCAGCTATTTCACAAGGAAATGCCACACTTTATAGACTGAGAACTAGTGAACCCTCTGGGTAACGGTCATTCTGTAAGGCTAGAATTTTTTTTAATGATAAGTCATGAAATGTGAAGTATGGAAACCACGACCTGGCAGGCATCAGCCCTGCACATCATAATCCCCTATATGTTTGAAAGTGTAAAAAAATTTTTAAAAAAAAACTTCCTCCTGTAAGCTTGAAATTTTTATATGATTTAGCTCATTTATTGGAGAGTACAAAAAAAATTGACAGGCGATTTTGATGAGCACAAGTGTCTGCCAGACGAATCGAAAGGTAGCACAACCTGTCCGCCGGCCGTCACAACCGACGAAATCTAGAAAACCGCTGAACGGATTTCAAAATTTTTTTTCTAAAAATAAGTTTACTCAATGAAAAGAGCCAAAAGGACGATGTGTTCGAACACTGTACCGGAAGTGTGTCAAAAAAATCGTCAAGTGTGTCAAAACAAGGAAATTTTCATATATTTTGCTTAAAATACGTTAATTTTAGGTGATTACGGATAGAAACATTGAATTTGAAGAAATCTTGATGGTCGGGATTGGTATGTGAGACCAAAAACCAGATAATTGCATTATAAGTTTGTCAAAAAAGATTTTTAATTATTATTTTACCCAATTTTTTGGAAAAAATAAAATTAATTATTTGTATGGCATGAAATTTTATTATTATTATTGGGAATTATGGCATTATAAGTTTGTCAAAAAAATGTTGTCAAGTGTGTCAAAAGAAAGATTTTACTTCGGTTTATTTATTATTTTACCCAATTTTTGGAAAAAATAAAATTAATCATTTGTTTGACATGCAATTTTATTATTATTATTAAGAATTATGGCATTATAAGTTTGTCAAAAAAATTTTGTCAAGTGTGTCAAAAGAAAGATTTTCATTTTTTTTAGAAAATAATAAAATTAGTTATTTGTATAAAATGAAATGTAATGAACATGATATTATTATTATTGAGATTTTTATTGCATTATAAGTTTGTCAAAAAAATATTGTCAAGTATGTCAAAAAAATATTGTCAAGTATGTCAAATAATTAGCTGTGTGTAAGACGTAAATGTGGCATGGAAAATTTTTGAAGTTGTTATAGTTATTTTTTGAACAAAAATTTTATACAAATAACTAATTTTATTATTTTCTCAAAAAAGAAATGAAAATATTTCTTTTGACACACTTGACAACATTTTTTTGACAAACTAATGCCATAATTCTCAATAATAATAATAAAATTGCATGCCATACAAATAATTAATATATTTTTTTCCAAAAAATTGGGTAAAATAATAAATAAAAATCTTTCTTTTGACACACTTGTCAACACTTTTTGACAAACTTAAAACGCAATAATTTAGTTTCTGGTCTCACATACCAATCCCGACCATCAAGATTTCTTCAAATTCAATGTTTCTATCCGTAATCACCTAAAATTAACGTATTTTAAGCAAAATATATGAAAATTTCCTTGTTTTGACACACTTGACGATTTTTTTGACACAGTTCCGGTACAGTGTTCGAACAGATCGTCCTTTCGGCTCTTTTCATTGAGTAAACTTATTTTTAGAAAAAAAATTTTGAAATCCGTTCAGCGGTTTTCTAGATTTCATCGGTTGTGACGGCAGGCCGGCAGGTTGTAACACCATTCGATTCACCTGGCAGATACTTGTGCTCGTCAAAATCGCCTGTCAATTTTTTTTTGTACTCTAAATTAAATGAGCTAAATCATATAAAAATTTCAAGTTTACAGAAGGAAGTTTTTTTTTTACATTTTTAAACATATAGGAGATGATGACGTACAGGGCTGATGCCTGCCAGGTCGTTGTTACCGTACTTCACATTTCAAGACTTATCATTAAAAAAATTATAGGCTTACAGAACGACCGTTACCCAAAGGGTTCACTAGCTCTTGGACTAAAGCGACTTGATATATTAAATTGATTATTTCTAAATAATTTTTCTATCCTAATTCTATCCTAAACTTCCCCACAATTTCTGAAGTAAACATTTGAAGCTATACTCAATTAATACTATACAGTGCGAATAACTACAAGCTATATTTTAATCTATCGAGCAAAAAAAAATCTTACGTACCCCAAATTTAGTTTTTTCTGTTGTTTTGGACCATCTCCTATGTAAAAAGCCAATAAAAAGTTTGGGTGGGTGGGTTTGTTGTGGGGACATTACTGCATAGATTTGGATTAATTTCAAATTTGGACAAAATGGCGGGGGGGGGTCTCCCTAACATATCTAAGTTTAAATCTTCAATAACTTCTAATCCCTTTCTAACATAAAATCTTATGGAAACTTAGTTTATAAAGTTAGGTGTTTAGTAGGTGAAAAACACGTGAAATCAGCAAAAAACATGCAATTTTGGAAATGAGGTTTTAATTTTGTATATTAAGGTATTGGAATTCGTTGACATCAATAAAAAAAAATTTGTGCGTTTTGGGTTTTTTTTTTTTAACCCTGTCTTAAGATACAGGGTGTTGAAAAATCAAGAAATTGCTCGACCCTGGTGTATTGAAATGGCTCTACAGTCAAAACTACCGGACTGATTTTAATGTTATATAGCTCAAAATGTAGGTATTAGAGTAAGTTAAAATGTAGGTATAATTGTAACAGAGCTAATCAAAATAATAATTCACATTATATAACCTTGAACATTTTCTTTTAGAAAAATAACGGTAAAAAATTCAAATTCGATTTTCTAGAAATGCCATTTTTTTAAATTTTTGATTTTTCAATATGTGAAAGATACATATGTTACTAACATTATATAAAAAATTCAGGAGGTGAAAATTTTTTGTTTTTTTTTTTATTAATTTTATTGCAACACGCCTTAAAATTTTTCAACATAAAAAAAAGTGGAGTTAAAAAATTAACAGTTTTTTTTAGATTTACATATATGTTTTTATAATTAATTTTTAATTTTAACTCAAAATAAACATTTTACACATTTTTTATCCTTTATTTAATTTTACATTACAATTTTACAATTCCGTAGAGTTAGAATAACGTCTAGCTAAGATTGATCCATCATTTGTAGGAATGTATGAGTGATATCTTCGTGTTCCAGTAATTGTTTTTAAATTGGCGTATCTATTAGCTAGTTGATTTCGTTTTGCAATGTAACCTGCCTCCATTACATAGAAAAAATGCATGTTATCTTGAAAATTGCCTGGAGCTGCTGCCCAGTTATATAACTCCAGAGGTGTTGATATAATTTTGTCGTATTCTTTCTTAAGACTCGCTCTAGCTACTTTTCTTTATACTGTTCCTCCAATTCTATCACAAGGTCCTTTACCGTGCGATTTTGCATGAAAATGCCATTCACATGCTATTTTGTAGTCATTCAAATGATGCAGGATCGTAGAAAAATTCTTTTTATTTTTATATTGTGAAGCAGCACCATCAGAAATATAAATAATCCAATTTTTTGTGTAGTATGTTTTGTGTTTTGCGAATTTTTTGTGAGTTGCGATTTTGCAATACAAAACGAAGCGCAAGTTTACCATTGGAACAATAAACAAGCAACAATTCATCCTTTCGTAATATATTACACGGATGCATATGAAAAATTACAACATACCAATTTCATTATAATATCGGATTGCCTTACTCATGACAGCGTTGCTGTGAATTTCTTCATAGATAACTTAATTGATTTTTTAAAAACAAAATTCAAAAAGTTTCAAAAATTACACCGGTCAACAAAAAAAATATTTTTTTTTTAGGTTTCTGTTCTCATGCTTAAATTCTGATTCTAGACATGGAAAAACACTTAAATATTTCATATTTAGTTCGTAAAGTTTGCTTTGGTCTTTTGGGGTTTAATACGAGAGAGCTCATACACTTACGATACGATATTCACTTTCAGACATTAATTTTTTGTTATTTTACATCTATATGTTGTTGTTTATCACAAATCTTGAACAAAAAAGACTCTTGTACCTAAAAAAAAGTCCGAGCGGCAGGATGTCCGCTAGAAATAGGTAGATTTTGGAATCAGACAGTTATGTGTGCAATTAGAATCGGATTTATCAGATTACTTTATAAAAAATACTAATTAAAAACAGAAGTATATTAAACAAACTTTAAAAATAAACATTATTTTATACAGTTTTTGGGCTCTAGGCACTTAACCTGTACCCCGATATAACCAATTGTCAAACATATTCAGGAAACTGTTTGCCGTAACATACCCAGAAAATATTTTTAGTGTAAGTGAAAAAATGCGACCGTGAAAGTGCCGCTAAATGCCGTTGTACTTCACACAGTTTATTGCAGATAGCTAAAGAACCTTTTATTGCAGATGTCTGGATTTTTAAAAAATGATAGAAATATGTTCAAATAATTAATATTTATAAATTTTGTTTACATATTTTGCCCCAAACGGCCGTTATAACGCTTTATTTTTACAGTTTTAAGGCTTTAGACTCTTAACCTGTACCCGGATATGGCCATTTGTCGAACTTATCCAAGAGATTGTTTGCCGCAACGCGCTCAGAAATAATTTTTGGTCTAGGTCGAAAAATGCGACTGTGAGAGTGCCGCAAAATTCTGTTATACCTCATATCGTTATATATATATATAATTTTTTTTTTTTGTTTTTCCGTCTCCGCTTTACATATATAGTCGTTTGGCATCAACATTTTTCCGAAATTCCGAGATGACGGACATTGCAATAGATAGATTTTTATATGAAATCTACCTAAAATGTTTTCTAATTATAATTTACAGTGGAAGTGTAGAAAAAATATAAAAATCAGTAATTTTTGCCGAAAAATTGAATCATCGCTCTACTTTCTACAAAAGCAAACTTTAATCGGAAAAACAATTTTTTTCCTTATTTTGATCGTAGGAGAAACCAAAATTTAACATGTAGCAGTCAGACCCAAAAATCTTGTTGTCCGGTGTTATATATATTTCTGATGGCGCTGCTTCACAATATAAAAATAAAAAGAATTCTTTTACGATCCTGCATCATTTGAATGACTACAAAAGTGGCATTTTCATGCAACATCGCACGGTAAAGGACCTTGTGATAGAATTGGAGGAACAGTAAAAAGAGAAGTAGCTAGAGCGAGTCTTAAGAAAGAATACGACAAAATTATATCAACACCTCTGGAGTTATATAACATGCATTTTTTCTATGTAATGGAGGCAGGTTACATTGCAAAACGAAATCAACTAGCTAATAGATACGCCAATTTAAAAACAATTACTGACTGAACACGAGGATATCACTCATACATTCCTACAAATGATGGATCAATCTTAGCTAGACGTTATTCTAACTCTACGGAATTTAGTAATGTAAAATTAAATAAAGGATAAAAAATGTGTAAAATATTTATTTTGAGTTAAAATTAAAAATTTATTATGAAAACATATATGTAAATCTAAAAAAAAACTGCTAATTTTTTAACTCCACTTTTTTTTATGATGAAAAATTTTAAGGCGTGTTGCAATAAAATTAATAAAAAAAAAAAAATTTTCACCTCCTGAATTTTTTATATAATGTTAGTAACATAGGTATCTTTCACATATTGAAAAATCAAAAATTTAAAAAAATGGTAGTTCTAGAAAATCGAATTTGAATTTTTACCGTTATTTTTCTATAAGAAAATGTTCAAGGTTATATAATGTGAATTATTATTTTGATTAGCTCTGTTCAATACCTACATTTTGAGCTTTATAACATTAAAATCAGTCCGGTAGTTTTGACTGTAGAGCCATTTCAATACACCAGGGTCGAGCAATTTCTTGATTTTTCAACACCCTGTATCTTAAGGCAGGGTTAAAAAAAAAAAAACCCAAAACGCACAAAATTTTTTTTTATTGATGTCAACGAATTCCAATACCTAAATATACAAAATTAAAACCTCATTTCCAGACCTTCATGATTTCTCGTGTTTTTCATCAGTACTGTTTCCAATATTTCCGCATACCAACTTCCAGTTTGTCGCTTGCGGTTAAAATTTTTTTTCAGGTGTTTATCCTTCCTGTAGCCTAAAACTACCGATCGATTTTCATGAAACGTTGGTAAAGTAAAAGCTTTCAAGTAACATGAGAAAAATTTTATCATGTTTTGGGGTACATTGCATAAAGGGTTGGGAGGTGGTTTTTTCCACCATATTTTCAATGTTTGTTGGGAGCATACAACATTCGTTCGTTCGTGAATGAATTCTGATGACACTTTAAAAGAAAGATGCAAATATGTATGGCAAGGAGCTGATTAGTTTTTGAGCGATAGTGAAGAAAGGGGTGGGAGGGTCTTCCGAGCATCTAGTTTTTTTAAGCTCAATAACACCTGTACCTGAAAATCGAATTGGATGAAACTTGGTACATAAGCATTTAGTACGGTTCACAACAGTTCTGCATCTCAATTTCCGGCTTTTCAGTTCCGGTAAACATTTTTTTTTTGTAATTTTTGAAGTTTTTTCAGTGTCTTTATGCACGCACATAACAATAATGAAGTGATTATGATGAACTTTATGAAAAATGTTTCAATTAGCGTGAAAAGATAATTATCATCTTTTGGAATGCATTGATCAAAGTGGCGGGGGGTCTACCATACAACTGCTGACTTTTCACGCTTTGTTTTTACAGTTTGTTGGGTGCATACAGACTTCATTCATTAATCAATTTTAATGACACTTAAAAAAAAAAAGACTTAAATAACAAAGAACTGATTAGTTTATGGGCAATATTGGGATAAGTGGTGCGGGGCCTACCGAGCACCTGTTTAATGTGCCTTTATTTTTTTAATGTTTGTAGGGAACATATAATAATCGTTTGTGAATGAATTTTGATGACACTTAGGAAAAAGATGCAAATATTTATAGCAAGGATCTGATTAGTTTTTGAGCGATATTTAACAAATTGGTGGTGGTGAGGTGGGGTCCCCTGAGCACCTGCGTTTTTGAAAGCTTCATAACACCTGTACCGGATAATCGAATTGGATGAAACTTGGTACATAAGCATTTAGTGTGGTTCAATACAGTTCTACATGTTAGGTGGCTATACATACCCCATTTTCCTAATTTTGGTTCTAATTCGCATTTGACGTTATATTACAGTCCGTTATTTAATACATTGTTAAAGATTTTATTTAGATGTATATTTCTCTATATACGAAAGACAATGTTTATGTGTATCAAACCGGATTACAATTTTTTATTGCTTAATTTGCTTAAAAACTTAATTTTAAATTGGTATTAAATTTTTAGGGATTTCTTGTGAGAACTTAGACTCAAGGAACCAAGGAATTCATTCAATTCGAAAGTATATTTCGGATTTTTCCCTCATTTAAAACCTTAATTGTTCTTTTATACGTGCATAGAAGCGGGCTACACAATGTATAAAAAAGCATATAATGTGTTCTTAGAGTTAAAATCAGAATAAGAAACTGAATAAAAGCAGAAAACAAAAGATTGAAAACTGAATAAAAGCAGAAAATGAAAAAACTCATCTTTAATAAATAAATAATGATGGAATTTCCACTTCGATATGCCATCGCCTCGGTGGCGTACATGGATAGCGTATAGCTGCCAAAATTTGAATTTCAAATGGTGCAATCATGGCATTAATGAGGAAGGTTCAAATCCCGATCCGAAACAAGCATTAGAGAAAAATTGAAGTATTCTCTAAGAAAAAGTCAGATACATTTTTTGAATTGAACAAATAAAATGATTTTGTCCACTACTACTGAAGAATATATGCTTCCCATGTGTATGTCTTCCATTGTAATTTTATCCATTCTCTCACTTGATGTAGAATGTGACGCAATCGTTACATTCTACAAAGTTCTATAGTTAATAAAATATTCCCCTAACAAAATAAAAACTTAGCATTTGTTGGTATAGTAATATCAAAAGGTTAAAACAAGAACAATACATATATAAAATATAAAATAAAAAATTTAACATTTTCCGTTATGTCAATTGTTTTTGTTTTTCTATGCTATCTATGATGTATTTTACATATGGTGATAAAAACTTCAGCAGGTAAACTGGAAATTAATCGAAATATTTTGCAGTCATGGATAAAATAGAATTTTGTATTCGCATAGGATGATGGCAAATCTTCACTCGGATGATTCTCTCCACTCGCTTCGCTCGTTCCGGACGAACGTTCTGCTCGAACTTTACCCACGTGAAGAATTGCCATCATTCTAAACTCATAGAAGAATCTACTATTCTTAGTTACTTGAGCTTAAATGCTATCAAAATTCCATAAAAATTCAACACTTATTCCAATTTCAAGTCTATAGTGAATTTAAAGTTATGTACATTCTTACTCAGTTTAATGTGAGGTTTTAATTATTAATTACATTAGTTGCTCAATGCCCTTTTGTCACTAGATTTATTTTAAATGTGGTAAATATTGTTTTTTAAACAGTCCACAAAAACAAGTCTTCTTATGAATAAAGAGGGACTTGTAGTCTATATTTATATGGTTGACTATTTATCTGCTGACGTTCTTCTTTAACAGGATTTTATCTATGGGTGAGAGAAAGTATGAAAGTGTACCTGATTAACTAGAACAAGATTAGTAATGCATGTTATTTTAATGTAAGTTGAAGTATCGTTGTTACACTAACAGTTTATTTCAGATATCTCCGATATCTTAAAATTATGAAAAATGCAAAACATTGGTAAAAAAATGTTTAAACAAAAAACAAAATATTGAAAGTAAACAGGAGCAAGTAAAAAATTACTTTAATATATGTCTCCTACGATGTTCAACAACTAACGTTAGTTTATGTTTGGTGTAGATTTAGAGCAAATTACACTGCTACTTAGCTTTGTTTTGAAATCCAGAAAATAACAAATCGCATGGTTAGATTTATGTTTTAAAAGACAACGGTTTTCATAGAAATTCATCTAAGAATCGTAAAATACTTTTGTTTATTAATCGAAAATCCGGAGAAAGAACAAGAATTTTGCACGAGTACTTGTTCATCGTATTATTTTTTAAGAACACAATACGGGGTATATAACACAACCAATGCATCAATAGTCACAAGGATGTTCTAGACTGAGATATTTTCAGCAGTTGAAAAAAGTAAATGAATTACACATAATATATAACTGCTACAACTTAACATATACAATCCACAATTATTTTTAAACCATTTTTCAAATAAAAATAACAAAAACATAAGTCCGTATATAGGTCGTAACGAAAGTTTATCACAAAACAACCAAACCAAAAATCGTTTGATATAATTAACCTTTTAAAATTCTAAATTAATTGTAATTATAATAATATGAATTTTAACAAAAACTTACAACTATAGATATTTATGTTAAAAAACAAATAGCGAAAATACCACTGACTATGTACAATTTTATCAAAATAAATAATTATATTTTATTATAATAATGAAATAAAATTATAATTTTTATGTTATAATTTTATTTGTATTTCATTGTGTTGAATATTTTATCGTTGAATTAATATTATTATTATTATTAATATTGTTATTGTTTTTACGAGTAATGTTTTTATTAATGTTTTCATTATTATCGTTAATTTTTTTATGTTTACTATTGTTAATGTTATCAATTTTAAACATTTGTTGTTTCACTGCTTTTTTACGTACTGGCGTTGGACGAATTGGTTGTGGTGGTAAATCCGGTAGTTTACATGGTAATTTTAAATGATTATAAATTGTATCAACACGTTTAATTAAATTTCTTGAATATTTGTGCGCTGTTCTATCAACAACGGATGGGGTTTTTATGCAATCATCACCTCCAAACTCACACACCTTATGTCAAATTTAATTATAATAGAAAAATTAATTTTAAAATAGTTTTAAGTTTTTTACGATATTATTGGTTAAAAAACATCAACGTCGTTTAAAATTTTAAAATAAAAAATATATGAGTATTTGTTTTAATTACTCACCCTATAATGATGAAGAATGGCTGAATCCGAAGGAACGTTCAAAGAACCTTTTCCAGGTGAAAATTCCCATACAAAATGATTACCAGCTTCAACAACTGATTCAGGTTTGCATATGTATTTAGACCGTTGTTTCTGAGGATGTAGTTTGCTCCGTCTGTTACAATAAAAATAATTACAGCATACATAATTTTAACTTGCAAATATATAATTTGGAATCAAAACATTTACCTTCTAGTTTTCTTTTGTGTTATTAGAGAGCTTCGTAATTGTGGATTTGGGCCAGTTTTGTCATACGTTTTATCATCATCACCAAATTGTAAATAAAAAAAGGCATTTTGAAATGAATAGGCTCCTGTGTTTCTACTGTTGCTACGTAATGATAGCCATCTGTACAAAAGAAACAAAATTAATTATTTTTTTATTAGTTTTTATTGTGTTTGATCGAGTCAGAAACCGAATAACGAAATACAAATTGAGAGGAAGGCCAACAATATACATTGTGTTGGTACACAAATTCATACAATCAATAAACAACATTTTTGCAGTCAATTATAATGTTTGAAATTTTTTTGACAAATTATATTGTAACTGGTTTCGTACAGAGATTTTTTGATGTAAATAGATTGAGCCATGGCAAACAAATGCTCTGAATTTACTATAACTGATTTTCTGTCAATTGGTTATAGTAGCTGTGTACACACACATACTGCGGCCAGTCAAGTAAACTGTAGAAAAGGCGTCTCATATATGTTATGAAACGTATTAAACGTTGGAAGTGATACGTTGGTAATAAAATTAATTTATTAAGACTAAAAATTGTTATACAGATTAAGTATTACATATAAATAACATTAACAGTCCTATTAAATTCATTTTATTACCAACATAATGATGATATGTTGGATAACATACATGAATCGCATGTTGTATAGTTCGCATGACTGTACATAATATGTGTGCTTTCACAGCTACTATAACCATCTGGCAGAATGTCAGCTATAGTTATTTCAGAGATTTGTTTGCCTTGACTCTTCCTCTATTACAACCAACTTGCTAATTTTCTTTCCATTTTTCCTTTTTCAAAAATGCATGTTTGAGTTACTTCCAATTACATAAATCCTGACCACAACTATATAATTACTGTTAACATGTTAAGCTCGAATTGATGTTAATTTAGCATAGCACCAAATTAGTAGTAAATTGTTGTAAAAATTGTTGATCAATATAGTAAAAATTGTTGATCAATAAGTAAGGCTGTCGGCTATCTAGTAAATTAAATAAAACTCCTATCATAAAACTGGTTTCTTTTATTATAGGGGGAAGTGATATAAATCCTATGTTAAAAATAATCAAAGCATCGAACAAAGTAGAAAAAAAATTCAAAAACAGGGATGATAAAAGTACTGTGGTTTATCTAATACTCGTAAACAAATTATTAAGTCTACTAAACAAGATTTTTTTAGCACATTAACACAGGTGTGGATTTAAACAAGCTATAGATATATACAGCGTGTGCAAATAAGTGTGTTCCATTTACCACTTTTTCCTTTACTTTTGTACTAAATTTTGTTTTCAAGTTAACCATATCAAATGATGGTAAAGCTACGTGTCAAACTTACGCTTCTATTCACCGCCAGAGTTTTTGTCAGTTTAGAGAATAATTTCAAATATGTTTGCCCAAATGCATATACAAATTTAGAATTTCTAGCCTAAATGTCATATTTCTGTCCAGCTTTCTTTAATTGTTTATATTTTGCATGAATCATAATTTTAATTTTCAGAAATTTTTGAATATTTAATTAATTTTCTTAAATTTAACAAACTCAAAATAAAATTTAAACCTAAAATTTTGTCAAACTAATAATTTTCTTTTACGTTGTTTAGCAATATTGTTTTTCAAAATTGGCAAAACAATTTATTGTCAAAAAAAATATCGGAAACGTGTGGTTAGAAAGAATTTGAGTTGTAGTAGATCAAAAATCTAATACACCTCACATTTAAGTCGTTCCATTT
Organism: Diogma glabrata; assembly: GCA_963693315.1. NCBI lineage: Eukaryota > Metazoa > Arthropoda > Insecta > Diptera > Cylindrotomidae > Diogma > Diogma glabrata. Next base: position 105,867,930 of record OY856186.1, on the reverse strand, counting down.
AAAATTTGGTTCGGGTAGCAAGTTTACCTAAAAGGAACACGGGTAATATACCAAAGTATTTTGGGACCTCTGTTAGCAGTCAAACAATCAAACAATCTTGTACATATACTAGTCAAAATTATCATCTACGTCGTTTGTAAGTTCTGAGATCAGAAGCATATTTTAACTTAAGCTGAACTCTATATTTTTAATTTTTTGGCTACAAGTATAAATTTAAAAAAAAAATTTATTATTACTACAAATAACTAAAAACGATTTCAAACAAGATTGTATACTTTAGATTGTATACTGTGTGTAGGGAAATCACAAATTTGTAATGATTTTAGAGATATTTATCACAACTGCAAAAAAAAAATCTATGTCGTTTGTAGTCTCTAAAATTATTTTTCTCTCTTATGTTCGAGTTCCAAGTTCACACAGCTGCAGTGGAGAACTGTTAAGGACGAAAAGCCGATTAAGTAAAAGTTGCCTCGGTCATGACAGCTCCAAAGTAGAATTACACCAACGGCTTTTAATAGGTCATATGCCATGATTAAAAAAACATTAACATGCATTTATTTTAAGATGTTTTAATTAAAGGTTTGATTAGAGCATTCAATGTCGGAATCGCGATACTTGATTCTTCGGGAATTCCGGACATTTGATCAGAACGGAAAACCAGATATTTTGCTAAATTCTTAAAATACTTGTAAAATAAAATACTACCACTATTACGATTGTTAAAAAACGCTATTGGATGTCATCAGTTTTATAACACAACAAAAAGAAATTGAAAAGAAAACTGCTTTTTAAAATATGTTTTTGTTTCATGTTTAGAAGCTATTAAAAAATTGCACCAATGGCCAATCATCAATACGAATGATTCCAATTTTTTAAGATCAGTAAATTAAAATGGTGATTCAGTTATTCTATTTATCATACATATTTGAGCTACCGTTACCGGGTGTCTGAGAGGAAAGATATCTCAGGGGGGGTCTTGATTAAAAATTTAAAAATAGTATTGTAATATGTATTAAAAATAGTATTGTAATATATTTGTTTAAATTCCAACAAGAGTACAGTTTAAAAATATATTAAATAAAAAACTTTATGTGTAGCGAATGAAATTCCTGTTCTGGAAAACACGTCGATTTTTGAACCGGATCATTTTTTATCAACGTCATACTTGAAATATAAGTAGCATAGGTGAAATAAAAAAACTTTGTTTTGAAAAAATTTTAAGTGTTTGGTTTGAAAACAAGGTGGTTTTGTGAAAATTCAAACTTAGCGTGACTTTGAAATCAAATTGGTAGAGAACGGCTCACCTGATATCAACGGTTTATATGCTTTGGAAAGATTCAATAAAACAATCGACAAAAAAACAAACTAAAGTTTTTAAGATGTGCATCTTAGAACAAAAATTTTAGTTTTACAATTAAAATGTTTTACCTAGGATGCACTGTGCACATGTCTAAAAACTAATATCTTTGGAACAAAAACAATCCCTTTGTTTATATTTTTACATGTTTTAGTGTGGTTTGAACTTTCATATTGTGAAAAATAATCACAAACTGCTTGACCTACGGCATCGGTGATATCTTAAACATTTTATTTTCTAGTATTTTTATTCGTAATAATGTGAGGAAAAATCATATTGAAAATTTAGAGAACTGAAAATATAGTCAACCTTCCAAACACATATAAAACCTTTGATATCGAGTGAGGCGTTCTCTTGTAATTTTATTTTAAAGTCACATTGAGTTTGAATTTTCAGAAATTTTTTGGACCACCCTATTCTCAAATAATTCACATTTTTAAATGTTTCTAAAAAAAGGTGTATTTTTTAGCTCACTACTTGTGTGCCATGTTTGCTAAGAAATCGATCGACCGTCCGCCGGTCGTCTAAATCACTAATTTCATCTAAAACTAACTATTTTGGACTTGAGATGGACATCCTTAAAAATTAATAACTGCAAAACAAAAATACGTTTAACTAAATCTTTGTATATATTAGGGTTGGGATGGAATTGAATATTGTGCAAAAAGTCAAAAAACGCTTGATCTACCATATCAGTTCCGTTTTTAAAAAGTTTATTGGTCAAAATCATGAATTTTCGACCAAAATTATAATTTTTTTTGCCACAATTTTCTAGATTTTAATCAAATTTTTTACAGCGAATAAGAAAGACTGAGTCAAACTATTTCGTTAAAGAAATATTTTTTCTACGCAAGTGGATTTTCCCTTATACCTTGGGCTTGTTTTTAAAAACCACCGCGGGTTCCATATATGTTCAATTTAATGTATCTCAAGAACCACTTGATTTGTTTGTTTGTTATCGGTTTGATATACTAAAGATCTAGAAAAGTCTGAGTGTGCAAAATGCGTTTTTTGGGCGCCATCTTCAAAAAATATCAAAGATTAAATAAGTCATGTTTGGTAACAAATTGCCCGGTATTACACGATGGGAAATAATATAATAACGGATGTTAGAATAAAAACGTTTACAAAGATGAAGCAGATGGCAGGGGCGTACCCAGGGGTGGGATATGGGGATATATTCCCTGTTGAAATTACCCAAAGTACTGAAAATTTTCCGCTATAATCACAATTTTTATGTACTTTAAATGAAATTTAAATCCCCGCCCCCTTCCGAAATTTTTATATCGCTTCTCGAAAAAAATCTTAGCTTTATATATCTAAGTGTGATATAAATATATCCCTATATAATTGATTAATATATCCCTACATATTGTTGAGCGCTGCTCATTTTACCCTTCGTAGACACACTAGATTGTGGGCTGGAATATGGACAGATATGTTCATCGAACAAACGTTAATGCGATCAACAAAAAGTCGAGGTGGGTGAAAGAAGCATGGGTGATAGTCAATGAGCTTCATGGATATTGAGCCACCCTGCATGTTCTGAAATTATTTTTGGTATGGGCAATCCTACTGATGTCTCCTGTATTAGCAGTAAACAGCACATTGAAAATCAGATGCTATAAAAATCTAGAGATATGAAATTTTGGAAGATCACAATCCATTTGATTCAGAATATGTTGAGTTACATAATATTTTCGGTGGGTTAGTAGACAATCAACACAAGGTAGCTGCAGCTAAGATGCAGCTAAGTTAAATGGACTTCGAATCTAATCCAAACGGACTAGAAGAGCTTTCAACCCTGTTATCATGGTTAAATAGGATCAAACCGTCACTATGAAGATAATAAGAAAAGGTACTTCAATTATGAATTATCTATACTTTCTCTGTCTGTATTTGATCCAGAAACTTAGTAATTGAAAAAAAAAGCTTTCAGTTTTGCGACCACTATTTTGTTATTTATTTTTATTTTTAAAACCAATATCATAATCTTTTTCAGCATGAAATTTTCCATTATTTGATACGACACACGATTTTTTATGATTTTTAAAAAAAAATTCAAGATGGCGGCAAAAACACATTTTGCACACTCAGATTTTTTTAGACTTTTAGTATGTTAAAAAGATACCGAACTAAAAAATTCAATCCCCGTCTTTGTGGGAATTAGTTCCACCTATCACCTATTTTTGGCATATATCTACTGTACTATTTTAGTCAAAATAATTACAGTTATAATTTTTGATGATTTATAATAAAAAAAAATAAATAATAACAATAGGGGTTGGAGGGTTGATATCCCCGTTTATTTTAATTTTTTTCTTATGATTTTACATTTTCATTATTTTTCTACATAATACCAAAGATTTAGATTTTGATTAATTTTTTTTTATATTATAGAAGTTTCTTAAAAGAGAATTTCGGCTCATATTTACAGATAATGATGAATATTTCCAAAAAAACATCCCCGAATCAAATTTTCTGGTTTTTGTAAAAAGCTAGTTTTAAAATTATGGGAGAACATATAAAAAACAATGGGGATATTAATCCTCCAACCCTTATTAGTTTTTTATTTTTTAATTTTTTATAACATATTACGAAAAATTTTAATTTTAATTATTTTTATTGAAAAGGAGCTATTTTATCTTTAGAACGACATAAACTTGTTTTAAAACCTTCAAGCTAGGGGTAGTTTTTTAAAATTGAGCTAGGGGTAGTTTTTAAAAATACGAATTTAATATATATTCCAAATAACGTATCTTGAGAACCACTGGACCGGACCACAGATTCAAATTAAATTTATCTCGTTTTAAGGGTAAAGTAAATTATTTTTAAAATTAAAATTAATATATATATATATATATATATATATATATATATATATATATATATATATATATATATATATATATATATATATATATATATATATATATATATATATATATATATATATATATATATATATATACATATATATATATATATATATATATATATATATATATATATATATATATATATATATATATATATATATATATATATATATATATATATATATATATATATATATATATATATATATATATATATATATATATATATATAAATGATGATGATGATGACCCGCAAGGTCGAAATATTGGGATAAAAATATTTTTTTAAAAACAATAAATAGTCTTTAAATAAGATGTTGAGAAATAAAAAAATTAATAAAAGGCTATAAATATTTAATAATAATAAAAATAAAATAATTAAATTCAAAATTTTTGATAATTTGCTATATAAAATAAAAAAAATAAAAAAATAATAATTTTTTGAGGGTTAATTTTTATATTTTTTTCTCCCATAATTTTAAAACGGCATGTTCATGATTTGCCTAAAATTTTTTACGGCAAAGGGATGTATTTGGATTCAAAAGGTTATGTAGTTTCTAAGATATCTTGTTAATAGATACATATATATTTTGTTATTTATTTAAAATAAAAGAGACTTTAATTGAAGTTATAATATCCGAATGCTCTTATAATTTATCCGTTGAATTTTGAATCTTTTGCTTTATTTGTTTGACTATTAATTATCACGAAATTTTTAAATTTTTAATGGGTAAATTTTAAATGGGTCTGTAAATTAAATATAAATATATTTGTATTATTACTCTGAATCGATTTTAAAAAACAATACAGTAACATTAATAGTAAAATGTTAGTTTTTATAAAATAAATAAAATGTAGTTAAAAATATACCAAGTTTTGCCTTGGTTTTTATTATCAAACCAAAAACTCGAGCTTAATTAAATTAAAATAAATTTTGAGAACTTATGAACAAAAACTTACTGAAGTAACTCTATAAGGGTATTGTTGTGTCGTGGTATTATATATTCATCAAAATCAATTAAAGCTATATGAGAGAATCTGTAAATAAAAAGATTCTAAATTAAACACAATTATTTTACCAAACAACAACTTAATTAAATTTTCAAAATTTAAAATAAATAATTCATTTCTCTATGTAATGTTGAAATCTTCAATTTATTTTCCTATAAATAAATCAACAACAATGTCAACATAATAAACTCAAAAAACATACTTACCGATACATACTCCTATACAAACAATCATTTAATGCTGCAAACAAACCCTCTGTTCTAATTTCTTTCTGTGATCTCATCCTCAAATCCCATGGCAATAAATTCATTGTGACTTTAGATTTTATTGTATTTATATCTTGATATGAATGATAGAAAGGAAATAGAAAATTGGAAAAGAATTAACAAAAAGAAAAAAAATTGGAAAATTTATACCTTCGTCTCGGTATCTTTTTGTATTTTCACTTGTTTCTATTGATATTGTTGGCTCTATGGTTTGTTGTTGCATAGCTAATGACAAATTATTATTGTGATTATAAATATTTTGTTGCTTCTTGATGTTATTAGCTATATCATCGTAATTTATTTGATTATTCATATAATGTTGTAGGACACATGATGCATGTGGTCCTATTGTATGATTATAAAACGTAAAATGATTTACACCAAGTAATGTATTTAATTCAATAAATTCTAGTAAATTTAATGCATTGTCATAATTGAAATGAAGTGGTTTTACACAAACACCAATTTTTTTTGGGATTTCTGTGATGAATGTACGGTTAAGTAAATCCGGATCCTAAAATCAATTTTAATTATTTGAAATCATATGCTGACAGTATTTTTGAGAAAACTTAAATTTTGTGTTTTATTTAAAAACCATTTGAAATAATATGTCAAAAGCATAGAGTGATACCACAACAAATTAGACAGCGAAAAACCGGCAGAAATGATATGGAATGTTTTTTTTTTACTGTAGTGGCTATATTTTCCAAAAAAAAAAAATTTGATACTACACTCAGAGAATTTTGTTAGTAAATTTAATAACCGCCCGTTTTAAAAATGTGTAATAAGTTATTTTATCAATCTGATAACGATTTTTATTAAAGTAATTGCCACATTCGTTCGATTAAAACATTTTGTTATTATTTTCATAAAAATGTTTATTAAAATAAAAATACGGTCAATATTATTAAACAAATCACAACGGTTGATTAAACTAATAACCAATTTTTATTAAAATAATGAATTCGGACAGTCAAAAAAAAAAAATCATGTGATTAACGTAGAGCTATTAAAATAAAAACATAAATTATTATTTTTGTAGTTAATTTTAATAACCATTTTATTAGATTAATCATCGACGTTTTTACTTTCAAAACGTAGATTATTAGATTAATAATAGTATACATTACTCTAACTTTAGGTTATTATTTTTAATAAAGATTAATAAAACCTTGGTAAGAATCACAGTTTATATACAGACGCTAAATAAACAACTTTAAAAACAATTTAAAAGTTTTGTGAAAAGTTAAAAGTGTTGTTAAAAAAATCGAAAAAGTAAGATTCTTTTATTAAACGATAAGAAATTTGATTTAAAACAAAAACAAATAGTTGGCAGGTAAACGAATTCATACGTTTGGTATGTGAAACTTTGTAAATTTTTGTGCTGTCTATTTCGTTTTTAAAAAAATTGGTTTTTCAGTTCCTGAAGCAGATTTATCAGAACATGTAGAAATTTTGTTCGATAAACAGAGTAGTTGGGCTGAAATTGAGTCTGCATGGGACAGGACTAAACAACTGAGACTCAGCGACATTTAAAAATTAAAATCAACTTCGGAAATTTTAACCTAATGGAAGCAATTTAAATTACCGCTTGGTTATAAACTGGTAATTAATAATTCAATATTAGTATATTTCAATAACATTTTAATTATAATAATATTCCTTTTAAAATTTTCAGATAGAGATTTATTTCAAAGCGGAAACATTGAAAGTCAGCGATTTTGGTTGTAAATTACCAACATTTATTTAGAAAACCCAGCCCATTTTTTAAGAACAAATTAAAGATGAAAAATTAAGAGAGATTGTTGAAAAGTTTCGCAATACACAGAATATACGACAGAAAGTAAGTTTTTTAAATTTGTTATTTTTGGCTCCAAAACTTGAAAAACAGAATTCCATTCAAATTTTACAGCAACAGAATTTTTTGCGGTCAAATTTGTATGAAATTGTGTTTCTGTTTCTGATGTATTTGAATATCCAACTGTAAGTTAAAAAGTTGTTTTTGGACATGTCATTTGTAATTTTTAGGGTTCCGTGTTTTATACGGAACACTTGGTGAGAGTACAATGTGTTTTTCACATTATGTCGATTATCTCGTGAACCATTAATCCGATGAACTTAAGATTTGAGGTGCTTATAAAACTAACCTATCCACACAAGATAACGGGTTAAAAATAAATAAAGTTGTGTTCGTTTGTTTTACAGAGGTACGATGTAAAGCCTTTGAGAACATACATTTTTTTATCGAGACGAGTAGGGTATTATATGAAAGGGCTTCGCGTTTCAGCATTCGTTAAAAATGTATTTTGGAATTTTACACCTTACCATTTTTTGTATAATTTTGAAAAATGACGTTTTCTCTATGTTTTATTGCCCCGATTAACTCTGACCCTACTTAATCGAAAATCTTGAAATATATTTGGAATGATAGAAAAATGTGTAGGTTTTTAATGAAAAATATAGAAAAGTGGCAGATACTCATAACTATATTTATTAAAGGGGTGGGAATGATAAGGGCTAAAAACATCATTTAGAACCAGGTCAAGTGCGGTGTCATTTGAAAGAGCACTTGATTTTAGAAACATTGACATTTTTTTTAGAATTTGTGCAATGCAAAATGTTTTTGAATTATTGTCAAAAAAGTGACACAAAAAGTTGGTCACCCCCTTGCATTTCGAGCTTAATTAACACAAACATTTGAAAAAATTCACAGAGACAGGAAGTTTGATAAACACTGAACGAAAATTATAGCGAAGTCTCAAATAATTATTTTTTTGAACTTTTAAGGGATTAGGGTGGGGAAGGAAGAAAAAAACTTTTTCTACCCAAGCAAGTGGGGTGTCATTTGAAAGAGCACCAAATATAAGAACAATTGCAATTTTTTTTAGAATTTTGCGGTGCACATTTTTTGAGTTATTCTAAAAAATGTGCAAATTTCATGCCGTTCCCCCCATACGTTTCGACACTGATAGACAGAAAAAATTGAAAAAATTCACAGAGACAGGAAGTTTGCTATATTTTGAACGAAAATTATAGCGAACTCTCAAATAATTATATTTCTGTGTGTTTGGTGAAAGGGTGAAAGGGGGGTAAAAAAAACTTTTTTGACCCAGCGAGTGGGATGTCATTTGAAAGAGCACCAAATTTAAGAAACATTGCAATATTTTTTAGAATTTTGCGATAAACAATTTTTTAGTTATTGTTAAAAAAGTTTTATTTTAAGTATATGTATACCACCACTACCCTAAGTTTTGACTCTGATTTATAGAAAAATTATTCTCAATTTAAACCATTTAAACTGGCTAAACTGGCTCAATCTTTCTTTAGTTAACATAAACAGCTATGGATAAGATTTAACCTTAATACCGCATATACAGCGACATAGCAAATTAGTAGATGTAATTTAAATCAGTGCTATAAACATTTTTTATTTTAAGAGCTTGCGTAAACACCATTGCAAATAAACAATTTTGATTTCTACACCGTTTCCTGTTCCTAAAAATTTTAAATTATCAAATTTCTTTTTCCGTCAAATATTTTTCAACAATCAGAGAAAGAACTTGAGGAATGCTCTAGTTATCATATTTTTATTGCTTTTTTAAAAGTTTGACAGATAGCAATTTAAGCTAAACTAAATTAAAATATGTTTATGAGATTAAAATATTTATTTTGCAATCTACGCTGTAAACTCATATTAAATATGACAAGATGCAAATTAATATACTATCTACTAGTTTGCTATGTCACTGTAAATGCGCTATAAGTAACAATTTTTGTGTCATTTTTGATCAATGTATAGTAGAATTTTTTTTGCCAGCGAACACGAAATTTGTTTGTTATGCGCATATTGTTTGCACATGCGCATATTGTTTGCACATTCAGTGTCTCGATTAAAATATTGAAAAAAACTATTAGGGTCCCATTGAAATGGACAAAAAAAACACATAAAATAATAAATTACTATTGAAATTCAACCAATTATAATAGAAAACCAAAAACTAGTAAAAATATTAATGATTTTGTAGGCAATGTAACAAAATTTTGATAATTAAAAATAATTATAATAAAAATAACGACGCCTATGGAAACAAATATCACAACAAACAAATGGTACGAACTAGAAGTAAAAATTTAACTAATATAATTGTTTTGAAAACAAATTTATCCCAAAATAAATAATACATCTCTGTTTTACTTTTGTCTCATCTTTTATCTCTTGCTGCATCGTATCTGTCAAAAATTCGCGGGCAAAAAAATTCTACATAGATGTGATTGACATTTACTATTGACGTCTACGGTTAAATATTTATTCTGTTATGCGTCAATAGTCTGGCGATATAAAGACTTTACAACACAACTTTATGTCATTTATTTTTGATATTGTGTTCTTTTACATTCACGGAACCCTTGGCGAGCGAATTTTATTCGCACTTGTCCGACTTTTTTTGAGTGAAAACAATTAAACCTATTCAATGTTAGAGTCTGTTATAATATAATTATTTTTCTGTTTTATATTATTTAGATGGTATTCTGCTATCAACTATGTATTTACTGCACAGGATTCTCCGTCCAAGCAACAAAGCTTGAGATTCGAGATTCTCAAAACAGTTTGGCCATTATAGGTGAAACTTTTAAAAATGTTGAAGAGATATTACAAAAGTATTTGGATCAAAAATTACCAATTCAGCCTCTTTTGTTAATTACTGGATCTAGAACTAAGCCAATACTAGTATGTTTTGATAATGTACGGTATGAAGTTTATACATCATGGAAAGCAGTTGATGTGTGCTTCAAAATATTTTATTTATTCAACTTAAAATATCCGCAATCAGCAACTAATTTTATTTTTTATTTTATATACGAACATAGTTTCCCTTTTTTTCTTTTAATTTTTGTCACATATAAATTTAAAAATGCTTTAAAACAAAATTATGAATTATTTTAAAATTAAAACTGTGAAATATAAATACTTTAAAATTAAATGAAAATAATTGAAATATGTATATAAAATTGTTAATAAAAAATTTATGTTCTCTTTTATTTAAAAGTGTAAAATATAATTTCCATTATTAATTTAATAAGTTCCATTATTAATTTAATAACATCTAATTATTAATTTAATAAGTTCTATTATTAATTTTAAAGCATCTTATTATTAATTTAATAAGAACCTTTTATTAATCTAATTAGATTGTATTATTAATCTGATAATATAATATTATTTTAAAAACAACTTTATTATTCTAATAATATATGTCATTTATCCAATGGATGCCTAATATGAATGTAATCCATTATGTTATTAATTCAATAAGAATTTTTATAAATATAAAAGCGATCGTTTTTAGATTTAAAATTAAAATTTTTTTTGTTAGTAAATATTACGAACAAATAATATTAGTTTAATAATGCCTGTAATTACGAAATTAGTGAAAATAATCACAAGTTGTGATTAGCTGTATAATAATCACCAAATTATTAATCTAATGGCTATTTTGATAGTTTTTAATAACAGAATTCTCTGAGTGTAGTTCGCTTGTGAGTACAAGAATTCAACAAGCCGTGGTGAAAACCATTGGTAGGATGCGGGTACGCAGAATATATTTTTTTTCATTACATGCATTCACTGAAGGTAAGACCGTCGACGAGTTGGACATTTTCTACATAGAGCTAGAAGATGTTATGCCAACAAGCGGGTTCTTCATAATTCTGAGTGACTTTCATGGTAAAATTGCAAGAGATATATTATATGAAAATGTGGTAAACCCCAACCGCCACATTTGGATTCAAATGATAATGGTGAGAAATTAACAAAATTTGCATTATAAAATAATTTGAGAATGGCCAGTGTCAGGCAAAACTATATACTTGCAAGCAAAGACGTTACAAAGCCGTTTAGACGAATGAACTTCTTTGAAATAAATTCTTTCAGAAAAATAACAAGTAGGTGCCACACCTTAAAAACGAGACCTCAAATTGTATCGACAAACAAAGATGAGGAAGCACAAGTAAAACTTAAACATTTTACAGATACTTGGATAATTTATTCTGAGAATCTTCTTAGAAAGAAGATTCATAAGGGACCAGTAGCAAGTTCGGAAAAAAACAAATTTTTGTGCGTCAAAAGAACATTTACACAAAATAGGAATTATATGTGACGCTGTCCAAAATAAAACGTAATAAGCAAGTGGTATCGTACGTGGTACAGCCGATGTACCACAGACGCAGTTTGTTTGATTCGGATGGTTTTGGAAAAATTTCGAGAGTTTATTAAATCTTTATGCCAACTTTACGTCAACTTTAAGCATGCCTAAAAGGGTTTTTACAGACCTTGCAAAATGCATTGCGGCTAGTTAGCTCGTATTTCGTCCCTATAAATTAATTTAATATAATTAATGTCAATATTAAAATCACTGCAAAAGAACTAAACGCGATAAAGTAAATAAATTTAATGAAAATAAAATATAAGTCGCTGGACAGTCTCACAAATTATAAATAAAATAAAAATTTTAGTTTTCTCTAAAATGATAAAGATTTAAAATTACAGCATCTGTGTTTCTTAGTAGTAACGTGTTTCCAGGAGGTGCTCGTAGTCTACTCACAACACTAACAGAATATGGAACTTCTAAGCCGGCTCCTCGTAAAGGACATAATATAAAACATGCGCTGTATTTGAGATTCCAATTCTCACGAATTATCTAGAAAGAATATAAACAAGTGCATAAATACAAGATACATTCAGTATCAAATTTAAATCTTACTTTTACTCTCGCCATTACTGTTATTGATTTAAATTTATTATTAATATTTCCTAAATTGTTATTATTGCTAAAACTATTGCTAATGTTACTTGCGTTATTTTGATTTATTGGATACCAAAAACGGCACCAAACTTTTTCTGGATTTCGCGTTTTTGTTGCACCTATAACTCGAACTAATCTACCATCACGTCTATCATAAAATGCAGAAAACACAAAAAATTTAAATCGAGTACCATTAACGATCTGCCAACTACCATCAGTTGGATTAATATCTATATTGTACGCAGGTAATGTTAATTCTACTTTTCTGGAAATTGCTTGACCCCACGATATCATATTGCCATGAGCATCTTTATTGTCTACCATTACTGGTATACCCATTGATAACTTAAAATCATTACCAGCACTAATTGCATTTAAAGCACCATGGGAGCCTATAAACTTATTATTATTATTATCATTATGAAGTAATAAATCACTTTCACCTAGACTGTAGTCATCCTAAACATCAGAATATAAGAAATGTATACAAAGTTTTGTTGATTTCAATAAAAACATTTTTTTTCGCACTTACTTTAACATCTTCGTAATCTGGAGAAATTTCCCCCAAACGATTTCCTACACCTCCATGCCGTACAACAACAGAACTGCCGCGATTTCTTTCATCAATCATTAAAACCTGAAATAAAAAATTACATCATTAAAATTTTTTAATTTTTAAACAAAATGTTTAATATTAAAATTTAAAAAGCAATTTTTTAAAACATCCCCTACCAACATCCTATAATAAACATTTTCAAAGATATAAATTTTACATTTAATTAACAAAAGTTTAAATCTATGTCAATTGTTTCAATTTTTGTGATTTACTCTGTACGCAGTTAAGATAGCGATAGCACATAAAAAGTCTTTTTCATTCAGGTAAAATTCAAAATTCTACGTCCACACCGTGCTACCTGGGTAACGCAGAAAGAGTTAGGTTGGTGTAGTTGAGAGAGGCAGAGTAAATACTGCTTGTCCTCCATGATACTACATCACGTTGAACCATTGGTGCTTTAAAACCAATGCCAGTAAAGCGTATGTTCTTCATGATAGGAAAGGCTTGGAACACACATCTGTCGTAAACAATAGAAACGTGTAAAACGTTTTATGGAGAACCTGGACATCAGAACGGACCTATTCACGAACATTTGGGTTTAAAGTAGAGCTAACCCCCCATATCTGTAAAAAATTTATTTGTTATGAACTCTGTACACTGGCTTCAGATTATCTCGGACTCATTAAGAGAACGACCTTGGCAACCCTACACGGACTACGATTTAAAAATGAAACCCGGAACGTGATAAACCTTAAAAGACTAGAAAATCTACTAACTCTAATCTCTCGACAGGAGACTGGATATAGTAGCATCTAAGTCGGTAAGGAAGTGGAATCCATGAAACAGCGAAAGGATACTCTTCACTATTGCGGTCATCAAAACAGCGAGAATTTGAAGTTCGCTCTCTCATACATCGTCGCGTCCATCAATATATTATTGAATTCAGCCAAATTAATATGCAGATATGCACACTGAGAATCCGCACGCAAAAATTTAATGCAAAGATCTTCAATGTTCATGCACCTACTGAAGATAAAGCAGATGACATTTAAGACCTGTGTTTCCTGCCACTCGAAGAAGTATACGATAAACGATATAACGATATCACTTACCACCATATAAACGTCAAGGTAGGTGATTTCAATGCTCAAATTGGTAGAATTGCAGAACTTAAAACCGATATGTGCCTACAGTTCGCATCATACAAGTAACAATGACAGCTTTCATGCAGCTTAGTTGGCTATGATGAATGATCTAGTTATTTCCAGCACTTTCTTCCCTCACAAAAGAATACACAAAGCAAAGTGAAAATGCAAAGCTAAAAATGACTGTGCGCTGGACTCTCGACGCATTTAAACATCGTACATCGCTGAATAGATATCAGGAAATAGTGTGCAAAGCATAGAAGAGCATGGCATCTCGTCTAAGCTTACAAAAAGAATAGTAAAGGCTTCGATCAACCATTATATCCGCAGAACAATATATATAACTGGAAAATGATCACTAAAATCACGTAACGGATGGTTTAACGACGATTGCCGCCAAAGCGTTGCACATAAACAAAAACTGTGGAAAAATGGTTAACAAAGAACATTTCAAGCTTGCAAACTTATTGTCTATGCGCCAGAAAAGCCACAGCAAAACTTCTACGTAAAAAGAAACGCGAACAGATGAAGAGCTGTATCAAAAACATCAATCAACATTCGACCAATAGTAATACGAAAAAGTGCTTTACAAACGCGCGAAATCTGACGAAAGGCTTCCACTTAAGATCTATAGCTATCAAAAATGGATGCAATGAACTTAAACAACAAATAAAAACGTGATGTGCTGGCACTATAGCGATCCCACTTTCAAGACCTACTGAATAGGACGAATGAAGTTCATCCTATTCGAGCAATTGTTTAATCAAGATGACAAGATTTTGGTCCTTACACATGCAAAAGAAAAATGTCTCATGTGTATACAATCTAGCTATGCCATATGGAACCAGAAGAACTATCTGTTGAATGGATACCTGTTTACATTGTTTCGCTGCACAAAAAGGTTACCGCCTAAAGTGTACGCATTATCGTGGGATCATACTGCTGAATACTGCATATAAAATACCAGCTAGTATTGTATTTGCTCGACTCATTTAGTTCGGCATCTCTATGATCGGTGACTATAAGGGCCGATTGTGTGAATGCGGATAAAAGATAATTCCTCGGATTAATCGTCGTTTATATTGTATGAATCAGGGAAAGTAGGGAAAACCGCTGGAAGGATTTCAAAAATTTTTTTTCTAAAAATAGGTATACTCAAGGGACAGATCCGAAAGGACGCTGTGCTCGATAACTGTACCGGAAATGTGTCAAAAAAATCATTAAGTGTGTCAAAAACAGCAAATTTTCATATTTTTGGCTTAAAAAACGTTCATTTTAATTGATTACGAGTAGGAACATTAAATTTGGAGGAATCTTGATGGTAGGGATTGGTATGTGAGATCAAAAACTAGATTATTGCATTATAAGTTTGTCAAAAAAATGTTGTCAAGTGTGTCAAAATAAAGATTTGTATGTATTTTTTACCCAATTTTTTGGAAAAATTATTTGTTTGAAATGAAATTTTATTATTATTATTGAGAATTATTGCATTATAAGTTTGTCAAAAAAATAGTGTCAAGTGGAGAGGTTTTTGAGTAGTTTGCTGATTGTATAATCTTTTCACCAAATTGTGATAATTTATGATCTGTTATAATTTTCCGACAACGTGTTATTGATGTTATTGTTATTGATGTTTCGTGTTAGTCTTGTAATACATATCTAAATAGAGATAAAAAATACATGTACTTTAACAAAAAGTTATGCTTGATATACATCGCTGCTCAAAACTAGCTGTGAAATTTCAGCCCCACCATATTTTCAATTTTGAAATAATGTTTTTTATTTTATAATTAAATTTATTTAATAGAAAAGTAAAAGAAAAAGTATTGCCACTTATAAAAAAATGCTATAAACTGCAATAAGAACAAAATTAAAAATTAATTTATCCGTGTTCATACAATCGACGAAAAAAAGAATCCTCGGATGAAGATAGAATTTTATCCTCGGATTTTTTTCTATTCATCCTTGTTCATACAATCGGCCCTAAGTGTGGTTTTCGTCCCAACCACAGATCAAAGTCTTACCATAGTTAGATAATTTAACAGGACAACCAAACCTTTTGTAGTTTTTGTGCAACTTTATTTTGGTTATATTTTAAAATAAGTGAGGAAAAAGGAAAGACACAGGCAAATGTTTTATTTTTTTTAATTTAAAGACTGGAATTTAAAGACAATTCATCTATAAGATATGGAAAATAATGTTCTAGAATTTTGAAACCGAGTGTCCAATTGACCAGAGAAATTAACCATAATTAAAGAAAAATAAATTTTTTGACTCAGATAAATTGTTTTAGTAAAAATACTTGGTGAAAATGATTTATCATATCGCAGCTACGGTGAAGAAAATTTAATTCCTCACGAAATGTGGATTTTCTTAAGTTAAGTTTATTCAATATCTTAGACGTTTCGCTCCTATCATGAGATCGCTTAAAAAAAACCAAAAGGAATGAAATGCATATTTTAAAGAAAGTTCACAACGCAACTTTCTTTAAAATATGCATTTCATTCCTTTGGGTTTTTTTAAGGGATCTCATGACAGAATTTGAAAACATTTATTTTTATATTAATTATTATATTATTCATAAAATACATTATTTAGTTCATTATTTAGGAAAGATAATTCAAAATGAATTGTTAAAGATATTTTTGGCAGCACCAATAAAAGCGTAGTAGAAAATGTTCATCAGACTAAATACTAATCTATAATCCCCGACTGTCCACGAGGTGTGAGAAATATTGAATAAATGACCATGATAGTTTTCGCCATAAAAAGCATCAACAGGCAGAAGTAATCATTTAAGAATATTTGTTAATTTTCATTTCAAATTAATTCTCGACAGAAAGCAAATTAGAATACTGCACATTGTTGAAAAATTAGTCATTTTTCGCCATAGATGAGATTCGTGAATCTAGACAACCGACGCTAAGAACAAGCTGGAAATTTAGCAAGCATCATGGTTAACGTTACACTTTTTGAATTTTTCGTAATGGTTCGGTTTATTAAGTGCACATTTTTAAGATCTTTGGGTAAACAATTCTAAAACAACTTTTCAAATGAATTCTGAGATAGCGATAAAGAAAATTTTGAAAAAGTCAAGTTTTGTCGAGGTCTCACATAACAGTTTCTTCACTATTACGTTAACAACTATTATTTTTTTTTTGTAAAAATGACTTAAAACTATTATTCGTAATTCCATTGATCGCAATGTCAATAGAAATGGTATACTTAGCTGAAATGATATAGGTGAAATCTTTTACCAATTGATATTGTTTGAACAAAATCAAAGAATTGTTTCCATTTGATGAAAGTAATTGACCGTATAGAAGACAACTTTACTTAATACATTTTTTCCAATAAAATACTCAATTTAGTTCCAACATCTTCTCCTGAACCGTAACAAAACACTATAGTCCATTGTATTTGAATACAAATAAGTGAATCTTTTTCAAAATTAATTCATTCTACATCAATAAATATTGGATATTGCTTTACCATACCTTAAAGATCAAACAAAGTTCTCAAAGAAATAAAGGATTTTTTATCCTTGTTACAAATTCAAATACTTCAAAAATGAAATCTTGTCTTAATCTAATGTTGAATTGTCTCTTAAAAGACATACATTTTTTATGAATTTCCTTTTTACCAATTTGTCTTTCTATATAAAAATAAACAAAATAAGATGAGATTTCTTTACATTTTACAGTAAAAAAACAAACGCAAGGGTAAGGTGACGTGAAAACATTAAAATGATGCAATCTAACATTTGCATGCTATGTAAATGTAAGTGACTAGCTTGGTTTAACATTAAATCAGGGCAAAAACTACATAAAAAATGTTATTCATTTTCCAGCCTATAGAGCACATGTGGAGAGATTCAATACACAAAAAGAATCTTGCTCTGGAAGACATTTTCCGACTATGAACTGAAAAGTTAAGAAACACGTATGTGTTTGAATTTTAAAAGGCACTGAAAAAAGGAATTGCTAATTACTGCGAAGAAGATGTTGCATTAGAAGAGTTTTGAATAACAAAAATGTGTGCGGTCTTAGCTTAAAGTTAAGATTTAAATGTAATTTGTTGGTGACAATACAGTTATACAAATCGCCCAACATAGATGTGATTTATATTAAAAATAATTTTATGGTTGTACAAATACCTCTTCCAAAAAAGAAGGTATGGCAACAATAGTTGTTAAATTAATTTAAATTAGTAATTATTATTATTTTTTAGACAGTTTTATATAACTTGTGATTTGACAGTTGTGTTGACTTGAGTTTTTTTTCATCAACTTTTCAGCAACTTCCCATACTGTAGTTAGTCTCAAATTTGAAAATCAAGTTTCTTGAACCAGTCTGAACGCCTTTCTAAAAGTTTTAGAGCAAAATACTTAATAAAACTAAAAGAAAAGTTCAATCTTTGAATTATTTTTTGCAATTCTATAAAATGTTTAACAAAAACGTTTAAATCCATACAATCTGAATGACCCGTTTTCCACGTAGGAATTTCGCTTTCTGGAGTATCTGGTTGGAATTTAGCCTTGAGTGGTTTTTGTCATTTTTATATGGAAAAATGGACTTAGATTACAAACAATAAATATACAAATTGTAGTATTTCATACATTTTGTGATTTGTTCAAAGTATGCGTCATTTATTCATGCTTGTTATTTTATGCTAGTTATAAAAACACGCTAGTAGTAGTCAAAAGAAATTATATATTGTATTTGCATAAACAGATTTCTTGCTCTTGTTCTTGGAATGCAAGAATTATTATCAAAAGAAATTATTTTGTACACTCTACATATTAATGGAAAGATTTTCAGTCAATGGTTTCGGGAAACTTCGATTCATAAAAGCTTGAAAAATATATTCCTTAACACTTCAGATTACATTATGTTGTCGAACATAGGCATTAAAATTAATAAATATATTGTTAACATAGGAATTGTAATGCCTACTTACAATCAGTGGCGTCATTTCACCAAAATCTTGGGGGGGCGAGAATTTAAATGACATAAAAAGATTTTTTTCGTTAAACATAACATGTACATTTTTATACACACATATATTTAAAAGCATTTAAATGCATGGTCTTAAAAATGAAACTAAAATGCTTTTGAGCTGCCTTGGTTACTATGCTAGATCTTTAACTTCTATTGTTGTTTCATCGAAGCGAATGCCGCAAAGTTCTGCAAGATCCCTTCATTTGTTAAAAATAATTTTAAATTTAGTATCATCTCTGCATTGTTTAAGCATCAAGAAAGTAGTTTGGCATTACCGCCCGCCAACGAGTTTCACTGTATCCAATAAGTTGGTTATGTTCGACATTATTTTTGCCACAGAACTCCTTCAACGTCTCCAGTAAAACAGTAAAATATCCAAAAATTTTTAACCCTGCCATTTAAATCAGCAGCACTTCTTATTGCATTATTTAGAATATGGGCTACGAATCCAATACCTCATACATTCTGGTTCAAATTCGAGCTTAGCTTGCTTTTAAATTTTCACTTCTTGACGTGACACCACTAAAATTGGTATTCGAGTTATCAGCGCAAATTGCCACTAACTTTTTGTCAATGTTAAATAACAACAAGAAAACAAAATAACAACAAAACTTGTTCAAGCTCCTGGAGCTGACGGCTTATAGCAACGCTTTTTTATGTTTATCATGTATATGTCTTCTAATTCATAATGTCCACTGTTGGTTTGGAAATTCACTCCGACTGGTAATACAATAAACCTTTGCGTCGTTATATTTTGATTTTTTTTATAAAAGGATAGTCCAATTCAATATCGTATGAGAATTTACGTAAACGTGTTCTATCCATCTTGATTTGCAGGAGAACTTTTTAAATATAATTTTAAAAATTATTATAAATTTACCTTTTATAGTAGCTTAAAACTTTTGTTACACAAGTAAAGACTGCAAAACAATTGAAACAATTTATTTTAATTTTACTAAATAATTAATATCTTTTCTGTATTCTGTAAGTATAAGAGGTATACAGTATACCTCTCGTTCTATCTTTTGCTAATATATACCGTTTATCAAGTTTTTATGCTCTCTACTTTGTTTGTTCTTTATTGAGAAAAAAAAATTATAAATTAGAAA
Source organism: Diogma glabrata (assembly GCA_963693315.1). Classification (NCBI taxonomy): domain Eukaryota; kingdom Metazoa; phylum Arthropoda; class Insecta; order Diptera; family Cylindrotomidae; genus Diogma; species Diogma glabrata. Next base: position 105,847,804 of record OY856186.1, on the reverse strand, counting down.
ATAATAATTTTACTTTTGAGCTACCTAGTTAAAGTGTGTTTTTAAACAGAGTTTGAAACGCTACTTATATCACTCCTTTACTTTGTTCTTTCAGAGTGCGTAGCTTAAAAAAAAATACAACACTCCCACATACAGGAGTGAAAATAATAAAATATCATTCTTGCTACTAAATTGAAATAAATATTTTCTTTCAAATACTCAAAACTTTTATTTTTGCTTCAAATTTGATGCTTTCCAACGTAAAATGCTTTAAATGATTCGTTCAATTATTCATGTATTGTTAGAAAAATGAATATAAAGGATGACGTAGAGGGACTATTCATAAATCGAATAAAAGAACAGGAAAATGTAATCTGCTCCAAAGGAGTAAAATCATTTTTTTTACATTTTAATTTTTGAATATTATTTCAAAGGATTAAAATGAGTGCTCGAATAAAGTAAAACTCTGTTTTGAAAATTTAAATGTTTTTGAATTTATACGGAAAACTGCGACTTTTTAAGTAAAATATTTTGTATTTTATTTTTCATAATATACTTTCGATCTCTCGTATATACACCGGGGAGATGTTTCTATAAACAAAGAAACCTTTTCGTTGAGATAGATCTGTTAGACATCAAAAGATATTCGCAAAACAAAATGTAAATTATTGAAGTGAAAAAAACTGAGTTTAGTATTTCTAAGAAAATTATAGTTAAAACACTATTTAGTAAAAAAAATATTGCACTAGTTTGTTCTCTCAATATAGATAAATCAACATATACATAACATTATACAAATTGCAAGAAAAAACAGTGAAGCCATTGCTTTGACTAAGATATTGCGCAAACTGTACGTAGGTAGATATAAGGCTTATTTGATTATTTTGATAATGCGGGCAAATGTGGTGGAAATATTTGTTTCGTGGTACGCTTCGTGGGACAAATTTCTCCGTGGGACAACGCAATCAAATGTGGGACATTTCCACGCATCGTAGGACGTCTGGTCAGTTTACTACCCATAAACGTGCGTAAATTTTTCATTTGATTCAAAATTGTACAATTATTGCGAGCTTCTTTTAAATCTATAAAAAAAACCTACCACAAAAAAATAATAGTTTCTCCCTCCCTGTGACTGTATAAAAAATGAACAAAGATTGACGTTTAGGATACGTTTTGGATTTTATTATAACCAACCAAACATATAATTTTTGCTATTTTATGAATTAAAAATTATAGTCCATATAGCGAAAAGAATTTGTCAGCAAGTTTTCATAACATACTTTGAAAATATTTACATAACTTAAATATTTGTTCGTGTCTTTAGAAAATATTGCTTGTCCATTATAAAACATTCACTATTATAAAATCACTGGAAATAACACAAAAAATTTAAATTACTTTCGTAATTATTTTCATTCATTTTATAAAAATTAGCACAACTATCAAGAAAACCGATATGTTATAGGATTTTACAATTAGAAATGTTTTTAATTTATTGTTTTTAAAAAAGTCTTGTAAAGTTTGTACAATATGATATAGATAAAAAAACAGGGCCAAACAGTCAGGGTTCTCCAAATAAGTGGGATATAATTAGGTTGTGTTCTCCTGCATGTACTTACTTTTAAGTTTATATAAATTACCAATGACCAATAACAATTGAAATTTGAATGTTAAATACTGCACTATGAACTCTCGAGGAACCCTATACTAATGAAATATTTTGTTTCCTCTGGCCTAGACACAAATTTCTTATAATCAAAATACTACCGTACGATAGAGCCCTACCCAACCCTACCAAATTGACGCCTCTGCTTACACTACATAACACTTAACTGAAAAAAATGCTGAATATCGTCTGTTTGTGGTAACTATGCTTTAGTTTAGTTTTAGGCTTCATTGAGGTTCAACTCCAACACTATTTTATTTTCTTATTTTTATAAAATTTATGTCAAATTTTATTTAATGCATATTATTACTAATGATAGTTAACTCAATTCATTCAATGTTACTCTAAAATAACCTAGATGTACAAAGTCTGTCATTAGGCTGTAACGGTGTAAACAAAACATTAAAAACCGACACATCCTAAAATAAATATTTAAAACAAAATAAATTGTAAAAAGTTTAAATTCTCTGCTGGCTCTCATATACGGCATGGTTAGATTAATCGATTGTTCGATTAATTGATCATTTTGCAAATTGTTCGATTAATCGAACAAAAAAATTATTAATCGATTAATCTAAATTTACTAAAATTTACAAATTTATTTAAAAAAAAATCTTTACTTTGCCTTAAGTAATATTTTTATTATTAATCCTACCAGTAAACTATGATTTGAAGTATACTTTCCATTATGAAGGATACAGCTTGTATAGTTTCTTATCATTTTCAATTAGTACAGTATATTTTTAAACACTTAATTTTGTAAGGTCTGAAAATTCCACTGACAGAGAGAGATACAGATCCTATTAATGAAACAAGACAAAAATCTTGTATGTAATTCAGAGTACAAAGTATCTTTTTTGCCTTCACCTAGAGCAACAATTTCACTCTTATGCAAAAAAAGACCTACTTTACGTCCTTAATACATAGATTGCCATTATAGTACATTATGATGCTAGGACGTAAGGCTAAAGATTTTGGACGGATGTGGAGTTTGCAAATCGAGGCGCTAGCCGAGATTTGCTCCCACATTAAGTCCAAAATAGCTTACGTCCGTGCATCAAATACTATTTTTTATTCGCCGCAAGCAAAATATTTTAAGAAAAGTTGTTTATTCTAAATTAAAATTATAAATTTTCATAAATCTTAAAATAAAAAAATGTGGAACAAGTAACCTTTGAAAAAATATTTATTATTTTTTCCAAATTCTATGACAACAAATGATAACAACTATTTTAATTGGATAATGAAATTTTGAATTTGCGGGTTGCTTTGATAAAAAAATTTATTTTTCATAGAATTTAAACAAATACAAATGCGTTTTACTTTTTTGGACGTAGCTATGACGACAAAATAAATAGTTGAAAAGTGATACTTTAAAGCCGCAAATCACAGTAATAAAGTAACACTTTAATATATAGGCGAATAAAAAAGTATTTTTTCTTATGTCATTGTAAAAGTTGAACTTTTAAATATGATATACCGCGCGTATTTGTTCAAAAAAATTTTATAAAAATTAAAAATATTAGAATTAGTGAAAATGTTATTTAATTGATTAATCGATTAATCGGTGTTAAAATTAATCGACCATGCCCTACTCTCATAGTTAATAAATAAAATAAATAAAAACGAACTAAATAAATAAATAATTAAGTTAAACAAAATACATTAAGTTGTTAAGTTAAGGTCATTGAAAATAAAATTAAATGAATTACTTTATTACTAAAAAGATAAAGTATAATTAAATTCAATACTGAATATATAAATTGTTTTAATAATAAAACACCAAATTATTAAAATTGGTGACCCCTTCGTAATAAAATCAATACCACCCGATCAAATCAGTTTCTGATATTTAACGAAAGGAAACCACAGCTAGTATATAAGAACGTTTCAAGTTAAGAACGTTTTTGCCAAGAATCAAATTGATGACAAAAAACCTTCTGACTATTTTCGTAGATTACAGGAACTGTTAGCTCAAAATAAAATCCAAAACGAAAATTTGGCAAAGAAGCCTTGGTTTCAAGGATTAGCAATCGAAATTAATTCCATTTAACCACAGTTCAAGAAAAACAACCAATGGAACAATTAACAAAAATCGCTGATTAAATTTGTGAAGACAATCAACGAAATTTATTAGATTAACATTCCTCAACCTAGTGTTAACGGAGGTTTACGATCAATGATTTTTGAGCTACAGAAAGATTTCTTAAAATAACAACTACAATTAAAATCTCATAATTCTAGATCTTGAGACAGATTTTAAAATCAACATCGTGACAGATCACCAAATCAACATCGCGGTAGATCATGAAATATTTACCATCGCCAATATGATACATGTTGGTACCATTATCGGTTTAAAATTATGCTAAAAATATTTGCAACTTTAAATCCTCTAAATTAAAGGCAGTTCAAAAAATTAACTAATCCCGTTGTTTCGACGACCAACAGGGCCGCTGTTGTACCAGAAGCGTCGTCTTTTTCTAATCGATAAGAGAGCAGGCATAAGTGTCGTACAAAAATAATTTTCTATGAAACAAAGCTCTTAAGTTTGGATCTTGGATTAAGAAAGCAATTTTTCTCACCTGTTATCATCACAAACGTTAATAGACCTATTATCAAAGTAGACTTTTTATCCAAATATGGTTTATGTTAGAAGAGGGCAACTAATAGATTCAAGAAAATATCTATGGATTGGTGCCAAAACTAATATTGATGATACTCATACTCCAATAAACTTTATAGTAGAAATTTTAGGCAAAGTTTTACATAAATTGTCAGAGATAACCCAAGAACCACAGTATGACACCCAAGTAAAGCATAACGTGGTCAATTGTATTACAACAACTGGACAACTGCCGTTTGCAAGACCACATAGACTGGATCCAGCTAAACATCGTATGGTGAAGCAGAATATGAGCATATGTGTCAATTAGGCATATGCCGTTCTTGTTCATCTCAAGCTTCGTCCTCATTACACATGGTTCTAAAAAGATTCAAACGATTGAAAACTCTGTGGAGACTATCGTAGACTTAACAACGTAACAGTTCCAGACCGAAAGCTCAAATCAAAAACTTTACAGTGATCTTACGTGGCAAGATTTTTTCAAAAATTTATTTGGTTAGAACGTATCACCAGATCCCAATTGCATCTGAAGACGTACATAAAACGTCCGTCACAACTTCTTTTGATTGTTCGAGTTTTTGGGAACAACATATGGCTTAAGGGCCTGGCAACAAAATCCAGCGGTTTATGAACTAATTTTTTAGGAACCTAGTAGTATATTGACGATATGCTGGTCTGAAAACGAAGATAGGGAACATCTGAAGATTATTTTTAAAAACCAATGGAAAATATGGATATATTGCGGCTTACAAAAATAAAATAGAAAACTACCTAAAAACTAAAAAAACCCAAAGCTTAGACACAGGTGTTTATAAGCTTACCTATGACGACTGCAGTAAATTTTACATAGGCCAAACGGGGAGGTCCTTTAAAAAAAGATTTATCGAGCACACCAATGAATTTAACAGAAGCGATCCAAAATTCAGATATGCCCAACATTTGAAAATAGAAAAACACAAATACACCAATATCAACACAAAGTTAACCATATTACATAAAAAAGAAAAGGACAAAATCTAGATAGATTGGAAGAAATAGAAATATATAAACATAAAAACAATAACAATATTTTAAATGATAAAATCAACACTAAAACTAACAAAATATATGACATAATAATAAAAAACAGCAGTTGAAATAGTATATAAGTAATAGTTTAAGCAATAATTGTAATAATAATTTAAGAACTGAGGATGACGTAAGTCGAAATCGATATTCTTTAAAATAAAAAAATAAAAATCAAATTGTTACTATAAGGAAGTTTTTATTATTATAAATAAATTTAAAACTAAACAGTAAAAAGTATATTTTTAAATATTGGATTTTAATTCAAAAGTGACAAAAGCACACAAACAGTGAATAATATGGAAAACCATAATAACACATATATCAAAATGTTAATTTAAAACGAGACGAATTTTGATAAATTTGATCTTTTAGTTTTGATTTAAACAAAGAAATCTGTTTCTCATTTTTCAAATTTCTTGGAAGATTATTAAACCAAACTAATCTTCTATAAAAGAAAATCTTCTGAGCTTGAGTTGTGCGACAAAATGAAATATAAAAATCACCAGCTTGTCTTGTTAGATAAGTATGAATATTCTCTATGTTGTTGAGAATAAAATTATTGTTCTTGATAATTCCATATTTAATTTTAAAAACAAGTAAAATTGTTTCATACACAATTATCAAGTTAATTGGTAGATTATTTTTGTTATATAAAGTAATTGACGGTGTTAAATAATATTTATTTTTGACGCTTAATTAATTAGAGATCAAGTATCCTTATATCTCTTTATATTTCAGTGTGCACACAGATTCAATAGTTGCTTACTCTTATCTTGACATCGAAAAAAAAACGATGATACTTTAAATTCTAATTTACGTATTTCCTTTGCAGATAATTTTGAATTCAAAACAACATAGTAAGTTAACTAACTTTTAATATTTTGTTCCATTGTATTAGTATTATATTATTGAGATGTATCTTTAAAAATGAAATTACATCAATTACTTTATTACTAAATAAATATTTGTTTTAATAATAAGTAACTAAAATTATTTATAAGGCACAAGAGCACAAGACCAATCTGATTCAAAAGCAAACTAAATATCTTCTGTAAGTTTTAATCTTAAGATAGTTATATAAAAAGGTGGAACTGGTTTAAATTTTTGTGATTGAATTTTATTTTAAGAATATATTTTGTAAAATTTAACTTCCGAGGAGGTAGAAGTGAATGTGACCGAATTGCTTATTTTTGGCATCATAGTAGAGTAATAAATAACATTCAGCATTTAAATAAAGTGATACATCCATGTCACTGAATGAGCTTATTTTAAAGTTAAAACATTAAATGTTGGTTAAATTGGCATCACCTAATATAAGACAATATTTTATAACTTGTTATTACATAGTATAATAACCGTTATATTAACCGCCATCTTTATCTCCCGCTGCTATTTAAATTTACTACTCGATTCAGCTGAGGTTTGAGACACTCTTTAAAAAAATGTCTAGGTAGTGCTCTAACCTGTTATTAAATATACTAAAACGATTACACTTCCTATCTGTAGAATACAATATATGTTCAATCATGTTATTTTATCTTTATTTAATCGTAACTTTATTCCAATCATAATATTATTATTTACATAAAAGTTTGATCTATTTACATAACAATACATTACATAACAATAATAATAATACTAATATTAATATTTAATAACGATGATGTGCAAACTTTCTCCCCTTAAACCATCTTGTTTAAATAAAAGAAAACCAAAAATATGATTTGGCAAAAAAAAATCTATAAAAGAAAACCTTTTTCATTTTTTCACTCTAACGTAAACATATAAAGTAAAGAGAAAAACTTTGATTATAAATCACAACACAAAGTTTTCCTTTCAATTTGATTAATTTATTATATATTTTATTTCAAAATAAACTTTAGGAGGAAAAAATTGATTTAAAATGATTTTCATTGCTTTTCAATTATCTGGAACAAAATTTTCGGAAACAATTTAAAAGGATTTGTTTCAAGTAAGGAAATTGGAAAATTAAATTTGAGAAAGATTTGTTGATCAATTTTGATTTAAATATTAAAAAGAAAGGGACTAATACAATGCAACGTTCTTTAAAAGAAGATTTTAAAATACTTTATCCAATCACAAATGGATTTTGTACAAATATTTATGATACAAAGAAAGTTGTAAAACTCTTATAACTCACAATAAAGTGATTGTGTATACAATGTGCATTGAGCTCAGTCACAAACCTCACATCTTTCTCATTGATATTTTTATAACAAAAACCTTCCCTAAAATTTCATAACAACTAAAACTAGATCAAAAGTTTAACAGATGTTAATATAACCATCATTTTGTTTATTGTGTTTCTAGGAATGAAAATTATGCCCGGCAACCCACATCTTTATAAGCTAATTGATATAATATTTGTTTTCACATTTAATCAATTTGACTTAGATTCGACTTTTAAAATTAAATTAAAGTTCAACTCCTTGGAAGAATAAACAATCAAAGTTATTAAATAATCGTTTATTTTCTTTGGTAACGGTTTAATAATTTCTATGAAATGATTTTTTCCTTGTCGTTGTTGTTTTCATTAATTTAATCCTTAAAATCAAAGCTTTTGTTTTTCTATGAAAATTAAATAGAATAAAATATTGTGCCTTTTCCGTTTGTTAATTAAAATTGAATTTCTATTTTAGGAATATATTCAACATCTGTTTTCCTGAAAATTTATTATGTAACCCTGACAGTTGTTAATGGTCGTTATTTAATGATAATAAAAAAATGTGTGTATAGTAGCCTTTTTGTCCTACTTTTTTTACTGTATTTGTAATTTTTTGTTTTCATTAATGCTTTTATAATATAAGAAACATATTTCCGTAGTTGAATCGAGCGAAATTATTCGCAAACGATATTAATCAAAGATAAACGATAGCTTTACTCTCAAAACATAGTCATTTACTTTTTATATGAATAATCAAATATGTAATTTTATTTAAAATTTTTATTTTTATATACAAAAATATTTGAAATGCTTTAATTTTGTAGTGGCTGGAGCATATCTCATTTACCATCGCAAATCTACAGTCAATTACTTCAAAAGTTTAACCATGAAAGTTTTTGGATTTTTTGTTTATGAATCCAATTAACATGTTGAGAATTGAATGTTTCAGTAGCTTTGAATATCCCTAGACACGATGTTGAACGTTTTCTTTTACTTTGTGGCGAACATGAAATTATTGTTTCTGATCACCGGTGTAAAATAGTACAACAATTTGTTGGTTAAAAATAACAAAAAAAAAAAAAGAAGTCTGTTCATATAAATGTAAAGTAGAAAAATAAGTTTGTAAAATCATTCGATGTAAAAAAACGGCTTGCGTATCACGCTTTGTTTTGTAACAAATAATAAATAAAATTGTTTAATTTTTATATTGAAATTAGTGTTTTCATAGCTCCAGACTACGGAGAATTTCTTTATTTATTTTGTGAATGTAAAATTACAATTCGTAAAAGTACAATTATCAAATTGTGGGACTGGAGCTCTTGGTGGAATTTGTGTTGAATTAGTTGAAAGACTTGAACTGGTTTCAGTTGTAGTAACGTTTTAGGCGGTAAAGTAAATTACAAGTCGCAATAGCAAAAGTTAACATAATTTGCTCAACAAGAAAAGCGGAAATCAACCATTCAAGTAATAATTAGGTGTTCGTTTCCTCTATGGATGGCAGTTCTAAACTCTAATCGGAAAAACTAGGTTTGTGGTTTCAATTGCAATAAAATAGTTACACTGGCAGATGATATATCCGATACACTTCATAAATTACTTAACCGGCAACGCGAAGGAGTTCTTTTACATATATTATTAACACCAACTTCATCTGACAAAATCATATCATTCTTCTCATCGCTTGCTCGCCGCAACAGCTCTCACCGCTTCTTTCAGCAATCAACTGAATCAGATCGTCATCCAACTGAATCCGATCGTCATCGGGACATCTACAATTAACCAAAACTGGTAACCCCGACAGTAGGACACTGCGTGGTGCTGTACCCCACGCATTTTAAGATAAGCATATCAATTCTTTAAAGCGCAAATGAATTTAACAGAGAAATATTTTAGGTAAAAGAAAAACAAACAACAGCTGAATTTGTTTGCAATTAGACGAATATTAAAGCACACAAGAAAAATTAAAACAAATATTCATATTCTTACATTAAAACAGCTTTGGGTTCGTCAAATTTAATTAAATTTAAAAAAAAATAAATTAGATAAAGTAAGTTAAATAAATTAAAAAAATATAATTTTTCTCTAGAAAAGGAAAAGAAACAAAAATTCAATTTAAAATTTATATTTTTTTAAAATATAATATTTTTTTTCCTTTTTCTTTTTAAAGTTTAATTTAGAATTCATATAAAATTAAAAAATTTGTTTCTCCTTCCGATCATAATATAAACAAAATGTTTCTATTATTAATATTAGCAACCCTTATGGTTTATTTCATTAAATATCTAGAAATTTATATTCTCATATTCGGGTTCGGGTTAGGTTTCCTAGCGTGCGCTTACATAGCACGGTACGTTAAAATCGGAATACTGTATGTTGCTGCAACTCCCACTCCCCCTGGTTCGCATAAACGGAACCAACCAACTCAATCTTCTTCTAAAACTCTAACACTAACTGAAGCAGAGCTTGAGAAAATCATCTCGGACCGCATCGAAGCGGCCAAACTGTCAACACCCCCTTTTGAAAATCCTTCGTCAAAGTCACAAAGTCCTCACAATTTTAACCCTGAGTGTCCTTCGGAACAAAAATCTTACGAGGCAATTTCTCTAGACCACATTTCGGTCAAAGCTCCACCCTTCTGGAAAGACCAACCTGAAAATTGGTTTACCATTCTTGAGGAGCAATTCAGAATCTCAAAAGTAAAAACTCAGGAAGCTAAGTATGGTTACATCCTGAACGCTATTACCCCAGATATTGCTAACACAATCTGGGATGTTCTAAAAGCGCCCAAGGGAGCTGATCCTTATGACAAAGTTAAATCAGCAATTATCCAACGCCTTTCCTCAAGCTCAACCGACCGGATTCGAAATGTACTTCGCGGAATGGACATCGGGGACAAAAAACCCTCTCATTTGTTACGAGACATGACTCGTGAAGCCCAAAACGCGTTTAGCGAAAATACATTAAAACTCCTATGGGAGGAAAAATTACCCTCTTCAGTTCGTACTGCACTGGCGGTAGTCAACTTAGACCTTACAACCACTGCAGAACTAGCGGACAAAGTATTAGCTTCACATCAAGGACCAAATGTAATGGCCGTTGGCACCTCTTCTAGTTTTTCTAATGAAATGAATTCTCTGACCGCCAAATTTAATGAACTCCAAGCAAGTCTTCTTAACGTCATCACCCAAAATGTAAACAACTCTCAGCCAAATCGCAGCCGGTCCATTAATCGCAATTTCAATAGAGAACGCACTCCTAATCGTTTTAGTAGAAACAATTTCAGAAATCGTCCCAGGTCCAGATCTCAGATTCAAATGTTTAATGACGTTTGCTTCTACCATTTTAAGTATCAGCACAAAGCTAGAAACTGCACCCATGGTTGCAAATATTGGAACCCACAGAAGTATTACAAACCTTGCTTGAATAATACTTCTTCTAACTCTTCTTCACCACCTCCTCCTCCTTTTCCTCCAATGGATGGAAAAAAAAATAAAGGGCTCATCGCATGTGGCGGTATGTGATGATAGCCAAACTCAACTCCGCCTACTAGTTTTCGACCACATTTCTCGCAAAAACTTCTTGATTGATACTGGGGCTGAAGTGTCTGTTCTTCCAGCGTCTGTGGAAGAAAAACTTTCCGAAACAACAGATTTCCCTCTCTATGCAGCGAACGCCACCAAAGTCAAAACGTATGGTACTAAGTCCCTAAATTTAAATATTGGTCTCAGACGATCGTTCTGTCAGACCTTTATTATTGCTGACGTTACCATGCCTATACTTGGCGCGGATTTTTTAAATAAATACGGTCTCTTAGTGGATATTAAAAACCGACGCCTTGTCGATCCACTAACAAACTTGTTCGCTGTAGCTGAAATCTCCACCACTTCAACTCCTTCTCTCACTATTATAGATCATGGCTCAATTGACACATCGGTTGTCAATATTTTAAAAAACTTTAAAAATTTAACGTCTAAGGACGATCTTAACCAGCCAATTAAACATAACGTAACACACGTTATTGAAACTCGTGGTCCTCCCATTTCTTGCAAGTACCGTAGACTAGCTCCGGACAAACTATCAATTGCCAAAGCAGAGTTTGATACCATGTTGGCTAAGGGCATTTGCCGGCCTTCAAACAGTCCTTGGTCCTCCCCTCTTCATCTCGTCAAGAAAAAGAATGGAGACCTTGTGGCGACTATTGCTCTCTCAACAATGTCACAACTCCCGACAAATACCCTATTCCTCATTTGCAGGACCTTACCCAACAACTTTATGGATGCAACATTTTCTCTACAATCGATCTCGTTCGCGCATATCATCAGATTCCTATCGATGAGCGTGACATTGCAAAAACTGCAATCTCAACTCCGTTCGGACTTTTCGAATTCGTTCGAATGACCTTCGGATTGCGAAACGCTGCGCAATCCTTCCAACGGTTTATGCATTCACTGTTCAGAGACCTAAATTTTGTTTTCATCTACATAGATGATCTTCTAATAGCCTCTAAATCTCTTGAGGAACACCTCACTCACCTTAAAACCGTCTTTGAACGTCTTTCTGATGCCGGTCTAATCATCAACGTTGACAAATGCAAATTTGCTAAGCCCAACGTTGACTTCTTAGGGCATCATATCAATGAAAATGGTATCAAACCTTCTACAGAACGTGTCGATGCGATCAACAAATACGATCGTCCAGAAACCGTTTCTCAACTTCGTCGTTTCCTAGGTATGATCAATTTTTATCGTCGATTCATACCTCATGCTGGTGGCAACCAATCCGTCCTTAATGACTTCTTAAAAGGGTCTAAGAAGAATGACAAACGCGTCATTCAATGGTCTGAAGACGCCATCCAAGCCTTCAACCAGGCTAAGCTGCAACTCTGTGAAGCAACTGTTCTTGCTCACCCTTCGCACACTGCTCCACTAGCAGTAATGGCTTCTGATAAAGCTCTTGGCGCTGTCGTCCAACAAAAAGTTGAGGACACTTGGACACCTCTCAGTTTTTTCTCGGTTCGACTGAACCAAACTCAACAAAAATACAGTGCTTATGATCGTGAACTTTTAGCCGCTTACTCTGCTATTAAGCATTTTCGCTACCTGCTGGACGGAAGATCTTTCACACTCTTCACTGATCATAAGCCACTTGTCTATGCATTGTCGCAAAATCCGGAAAAAGCAAGTCCTCGCCAATTCAGACACCTCGATTTTATCAGTCAATTCACGACCGATATCCAACAAATTTCTGGAATTGATAACGTAGTTGCAGATGCACTCTCTCGTATCGATCAACTATCAATACCAGAATGTATCAATTACGATGAAATTGCTACAGCTCAGTTCGACGATACCGAACTAAAGGAATTAATGGACACCAGTCCAACACTTCAATTCCGAACTTTTCCATTAACTTTTGGGATGTCACCTTCAAAAACTACATTATGTGATACCTCATCCGGTACTAATCGCCCATTTATACCAAAGCAATTTCGTCAAACAGTATTCAACAGTTTTCACAATTTGTCACACCCAGGAATCAACAGTTCTGTCAAACTTCTGACTGAAAAAGTCATCTGGCCCTCCATCAAAAAAGACGTCAAATTAATGGCACAGAACTGCCTGGCTTGCCAAAAGGCAAAAGTATCTCGTCACACTAAATCTCCTCTGGGCAATTACGGCCCAACTTCTCAAAGATTTTCCGAGATACATATGGACATCATTGGTCCACTTCCTACTTCTGAGGACAAACGTTACTGTGTCACAGTTATTGATCGCTACACTCGCTGGCCAGAGGCCATCCCCATCTCGGATATCACTGCGGAATCGGTAGCCTCAGCTCTCTACACAGATTGGATTTCTCGATTTGGAGTACCTTCAGTAATAGTCACTGATCAGGGCTCACAATTCGAATCCAATCTTTATAAGGAGTTGTCTAGACTCCTAGGTTTCGAACACAAGCGCACTACCAGCTATAATCCCAAGTGCAATGGTCTCATCGAACGTTGGCACAGAACTCTTAAATCTGCTATCATGGCTTACGACAGGACCGACTGGACGCGTATTTTACCATCAATACTACTTGGTTTACGAACCACTTTTCGCGAGGATTTCCAATCCTCTTCTGCTGAACTGGTTTATGGTACGCAATTACGGCTTCCTGGAGAATTTTTCAGCAAAAACACTACCTATACTCCTCAGTCCGACTTTGTTTCTACATTGAAACAACATTTCGATTACCTTCGTCCCACTAATGCATCAAGACACTCTTCTGATAAAGTCTTTGTTTTTAAAACCCTTGAGTCTTGTTCGCATGTCTTCTTACGTACTGACTTAGTACGTAAAGCGTTACAACCGCCATACGAAGGCCCTTACCCAGTCGTCAGTCGCGACAGTAAAAACTTCGTCATTAACCGTAAAGGTCTACACATTAGAGTCTCTATCGACAGATTAAAACCTTGCTTTAGGTCAGAATCTGAAGATAGTCCGACTCAACCGTCAGCAATCCCTAATGCCACTCCTGGTCGCGCGGACAAAAACTCGTCTCCTGAAGACAACGTCCAATCTACTTCTTCGGACAACCTCAGATCTGCACCTTCCACTTTCACAAACACTGGAAACAGCATTACAGACTCCACTAGGTCGATTAGAAAGGTAAGATTCGATCTTACACCACAATCGTTCACTTTTAACCCTGCCGCGGCAACTACCCGAGCCGGTCGAATTACAAAAACTCCCGCTCGCTTTCTTAATGCTATGGCATAAATCCCTTTTCCTCTCTTTTTCGTATCGTTCCATCTCCGATGGCACTAGGGGGGAGTGTTGTGGCGAACATGAAATTATTGTTTCTGATCACCGGTGTAAAATAGTACAACAATTTGTTGGTTAAAAATAACAAAAAAAAAAAAGAAGTCTGTTCATATAAATGTAAAGTAGAAAAATAAGTTTGTAAAATCATTCGTAACAAATAATAAATAAAATTGTGTAATTTTTATATTGAAATTAGTGTTTTCATAGCTCCAGACTACGGAGAATTTCTTTATTTATTTTGTGAATGTAAAATTACAATTAGTAAAAGTACAATTATCAAATTGTGGGACTGGAGCTCTTGGTGGAATTTGTGTTGAATTAGTTGAAAGACTTGAACTGGTTTCAGTTGTAGTAACATTTTAGGCGGTAAAGTAAATTACAAGTCGCAATAGCAAAAGTTAACATAATTTGCTCAACAAGAAAAGCGGAAATCAACCATTCAAGTAATAATTAGGTGTTCATTTCCTCTATGGATGGCAGTTCTAAACTCTAATCGGAAAAACTAGGTTTGTGGTTTCAATTGCAATAAAATAGTTACACTAGCAGATGATATATCCGATACACTTCATAAATTACTTAGCCGGCAACGCGAAGGAGTTCTTTTACATATATTATTAACACCAACTTCATCTGACAAAATCATATCATTCTTCTCATCGCTTGCTCGCCGCAACAGCTCTCACCGCTTTTTCAGCAATCAACTGAATCAGATCGTCATCCAACTGAATCCGATCGTCATCGGGACATCTACAATTAACCAAAACTTCATATTCGGAATGATGAATTATTGATTCTTTTCTGTTTTAGATAATGTGATGTCTATCTCTAGGTGAATGTCCTGCACCTGCTGGTTGGCTTACGTGCTCCATTTTAATCATTTTCGACTAAGACCAAAGATCATGCTAAAATAACACTAGTATATAGTAATGAACATGTTATGATATCAAGACCACATAGATTGTTGATCTAGACAAGAACCAATGTTAATTGTTAGTTCCTAGAAAAAAAAATGAACCATTATAAGTTAGAAGTTTGAGTTCATCAGTACTCTATTTTTTGAAAACATCACAATCCAGGAATGAATTTCTGTAAACTTTTCCACCCATTAGAAAAAAAACTAGAGATGCAATTATTTTAATATAACTTAAGATCAATCCCAAATCGAGGCACAGTTTTAGCTAGTTATTACTATTCTGATATAATGCTGCAGCAAACGCAGTTGGTGGAAGGAATTTTGTATTAGAGGATCACAGCGCTGTCAATATCAGAAGCAATTCGGTGAAACTCCTATACTTCGTTTTATAGACAGCCGCGTTTATTTGATAAATGATCCATTTTGAGGTTTTTATTGATATGAATTTGATCCATTACGACTTGGGGGTACTGGATTTGTTAGTATTCTAGGTCCAAGTTTGTTGAGTGAAAGCTGAAAGCCATACAAGTTTAAGAATTTCGGGATCTGTATAATTCTTATAATAGAATTTCATAGTTTCATCAATACCTGAGATTTTCAGTGCTAGAGAATTATGGTGCTTAAAGTTCAACCAGTTAGCCTTAATTCTCATACATGAAAATGAATTTCGAACAAATACACAGACACCATGCTTGTTATAAAAGGAATGTTCCAATTCGTAACTAGGCATCCGGTATTTATTGAGATCCAATTTCTATGCTTTGCCACCGACAAGCTGTTGGCTTACTGTGCTGCCATTTTGTTGAGACAAAGACTTATCCGTTGACATTGCAGGTATAGATACTGAAATTCGACCAGGCCTAAATTTCAACACTACACAGTACAAACAAAAGAAACTGGGTATTTCTGTCACAAAAACACGATAGCAGGTTTCATGCAACAGTAGCATGAAAAAGGAAAAGCAAAAACATGGGGACACAAAAGACAATTACAAAATTGAAGAGTACAGATAAAGGGTTAAATTCGAAATTCTTACTAATAACTAAAACGAAATTTTACATTTCTTGTTACGAGGCAATACAAAACAAATTTATGCTTTAAAATAATAAATTTATTACATCAAAGCAATAAAAGATAAAATTTTACCTACCCACCGCCTGGTAACAGTAAATATAAAATACCAAATAATTTTTTAATAAAGAACAATTTCACCAATTATATAATTGTACGCCTCCTATCTTCACTTCACTTTTATTTTCACTAACACTAACACACATTCAGTGTATTTTATCTTATTTTATCTTTACTCTGTCTTTATAAAGACATACATGCAAAAATAAAATAAAACAAAATACAATTTATTTTTTTTTATTTCCGAGTGTATCATCTTTTCACTAAATTTTGTTAATATATGATCTGTTTGTCTGTTCGTGTTAGTTTTGTAATAAATATCTAAACAGAAATAAAATACTTGTGCTTTTACAAAGAGTTTTATGTTTGATATGCATCGCTGCCGATAACTAAAAACAATATCCTCATAAAAGTTTAATGCCGAAAACTATATTAAAATCCTTAACCAAAACCGAAGTCTTGATGTCTCAGAGCCCTGAGATTTCAGCCCCTTCATATCGTTTTTCTTTTCTAATCGTTGCGTTTTTGTTTTTCTAATCGGATATTAACTTCTTTTGACAAAATGGCTGTGGTATTGCCTTATTATCATCCATTTTTCGGTCTTGCGGATGCTGAACTAGAGGTCGAATGTCTGTTGAGAGGAGCGAATACCAATGGGAAGAACAGAGGAACTGAGAGAATATGCGCCCAATCTGGCGTTACCGCTGACGAGATTTCATTCTATGGACCTGCGTAAAAAAGATGGATCTGATTGGGACAGCGAGCATCATGATTGCCAGGCAGTCTAGGTGCTTTCGACATCCGTCGAGGTTCCATATTTTACTAATGTTATGAATCAAATTGGGTACTCTCTTTACAGCTGACAGTCACTCACATGATGTTCATGAGTTAATACATATCTAAACTTAAATCATGAACATGGCGTGGTTACTTTCCCAGTACTAGAGAGGGACTCTTGAGGAATTTCGGTACCCTCGCAGATGACAAAGCCGTCTTACGTATTATCTTGAACCGTAAGCAGAAAGCAAAAGAAAGTGTTTACTAGTAACTGGTTGAGATTTGGGCTCTGTATCGTCGTTTCATTTGTCATCACTCTGTATCGTCATTTTCTGAGACAGAGATGGTTTATGTCGGTTAAAATAGGTGGAATGGGTTTAAATGGGTGGAATCACTAAATTTGAAACATGGGAAACCGCAGAAAAATTATGTAATTTGTTCAGTATTGCAATATTTGAAGGAAATGGTTTAGAATGAAGTTCACCGTTAAGGATACGTATTAAGTAAACTGCAATATGTATTATTTTTGATCAATGTCTGGGGAATTCGTTAATAAAGGGAGTTATCACAGAAGATAAATGATGGCGTAAAATAAAACATTCAAGACAACATTGAAGAAATAAAAATAATGTAAGCTTTGATTTTCTTTTTGATTTATATAATTTTTGATTTTATTTTTAGCTAAATTATTCTTGTTTGTTAGCAATTAATAAGTTTCTTTATAATAAAAAATAAAAGATTTTCAAGTGTAGTTTGTTTGTGTATAAATTCAGTATTCCGGCAATATTTCTGTTTTCAAATATTTTTATGAGCTTTCCAGTGTGTATAAAGGTTCAATTATTTCAATATATATATATTTCAATATATATATATATATATATATATATATATATATATATATATATATATATATATATATATATATATATATATATATATATATATATATATATATATATATATATATATATATATATATATATATATATATATATATATATATATATATATATATATATATATATATATATATATATATATATATATATATATATATATATATATATATATATATATATATATATATATATATATATATATATAAATTAACTAATTAACTTATGCCACCATAAAGAAGACTTTAAGGTTGACGCTGAATGGCATTTTCATGCTACCAGCCATGGAAAGGGACCTTGTGATGGAATTGGTGGTACACTGAAGCGTGCTGCACACCGTTATAGTATGGCGAGCGAAGATAATATTATTGATACACCAAAAAAACTTTTCGAATGGGCTTTAAAATGGGAATCTACCATGAACTTTGGATACGCCGATAAAAATGAATATCAATTAACAAAAGAAAAATTACAAAATCGATATAAAAATGCGATTACTATAAGTGGAACTCAAAAATTTCATTCTTTTGTACCAGTAGATACCAAGACAATAAATGCAAAAATGTTTTCCAACTCAAAAGAAACTTTTGAATGTAAAATAAGTAAATAATTTTTAATAACTATATTTATTTTCACATATATAATTTGTATGATATTTTAAAAAGTTTATTCAATAATAAAATATTTGTAATTTAATGTTGAAAAACAATCTTTTACTTTATGATTCCATAATAACATAATACGAACATAATACTTCTCCAGTCAAAAGTTCCTAAACAGATTTAGTTGTTTATACGGCTTTTTTGTTTGCAGTCAAGACTGTCAAATTATTTTTTATAAGAGTGACAAGTGATTACTAAAAGTGATAAATAAACATTTCATTTTTTATGCCATCTAATACAAAGAAAATAATTGCAGAAGTGCTTTCCTATTCAAAAGAAACTTCTGTTTGTAAAATAGTAAATCATTTTTAACAATTGTATTTATTTTATTTATTGTACTACATATATAATTTTTATAATATTTTAAAAAGTTCATCTAATAATAAAATATTTGATATTTAACATAAAAAAATATCTCTTAGTTTATAACGCCATTTTTATAATTTTCCTTCAGAACAAAAAAAACTGATTCCCGACAGTCATATGCACAACGAATTTTATCTTTAAAACAAAAAATAACGCGTGTCCTCAACTTTCACAAGTGGTTAGATATAAAATAAGCTTCAATTTAGTTTAAAAAAAAAAAAAAAAAAAAGAGGCTATGTCATCTTTTTTTCAATTACACCGTTTTTTTCTTATGTTACACCGTTAAAAATTATTTCAAAAAATTAACAGTGTACATTTTTAAAAACTTTGTTCTAATACCTATTCAACGACATATCATTTATGAAAATCGATTCAGTAGTTTTTCTACAATCGCTCGTCAAAATGCAGTCACATCACAAAATAACAAAAAATTGAGGGGCACCCTGTGAAGACCCCTGGTCGAAAAAAAAAATTCTAAGAGAACTTGTATTTTTTATTTATCAAAGACTATCTATAAACAAAAAATAACCAAAATTAAAAGGGGTCAAGTCAAAATTTCCCAAAAATTTGCTGAACTTGCGTGAAATTGCTCATATATATATATATATATATATATATATATATATATATATATATATATATATATATATATATATATATATATATATATATATATATATATATATATATATATATATATATATATATATATATATATATATATATATATATATATATATATATATATATATATATATATATATATATATATATATATATACTATATACTAGCGGGACTAGTGTTTGCAATCTTGGTATCCGGGTACCCGGATACCCGGGTATTTAGGAAGATTTTTCGGGTATTTAATATCCGGATATTTTGGTCGGGTACCCGAACAACAAAAGGTCTAGTTTTTCTCAATAAAATTTACAAAATAAAATTCAGCTCATTCTCTTTTTGCAAATTTGAATTATTCTTTATGCTAGTTGTTGACAAATGATTCTATTCTAACCATACAAATTGCAATAGGTCCATAAACATTAAACCAACCACATCCGTAAACATTAAACTGCCCTCTAGTTAATTATTATTGTTTGGATTACGAAAACAACAGAAGAACGACGAAGAACACATAACAAAATTTATGGAATTTTAGTTCTTATTAAAATTAAAATTAAGTCATAAAAAATTAAGGATCTTCATTGGTTATTTGTTTATATTTAGTTTAAAAAAGACACGGTAAATATATTATGTAAAGTTTTTATTTAAGGTTTAAGCTAATAATTAAAATAAGTGTCATCGAAAGCTTGGGACCAGTTCAAGAAAATGTCATCAGATAAGTCTCGATGCCACGTAGTTGGATGCGCACAAATAATTTCAACTAAATGGGAAAATACGTCAGCAATGAAAAATCAAATCGGATAATGATGCGGCTAATTATAATATTGAAAATTTACAACTACAAAAATGTATTGCTGTCTACACAAGATCTACTATAGATAACAGGGGTACTACAGTTGATAAAGAGCTGAAAATGTTGTATGTAAATAAAGGAAACCGAAAAAATGATAGAAAATTTAAATCAATCGTTATTGACGGTGAAACCAACATCCACTTTATCGGAGCGGGTTTTTTCTACTGCAGGAATTTAACAAAGAAAATACGAAATCGGATGAGTGCAGCTACCCTAAATGCTTTAATATTTTTGAAATATTATTTTACAATTAAAAAATGATCAATTTTTAGTTTACTACTGTGAGGTTTTTTTTATTGTTTTTCATCTTTTAATTTTTTTATAACTACCCGGGTTATCCGGGTAATCCGGGTAATTTGGAAAATACTAATCGAGTAACCGGGTAATTTGAAATCGGGTAATTTGCAATCACTAAGCGGGACCCGGCGTAATTTCCTACGCCTATAAATAAAGTTTGTGCGTATACATTTTGTTGACGTAGTAGCAATAATTTCAAAGAGTAGTAATGAGAAATGATTTTCAATTTTTTTTTTAAATATGAATGTAAAAGGATCAGTCTAGTTGATCAGTAAAATATATAAAATTAGTATTGTATGTAAAATAAAGGATATATAAAAAATACCCGATCAAATCTTCAGGTGTGTAAGGTTTCATGTGTGTCTCTATAAAGAACATTATACGGAACAAAAATCGATTCACAAGTTTTCACTGTGCTCATGCGGTTTAATATACGCTTTCTTTACCGGTAGGTTACTAAAAAAGTTGCAAACAGTTGTGCTTGTGATGTCATCTTATGGTCAGCAAGGGCAGTAAGAATCGCGACAATTCATCGATGAAGGTGCATTCAAACACATTTACAAATTTAAACATACACACATTTAAAATCATTTCTCATTACTACTCTTTGAAATTATTGCTACTACGTCAACAAAATGTATACGCACAAACTTTATTTATAGGCGTAGCAAAGCACGCTGGGTCCCGCTAGTAAAACTATAAAAAAAATTGAAGCTGTTTTTTGAATTCAAATGTCGTATTGAAAAAAACTTCCACAAAAGAAAAGGCTCCTGTAAAAATAAACACAAAAATACAGAGTCCCATGTAGCATTGTTATCTCTTTCCATCTAGAGAAAAAATTATAATTTTATTCTTTTATTGCCAGATAGAAATAACTGCCATACAATATATATTTTATTTTGATTTCATTCTATAAATAAAAACAAAACCAAAAACATTCAATCGTCAAACAATATCCATTTCACTCTAAAATTATTCTAAATAAAAACAAAACCAAGGCGTACATGATACAGTTTTAGTTAGGATCAAATTTTCAGTTTTAATATTATCAGTTTTATTTTAATCGAAATACTTTTGAGAAAAATAAGATAAAATTGAATAAGGTTGGTCATTTTCCGATCGATAAAAATGCTAAATACAAAATATCTACATAAGTCTGTTATTTTGTAAGCATATTTGGTCAAGCAACGGAAAATCTCGATGCTATTTAAGTTTCTAGGCTACTGTGTTTTTTCAATGCAAATACTATCACGTTAAATTCGCACACTACTTTTTATGGTAATAAAAGAAACTTCAACTTAGAAAATATTGCTTATCCTGTTTTTTTATATTCTAATGTTTTATATCATTGAAATACCCAGGTTTAAAAAAAAATCGAAGAAGGGCGTCTGATAAAGTAGGTCTGTGCCGTATTATTATTTTTTTAAATAAAAGTTATTATCTTTAAACAAATTAAGTAATACTTACACATTTTTAATTAATTATTTGGAGTAGTTTTATGCTGCTAAACAAAAAACGAACATTGAAATTTTGAAATGTATAAATATATAAGTTCATAATATTATTGTAGATAGAGGATTAGTAAAAGAAGGAGAAGAGAAATAATTTAATATAACTTCATGGCAACTACTACATATTTTAAAAAATTATTATTTTGTAGTTAATAATAATAAACTACAAAACTATATACAGCATAATTTGGATAAAATGAAATTTTTTCATTCAATACACGACAATTGGAAAAAGGAAATCGAAATTTGCAAAATTTTGACATTAAAAACAATGTTTTAAATACAAATACGGCACCATCTATTGGCTAACCCAAATTTATAAGGCGTATATCACACTATCAAATATAATTTTCAATAAAAAAAATTTGATATGAAATTGGAGAGTTGTAAAATAAACTTTGAAAGTTTCATATTAATTAGCAATACAAATAAGAGTATTTTTCAATTTGATATTGATTTTTGTAAATTAACATTGAAGATCAATGATAAATTTAAAAAAATAAATAAATAAATTTAAATTATTGTTTTCTTTAATTTTTACTTTTATGTCGAATTCTTTTCACCCGGATCCATAAAAAAAAATTGATGTAAACCAAAAATTTTATTCTATTGACACAAAAAATCAATTTTTTTTCGATTTACATCAAAAAGAAAAATGTGCATTTTTCGTAAATTTTTTTGACATTACTAATATCCACAAAGAAAATTTAAAAAATAATCGTTTTGTTAACGACAATTTTTATATAACTTTGAATTGTTTAATTTTGAAAAATTAATTATTGTGTTTTATAATATATATATATATATATATATATATATATATATATATATATATATATATATATATATATATATATATATATATATATATATATATATATATATATATATATATATATATATATATATATGTATATATATATATATATATATATATATATATATATATATATATATATATATATATATATATATATATATATATATATATATATATATATATATATATATATATATATATATATATATATATATATATATATATATATATATATATATATATATATATATATATATATATATATATATATATATATATATATATATATATATATATATATATATATATATATATAGAATATACAATAATGTAACTAACATTTAATAAAATAACTCCTAATAAATAAAAAACTCCAAAATGGACTTATTAAAAGTAAAATACTATATTCCATTGGGCGGATGAAAAAAGATGCATCATAGAAAAAACGAAGATGCTTTTCTCTAAGTGAAGTAATTTAAATTGAAAACAAATATGAATGAATAAAACAAAATTATTTTATTTACAAATTAATTGAATCTTTTATAAATATTTCAATACGCAATTGCAGAATATGCTATTATACGAAATTTTTCAAATTTAAAAGTAGACAACCGCCATTTAATATCACTAATACAAACATATTACACATCAATTTTTGTTTTTTGTTTAGAAATTAATTTAGAAAAGTGAAAAGAAAACCATATTATTTTTATTCAAACTTTATAAAAACTAATACATTAATTTTTTTAGAGGTTTCGATACTTTCTAACACTTCTATGATTAATACAGAAACGTTTTGACTTAGCATAGTACGCTTTTCGTTTATTATCAAATCAAACGAAACTTTCTTTACTAAAACATATTTTTTATTCGCCTATATATTAAAGTGTTACTTTATTACTGTGATTTGCGGCTTTAAAGTATCACATTTTGTCGTCATAGCTACGTCCAAAAAAGTAAAAAGCATTTGTATTTGTTTAAATTCTATGAAAAATAAATTTTTTTATCAAAGCAACCCGCAAATTCAAAATTTCATTATCCAATTAAAATAGATGTTATCATTTGTTTTCATAGAATTTGGAAAAAATAATAAATATTTTTTCAAAGATTACTTGTTCCACATATTTTTATTTTAAAATTTATGAAAATTTGCAATTTTAATTTAGAATAAACAACTTTTCTTAAAATATTTTGCTTGCGGCGAATAAAAAATAGTATATGATGCACGGACGTAAGCTATTTTGGACTTAATGTGGGTGCAAATCTCGGCTAGCGCCTCGATTTGCAAACTTCACATCCGTCCAAAATCTTTAGCTTTACGTCCTAGCATCATAATGTACTATGATAGTCTAATAATGGCCTTATACAGATGTTGAAGTTTACTATCAATTGAATAAATTGATTTACGCTGCCATCCGTATTTAACATTTAATTCGCAATTAAAAAATATTTAGAAATTCAAAGTAAAAACTATCCTATCTCTCAAGTTGGACCATTATACACACACTGAACACAATTTTATTAAGATTGGTTAAGTTGTTGCGGAGTTAATCGCAGACAAACATCGTGACACGTGATTTTTATATATATAAAATTATTCTTAAGTCACTCAAACATGAAAATTGCCCAAAATTCCCATACAAACTTGTATGAAAAATTTAACCTATTTTCGTATTTGTTTTACGGACAGAAGAGAATAAAATATTTTATATATTATGCTTAATATGGTCAGTAATTGTCAATAATAGTTCATAAAGAAACTTAAATTATTTAATTGTAGTAAAATGAGAAATTTCACAGATAATTTTTTTTTGCTGTCAGAAATTTTATTTTTCATTAATACAAACTATGATATTTAAACAGTAGGCTTTGTTTTAACTGTCGGCAATTCTTCTTGTCGTCGATAATTTTGCTTTGTCGTTATGAAAATTCTATGTTGTCATTTTTTCTTCAAACAAAATGAAATATAATTTCATCTTAGTAGGCGCATAAATGCTATAAATTTGTAATTTATTTTTCACAAATAAACATAAACATGCAATCATTTATGAATGAAAACGGACATTTTTATTATTTGCATTTTAACATAATTTTGTATTATTGAATAATTTGTAAAAAAATTTTATTTAGAAACTAATAATTATCTTTTAAAAAAAATTATAATTTAAAAAAAATTATCTCATTAAATACCACTCTTCATTGAAATTTTTGTCTAAAATTTTTCAATTTTACTTATTAAATTATTTTTAAGCAACACTGCTCAATCAAACCACTACTTAAACCACTCGTCCTTCGGACTCGTGGTTTATTGTGCGCTTTGATTCGCAGTGTTGCTAAATAATTTAATTCGTAAAATCAAAAAATTTTCGAAAAAATTTCAATGACTCGTGGTATTACAACCGATAATTTTTAAAGTTATTCAAGTTGTGTTTTGAATGAAATCCCATATAAATTTTATTGAATTTATTTTCTTTTCCCCCTCTTGCAGTGCCATTGCAGCAAACACCGGAACAAAATAATCGCTCAACATATTTGATAGTCTATTTGGGCCCTACATGGATGATTAAAAAGTCGATAAAGCAGGTTTGACAGTAAATTAATTAATTTACGCCGCCATCTGAAAGTTTGCTTATAAACTATCCATATTTAACATTTAACTCGCAATTAAAAAATATTTAAACATTTAATTGAAATAAAAACTATCCTATCTCTCAAGTTGGACCATTATACACACACTGTACAACATTCCATTAAGATTGGTTACGTTGTTGCGGAGTTTATCGCGGACAAACATCGTGACGCGTGATTTTTATATATATAAGATATAAGATATATATATATATATATATATATATATATATATATATATATATATATATATATATATATATATATATAAATCAGTGGCGGATTAAGAGTTCAGGGGGCCCTGGTGCGGGTAAATTTTTGGGGGCCCTTTATCCTCATTTTCCAAAATTGATTACTAAATAAAACGGTCATCAACTTCGAAAAAAACCCTAGTAAATTAAAGTATTTTCAAAAATTCATTTTTGATGGCTAAAAAACAGAACTGATTTTTTGATGATTCAAAACTGCATGTCTGATATCAGAACTGCGAAAAACGATAACAATTACGCCCTTAAAATATCTCTGAAATAGAGTATATACAATGTTTATCATGAATTGATTCTCTAGTTCAAACGATAATCTTGCAGCAGTTTTTAACTATGGGTTCCATTGTTTTCTCAGATTCTCAATATAGATATAAATAATTCCAAATAAAATTTTCGATTTCTCTATTTTGGAATCTAAAAGCAAAAATCTATCCGAATATTTTAAATAAAGATATATAATTTATAAAGAAAATAAATAAAAAACAAAAGTTTTAATTCCGAACTTCCGAGAGTGATGAAACTCTGGGCTCGAATCACAATGGCAACTTTCTTGGAGCTCTTGAACTTTTGGCTAAATTTGATCCTTTCTTAAAAGAGCATAGTGATAAATTTGGCAACAAAAAAAAGGTATGCGATATCTGAAGCAAACTTAATGAAATAATAAAAGTGATTGTTATTGGGATATTTTTATGAAGAACGTCGTACCTCTCAAGCACAATATGTGACGAATTTATTACCACCATGGGGCAAGAAATAAAAAATCATATTGCAGCCAACGTCATTGACGCAGTTTATTATTCGATTAGTGTTGACTCCACTCTGGATGTAAGTCATTTGGATTAATTGGCTTTTTGCATTCGATATGTAAAAGATGGTAAAATCAGACAGTCATATGACAACGCAAAAAATATGGCCGGAATTAGTGGCGGTTTTCAAGCGTTGATTCGATTGTTGTAAGGATTGTTGTAAAGATTGTTTGTAAAGATTGTTGATTATTTTTTTTTATTTCTATGAAATTAGGCTCGATGTCAATACTGTTATCCGTTACCGTTCCCAGCTGAACGATAACGGTTCAAAATGAAAGTAATCAATAACATATTTACATCGAGAGTAGCGCTTCCAAAATTTCCCTTTTGCCAATACTGACAAAGTTTCTCACGTTACCGGTGTAATACCGATACTCTAGAAAATAGAATAACTAAAGCACTTTTTTTAGAAAAGTTATTGAAATAAATATAAACAAAATAATTAAATTAGACTTTAGTCAGATTTATTTTATTTCAATTAGTAAAAAGAATACTTTTAATTATTATTTTCAGTAAAAAAACACACAAACAATTGTATAAAGATTAGTGTTGCAATAAACTTTTAATAGAATTTCAATAAATTTTCAATAAATATTCTTCTATCTATCTTCTTCTATCTTCTATCTTCTTCTATATAAATAAAAATGTAAATGTTCGTTTGTTCAAAATAGGTAATCTCCTTAAGTACTGGATCGATTCCTTTGAAATTTGGACGATTAGTTGCATTTCAATAAAGGCGGGGTTTTACATGATTTTTTTTAGCTGTATATGTTTCATAACATATGCTGTCAACAAGTACAAGTTTATCACCTGTTGTATTCTCAATTAACTCAATGTTATGATCGAGTTTCACTTCATGCTTAATTTGATCGATTATTTTGGTATAGTGATCAGCCCATAGATTATTTTGTGTCCTATTTTCGGTAGGACTGTCCTCCTTTGGAGCAAGGTCCTCCGTTCTCATTTACTATAAAGATGTCCTCTTCATTCGTTTGATTTATTTTATCAATTAATTTTATTTTTAAATTAAAACATGTTCTCTGTCGGAAGAGTAAAACGTCGTATTGCTTTCGTGTTTAATGAATTTTATTTTCTCACAAATTTGCAATGCTCATTGCTCGCTCGCATTGTAAACTTTTGATTGAAAATAAACTATAGTTCATTAAACATCTCAACAATAAAATACTATTATACAGTTAGTTTCTTAGGTGCCTTTGCGTGTCAAAACATAGATGCAATGAAAAATGCTGGAAAATATGGTCGAAAATTCACTGAGTTTCCTTTTTATAGAAAACTCACAAATGCAACAAAAATTAAACGAGATCGGCTAATCTATTCACCGTCAGGCAAAGCAGTTTTTTGTTTTGTACGCCGTTTATTTAGTGATTTGAATTGAAAATCGCAAGCATTTTCTTTAAAAAGATTCAATAATTGGAATAATTCATCACATTTCGAAGCATGAAGAGTCTAAGTATCACATGACCAATAATTGTAGATACAAAATGCGTATCAAAAATGAACTTACTTTCGAGAAATCTTTTAATAATACAACTAAAATTGCATCACGAGGACTTGCTTTTCGTGGTCACGATGAAATTTTAGGATCAAAACACAATGGAAACTTTCTTGGATCTCTTGAATTATTGACTAAATTTGATCCCTTTTTACAATAACATATTTCTCGTTTTGGCACTAAAGGAAAAGGTACACTCTTTTCATGTAACATTGACAAATGATTTTTTTTAATTATTCGGACTATTTTTAGGAAAAGTATCGTATCTTTCTAGCACAATTTGTGAAGAATTCATCTCTATCATGGCAAAACATGTTAAAAATCACATTGTTTCGGAAATTATAGAATCTCGATATTATTCGTTTAGTGTCGATTCCACTCAGGATGTGAGCCACACAAACCAGTTGTCTTTTTGTGTTCGATATGTTAAAAGTAATACTATTTGTGAACGATTTATTTCATTTATTGAAATCGAAGGTCATACATCGAATTATCTTTTTGACATCATTATGAAATTCCACATTGAAAACGAAATAAATATTGATAATTTTAGAGGCCAGTCATATGACAACGCTTACAATATGGCAGGTATTTATGGTGGCTTACAAAGATTGATTCGTCAAACAAATGAAACAGCAATTTTTGTCCCTTGCTCTGCTCATGCATTAAATTTAGTCGGTAAATATAGTGTTTCTGGCAATACTGCTGCAACTAAGTTTTTTGATATGGTTGAAAAACTTTATGGATTTTTCGTATATTCCCCTTTTCGATGCAATCGATTACAAGAACAATTAACCGAAAATAGCGAATACATGTTAAAGATAGCAACTGGAACGAGATGGTCAGCTAGATACGAATCAGTTCACGTTTTACATTCTTGTTATTTAAAAGTGTTGCATGTTTTAAAATCTTTCCTACATGAGGAAAGCTTCAGTGATGATAACAAAGCGGTGGTAACAGGTTTGACAAAAAAACTATGTCGATTCGAAAATATTTTGATGCTTGTCCTCTGGAAAAGTGTACTAACCAAGTTTAATTTTGTGAATCGAGCATTACAAAAACCTAATTTAACTGTCTCGGTGACAAAAAACTGTTTGATTTAATAGTTACAGATTTGGAAAATAAAGATTACAACAAAATTTTTGATGATGCCTGTCAGCTTTTAAATTCTGTTTCATCTAATATTCAAACCGCAAATAATATTCAAACTTGCTCAACGTCACAAACGCTTTGTAAAGAGGAACAAAAAGACCACCTTGAAAAATCGTTGTTCAAGCCAATTATAAAGGCTTTTCTTTTCAATCTGAGAGAGCGTGCTAAAGATTATGAAGATCTAGATAGCACTCGTTTTTGATGCATCTAAATTTAATGAGTGATGAAGAGATTGCTAATTCTTGCAGAACAATAACCGCAAAATACCCAAAAGATCTCAATGCAAATCAATTGATTGACGAATGTCAATTTGCCAAAAATTATTTCACATTTGATAATTTAAATTATGAATCGATGTTCAAAACAATGTTCAATAGTAATCTTTCCACCACTTTTCTGAATATCGATATTTTATTACGAATGTTTTTATGCATGTTTGTCGATAATGTTATAGGCGAACGATCATTTTCAAAACTGAAGTTAATCAAAAGTTATTTGCGTAAAGGTCCTACCTCATCTACGAAAAGATTTTCGTCTTCAGGGATTCAAGACAAGCTTCTTGAAAACGAACACAGGTGGCGAGCAGATCAAACTGCAATTTTTTTGTTTGAAAGAGACAAACAGTAGATTGTGTTTATTTACGAATCATTTACTATTCATATCTATTGTTTTTAAAAGGAAATAAGTATTTGTTTTAACTTTTTTTATGTTTCACACAACTCACACACTTTTTTTATGTTTTACATAAAAATTCAAAATATTGTCAAAGTGTCAAAAAATCAACAATAAAAAATATAAAGCGGGAATGTATTTTAAAAATATTTTGTAAAAAAAATTATTTTAAATTAGAATCAATTATATTACTTATACTAAGTTTACACCAGTATCTAATAGGTACGGACTATACTTATTAGGTCGACTAGGGTCGATGTAAACAGTTATCAATTAAGTACGTACCAAATATTTGGTAGGATGATTTGCTACGTATCAAATTAGGTACGTAGCAAATAGGTATTATATTTACGGTGTGAACACTAAAATTTGGTATGACATTTAAAATTAAAATAAATCAATTTATTTTATAAATATATATTTATGTTTCGTGTGATTTTTTTGCTGAAATTAAAAGTGAAAAAATTTTAGCAAGAATTTAGTAACTGTTTACAGTTTTTTATAAAAAATATATATGGAACTTCTTCTAACCAAAAAACTAACAATGAAAAAGACGCGCTAAAAATTAATATGTCATACCTAATTGATAAGAGTTTACATCACCGTACCAAATTTAAAAAGTATGATGATGAAAATGGCTAGCAAATTTGATACGTAGCAAATTAGATACTGGTGTAAACTTAGTATTATTGAAAACATGTAATAAACTGGAAATTTTATTTATTTCGGCTTTTTTCAATAAAAAATATCGTCAAGAAAATATGCGGTTGAGATTTGCCGAAGATAAATTGTTGCAGTTAATTGATTTACTGATTAATTCTGAAAAGAATTTCGTCATTATTCTTGCAGTTTTGAATTTTTTCGTCAAATTTCCAGCAGTTTATATATTTCTCGAATGACATGCTCTCCTTTTTTATCTCATGCAAACGGGTATGGGTGACGAATATATGAAATGAATCCCCGAAGACGAAAAACTTTTCGTAGATGAGGTAAGACCTTAATACTATGAGTAATGATCGTCTGAACGATTTATCCATTCTTTCTATTGACAATGAAATTTTGGACGAAATTAAATTCGATGAAATTATAGACACTTAAATACAGAAAAAATGTAATTTTAATGATAAATATATTTCAAACTTGTCTGGTTTAAGTTTCTTTTTTACTTATGCTTGGGGCCCCTGGATCGCGGGGCCCTGGTGCGGTTGCCTTAAAACTTGTATGATAATCCGCCACTGATGTATATATATATATATATATATATATATATATATATATATATATATATTTATATATATATATATATATATATATATATATATATATATATATATATATATATATATATATATATATATATATATATATATATATATATATATATATATATATATATATATATATATATATATATATATATATATATATATATATATATATATATATATATATATATATATATATATATATATATATATATATATATATATATATATATATATATATATATTTAGCTCGAAGGTTTGATATATTGCCAGCATGAAAGCATGATTCATTCATTCATTTCATTTCATTAATTTTTGTGCTAAAACAAGAAAAACTGTAATTTTGATATGACTTTTAATATCTCATATTTACCTCTTCTAAACAAGTTCAATGCTTAAAGTCAAAACGGTAACAAACATTTTTATTTTGCTTACCTCCAACTACCTCTTCTAAACAAGTTCAACGCTTAAAGTCAAAATGGTTCAAAACGGTAACAAATATTTTTATTTTGCTTACCTCCAACTACTCGATTACAATTATGAAAATAAATTCCATTAAATTTACCAAAAAGTTTTATGTGTTAAGTTATCGTAATTAACAACCCCATAAATTAAGCTGACAATTTTATCCTTGAAAATCAAAATAATTTTTAATTATGTTTGAAATTAATCCTTTCGTACCTAGATAAGATTTAAAAAATTTTGGTTTCCTCTCAAAAGGCAAAATAAAATTTTCTAGGATAAAAATTTGTGGTTCTTCTTAATAGTTTCAAATTTCTTGTTTCAAGTATTCTTCTTCGCTTTTCGAATACTTTTCATTTTGTTCTCTTAGCATTTTGGTTTTCTTTTTCATTCATGAAAACAAGAACAAATAAAAGTTTTCGAAAGCAAGAGAGCTTTTGAAGCTTATCAGTTATTTTAATAATGAAAAAAATGGTTTTAGAACGTAAACAATTTTAATTAAAAGTTGAAGTTTAAATATTTCTACGAAAGCACTATCAAACGGTTGAAAAGAATGGTATTTTCAGTTTCAATTTAAATAGTGTTTATGTAAAAGCTTACGAAATACTGCTCAACGGATGGTGCTATCGAGCGAACAACAGTTTTTAAATATGTTTGTATTTAATTTTATTTATCACGCACGACAAAAAATGACGTTTGCGAATCAAAATTATTAGTATGGGTAGTAAGCAATGTTTTGTTTAGAACTTTCACACTACAATACCTTACCAAATAACTAGTCTAAACAGAAATCAAATCAACTCAATGAATTTGTAAACATAAATAAATGTCAACAAAGAAATCAAGAGGGTATCCATCGATCAACTTTTTGTGTTTGCATAATTAATTAATTTCCAAACTAATTAAAATTTACAAAATCATGTTGATTAATTTCGTATTTCCATCAGATATGATTTTCATGCTACAAAAGCTTTTCTAAAGTCATGTTTTTTGTGTTTTTTTATTGTTTATGATAATTTCTTAATCGTATTCAAAATCAATGAAATTAGTTTATTAGAAAATAAACCATAATAGTTATTGTTGTTGCTATATAAAAATAAAATTTTTGATTTTAATTTAATGATTATGGAAATAAATATGATTAATACCGATTATAATATAGTACTGCTGTGCTTTTGTGACAAAGTTAAAGAGTGAAATTTCATTATATTTGTAAGAGTTATACTAAATTCAGAACCGCAACAAGATACCGTTTACAACACAAAGAAAACAAATCGATGGATTTGGGTATAACATATGTTTTTCTAAAATTTACTACTGTATAGAAATGATAATCTAGGTATTATTAATTGTGCCACGTAAAGTAAACAAAATTTAAATTGTTGCCAATAAAGTTACTTCTGTTACAGTAAAATTTGCTTTCAGTTGTTGTAATTTTTACTTATAAAGAATTTAATTTAGAAACTTGAAGAGTTGGTTCACTAGCGTAACAAATGTGAAACCCTAATCGTGGATAAGTGCTGAGTTTACATAGGAAATTATGCTTAAAATACTTCCTGAACTGAACTCCTTATGAAAAATTAAGTTAATGGTAGGTTTTTAATAGTTGACAGACCTTTTGAAAAAAATACACAGTAGAATTTCACATCTAAACCGTTGATATCAGGTGAGATATATTCTCTTGTAGTTTGATTTCAATGTTACCTTAAGCTTGAATTTCAAGAAATCTTTCAGACCACCCTATTCTTAAACTAAACAATTTAAAATATTTCTTAAACCCTGCCATTTTTTCATTTCATCTATGCTACTTAAATCGGTCAGACAAACCATGAACTTCGTCTAAATGCAAATCTTCAAAAATTAATTTAATTTTTCTGTCAATGAGACTCCACTTCTTTACATTTAGTTTTAAATGCAGGATATAGCTCATTTAAATTTTAATGAAGATTTTTATTCAAAATAGTGTAAATCGAAAATCGTTGTAAAATTTTATTTTATAATTTTTAGTTTCAAATTAAGTATAGCAAATTAATTGGAAAATAATTAATCAAGTGATTAACTTTATAGATATAATAGTTAATTCTTAATTCGGAAAATATAAACAAATTGGGTGAACATTTTAAAATTAGTAAGGAAGTTGGAAATAAAACCAACAGATCCAATTGCTAATTAGACTGAAAAAAACATCTTCTATTTCCAATCGAAATGCAGTTGTCTCAACCTCATCGCGAAGACATATATGGCGAATCGCACTCTAGAATGGTTTGCCATTTTTCTAGATTGTCCACAACTAATCCGTTTCCATTAAAGTTTGACTCCAAAGATCTTGTGGAGAAAGAATCTGTAAGACTTCTAGGAGTAGAACTTGAAAACAATATGAAATATAATTTTCATATTTTTAACCCAACTAAAAATGCATTTCAAAAATTTGGCTTTTTGCAACGATGTCGTAAGTTTTTCAATAGCGAACAGTTTCTTTTAATATATAAATCATTTATACGTACGGAGTACTGTTCTCTCATCTGGGGTGGTGCATATTATAGAAGTTTAAAGTGTCTTGACTCTGTTCAGCGTAGAGCTGTCAAAATGATTGGCAACTCAACTCTTACTAATTAGCTTGATTGCTTGCAGCACAGAGGAAATGTTGCTTATCTGACAATTTTCTATAAATACGTTATAGATGAACAAACTTCCAATGAGATCAAATCAATCTTACCTAAAGTAGCAAACCTACCGCGTAACCCCAGAGCAAATATGTTGTCGCCCTACCTTTTTTAGTTCCAAAAGGTGCAGAACTGTTGCATTTCAGAGTGATTTTTTCAACAGAGTCTCTTATTTATGGAATGTCTTACCTTCATGGGTTCCCTAGTTGGGCATGGTATCTTCGGATATTCAGAGACGTTAGTTTATAATTTATTATAATTAACATTAAGCATGCCTAATTTTGAATTTAAAAAAAAAATTGTTTGAAGTTGAAGTTTTTTTTTTAACATAAAGTAGTGTGCGAATTTAACGTGATAGTATTTGTATTAAAAAGACACAGTAGCCAAAAAATTTACATATCATTAAGGTTTTCCGTATCTTGACCAACAAAAATGCCTACGCAATAACTTACTAATGTAAATGTTTTGTATTTTACATAATTGCCGATCGAAAAATACTCATATATAATATCACAAGTCGTCAAATAATAGTCGATTATTTTTCATAATCATTATTACGAATGTCATTTGAGGTCCCGAGTGCGCGTAACGCACGAGGGAAATTTTTAACCAACAATCGACTAATAACTTGGCGACGAGTTGTATTTAGCAGACAATTTAACGAACAGAAATAGTAACATTATTCGTTGTCATTTATTTTTCTAACAAAATTAAATATTATTTCATCTTAGTAGGCGCGGCGCATACATGTTATAAATTTGTAATTTATTTTTGACAAATTAACATAAACATGCAATCATTTATGAATAAAAACGGACATTTTTATTATTTGTAAATTACATTTTTACATAATTTTGTATTATTGAATAATTTGTAGAAAAAATTTTATTTAGAAACTAATAATTATCTTTTAAACAAAATTATAATTAAAAAAAAATTATCTCATTAAGAAAAAAAAATTATTTTATTATCTCTTGTTGTAAATTAATATATTAAGTAGACCGAAAATTGTCGTCTGTTCCTCCCCACCAGAGAAAAATAATCCACATAATTCATTTTGATTTGTTAAAAAATAGTAAATGAAGCATTTTTATTGGACCTTATCGAAACTTTATTTAGTGAGTTGAATTGTCAAACTTATTTACTTTTATTTTATTTTTCTCAAAAGTATTTCGATTTAAATAAAACTGATAATATTAAAACTGAAAATTTGATCCTAACTAAAATTTTGTTATGCACGCTTTGGTTTTGTTTTCATTTAAACTAAGTTTAGAGTGAAATGGATATTGTTTGATGATTTACTGTTTCTGGTTTTGTTTAAATTTAGAATGAAATTAAAATAAAATATACATTGTTAAGCAGTTATCTCTTTCTTACAATAGAAGAATAATAATATATTTTTTTAACTACTAACTTGAGAAATCGTCATTATTTACTCGAATGCCACAATGAGAAGAAATTTTTCTCAACCTAAGTCAATAATAATAACAAAAATTACCTAGGTTAAAAATGACAATTTTTCTTTTATTTTTAATTGAAATGAACAGAAAAACACAAACAAATTTTAATTGCATTCCTTTGTTTCGTTTTATTTGTATGAACCTAAGCTTCCAGGCTACTTGATATTTTAAAATATTTAAAATATGAAATGAAATGGAAAATGCCTAATATCAAAATTTAATCAAAGCAAATATGATAATTAGTGTTGGTAGTTAAAAAAAATCTATATATACCTCGGTTGAGAAAACTAATATAGACCTCAAACATTACATCTAAAAGTTCTCGGTAAATTATAGCTTACTTCTCAACCTTGTTATATCATGTACTATTTTTTCTATGTATGTAAAGAGATGCTGAATGGGATCGTGTATTTTTGTTTCTATTTTTGCAGGAGACTTTTCTTTTGTGGAAATTATTTTCAATATAAAATTTGAATTTAAAAGATAGCTTCAATTTTTTTATAGTTTTATAGTGTACATACACAAAATATATAAAATATTGCTTATCCTGTATATTTTATGATCTAAGGTTAATAACAAATTTCTGTTATTTTTGTAATTAGATATTTTGCAAAGAAGTATCAAAAATTTCCCATCAAAATTATCGATAACAAATTTAACATTACAGGCTTTAAATGAAATGCGTTCGAATACCAAATGAACCTCGCGTCTTTTGATTGGTTAACTATTAACTATTAACTATTAACTATTTAATAAAAATAAGACCTCATTTAGTATACGAATGCTCTTCAGGATAAGCCATATTTTTTTAATTTTCCTACATATTAAAGAGTTACTTTGTTACTTTAATTTGAGGTCTTAAAGTGTCACTTTTTAACTCTGTATTTTGTTGCCGTAGTTAGATATAGAAATATATAAATAATTGCGTAGGAAATGCAATTTTTTCTACGATAGTTTTATATTTATTATAAATTATTAAATTAAGAATCGACAACATATCCAATCCACATAACCAACAGTTTAACAGTCTTGTTGATAACCCTTTTCTTCAAGATGAAAACAGAATGTGTTTTCTAGCATCTGAAGAGCTATTATTGCCAAATACATTAAAATGTTTCCCCATCAAAACAACCACGAATGCAATCGTGACAAGAACTAAAAACTTATCGAAAATTGATCGATGATGAAAAAAAATGTCATCATGTCAAAGAATGTCAAAGTTTTTGGTGTTAACTTACGCGAGGCGAGACTTTCATGTTTGCTTTGACAGGTTTGAAATTATTTTACAATTAACAAAAATGATTAACAATTAATGATTTTCTACCCTGTGAGAACGATTTTAGCCATTATCAAATATTATTTTATGAATCGTGTTATAAACTATTTATAAATATAATGCTACTGATAGCAATAATTTTCATTTATATTTAATAGTTTATAATCTTAGGTATTGTATAAATACATTTTTTTATTATAAAATTTTCTTTTCCATAAATGTCATTTGCATATAATTTAAAGTTTTGTATATTAAAAAATGTGATAGTATAAGCACTTTTTCTGGCTGAAACCATTTCAAACAAAATATTTAATACCTACGAAATTAACTGTTTTCGCACATATTTTGCAAACTCCCAACTACAACAATATATCTTAATAGACAACAACATACAACATTATATCTTAATAGAACAAGTGTCAGTCATTAATTCCACATTGATTAGAAATATTGAATGGAAGACTATAAACTCGTGACTTAAGATGTTAATTAGAATAGATCCCCTCAATCCTATCAATCCACACAAAAGTAATGTCTAGAAATTTAATGCAAAAATTCCCATATAATGTAAAACTATTTCCGTAATAAGGAGTCTAATGACAGTTGAAAAATTTAACTTAAGTAAATAAATAGGTGATGCAGAAGTTTCAACTGCGAAATAGTCATCACCTTTGTGGTGAATTGCAAACGCGTGTCTGCAAACGAATTCGAAGATGGCACTGATGAGGAGGGTTCGAAATCATCCGAAAAAATGAGAAACGGATTTCTTTCTGATTCAACCATATACCTTCTAATTGAACA
This sequence comes from Diogma glabrata, assembly GCA_963693315.1. Classification (NCBI taxonomy): domain Eukaryota; kingdom Metazoa; phylum Arthropoda; class Insecta; order Diptera; family Cylindrotomidae; genus Diogma; species Diogma glabrata. The sequence goes on along the minus strand of OY856186.1, from coordinate 105,809,662 downwards.
AATTTAAATTATTTTCTTACTTACTTCAGAATTGTTCACCAAATTTATCCAATAAATGATATTTTATATTTTTAAAAGATTTCAATTGTAAAATATGAAGGAGCTGAAATCTCAAAGCTCTGAGATATCAAGACTTCGGTCTGGGTTAAGGATTTTGATATAGTTTTCAGCAAAACGCTTTTATGAGGACATTGTTTTTAGTTTTGGTCACCAATGTACAGGGCCGTAGAGAAAAAAACGGGGCCCGGGGGGGAAACAAATTACGGGCCCTTTTTACATTTATGTTGTTTTATTAAGCACTTAAATATAATATCACAAAAATTAAAATGTTGTATTTGTTTAAAAACAATTTTATAAGAATGTTAAATATAGACAGGCGAATTCATCGTGATAGGATAAAGAAAATAAAAATAAAATAAGAGATAAATATAGCAAATTTGATTTAAAAATTTGCAAAGACAAAAAAAAATGAGTTTGCTAATAATCCACTACGCTGTCTTCCTCAATGAATAGTCCACACATAGAGTTATATGAAGGCTCGATTCTTCGAGCAAGCAATAACGTACTATCGTCAAGGAATACTTCATAGCTAAGATTGAGTGTGCTACCGTTGGCTGAATAGAGTTCATCCGTCAGCACCCCTAAGCTATCACCTTGGCTAGTGATATCTCATTATTTTCACTGCTATTGCCAGTGATATATGTGATATCTCACGTGAATTCGTATGTCAAAAGCGAATTTTGTGAGTTGTTTTTAGTTTTTTTATAACAATTGAGCTTTCAACACTTTGGTTGGTACAAAAACATCTATAATGTCACCAAAAATTAACTGCCTCGCTAATTTTGATTCTTAGTACAGAATCGCAAGACACGCTCTTGAAAGAAATAGAATCTGTCGAATTTTTTGATTTGTGATAATAAGATTTTCTTCGAAATGTTCCGCATATACGTGTTTGAGGTGAATTACCTCATTTGCCAACTCTTCTGAAATATCTGCCTTGTATATTGCAACGAATTGGTTTGTACAGGCTATTATTTCCTCCTCTTTCCTTAGAATTTAAACATTACGCTTGAAATCTGCAATAACTAAAATCGTGTTTCTTTTGAATTCTGTTTCTTGGTCATAAATGCGGATGTTTTCAGGATCTTCATTTCTATTTCCAGAAACGGTTCTGAACCGTTTTATTTTTGTACTTATTGACGAAGAAGAAAAAATATTTAAACCATTTGTCCCATTTACTTTTCTTCAAGATGACCTCATATTGACTTCTTAGAATCTGCAGTTCTACAAGTCAGATTTTAAGTCATATTGATGCCATTAATCTTCTGGTAAATTTACTCATGTACTTTTTTTAATTCCGTTGATGTCTATACATAAATTTCAGCTGTTAAAATTAAGGCCTTTAAGATATTCAGCCATATTTTTGGTATACTGAAAGACGTTTTGTAAAAGATCTAACAGCATCAATTCTAGCTGATGTCGGCCTGTTAGAAAGCTTATGTGGTGACTGCGGAATACCTTTCTTTAAAATTGCTCATCGTTGAGGGTTGCTGCCAAATAAGTTATAGCATTTATTAAATTATTCCAACAAATATTACTTAATTTAAACATCGTTCGGCAGAATCAACTCAACAGAGATTGAGAATGTGAGCTTCACATGGGCAATACACACAATATAGGTTTTCTCTACAAATCTCTCATTTGTACTCTTGTTTTCACTTTTCATGTTGCTTGCACTAGCATACCCTTGTCCTTCATTCAGCTTGAATTACTGATTCTAAATGGCTTGCACATAATTGAATGAGCTCATTTTGGATTTCCGATGATAAAAAATGGAGTAGTTAACGATGCTAAGCTTGCTTGGAAATTCTTAATTTTCTAACTGATAGCGTAGCAAAAGATCACAGTAACTAATAATCTCTAAAATTCCCAAGAAGCTACCGTTATTAGGTTCATCAATCAGATGGCTGTCTTCGCTCAATGCCATGTTCCTTTCAGCTCAAAACAAAATAGTGCCCAAAATTCTTTTTAAAATGCGCCTCATTATTTTTGCTTGGCCTTCCATTTGATCGCAAAATAATTGTAAGCCGGTAGTTTGTCGTATAATTTAACTTAAGAATATCCTTGAGGACGACAGATTTAAGAACAATTTTTCTTAGTATTCGTGCTTAATAATAATCACGGTAGGCAATAAAAGGCATGTTTATTGGAGCTCACAACTAACCAATCTCGTTCAATTTTTTCTTCTTTTGGTAAAATTTTGAAAAGGAACGACTTAGAAAATGGGTTACGATCACAGACACACAATGTAGGCATTACATATGCCCTCGAGTCACGACGAATCACATTTTCAGTAATTTGTGACTTTTTTAATTTATCTTCTAAACTAACTACCAATATCAAAACCATTGCGAAACTCAATATGCTTTGGTTGGTTTTCTACTTACTTTGTACAAATTAAAGGAATCGGGAATTCTAATTTACAAACAGAATTAACTTTTGTTGCTGAGGAAGCTGAGACTAAAGTTTAAATTTGGAAAACATTTACAAAGTCGTGTAATATATTCACCATATTAGAAATTCAAAGCGCTAATGGTCTGTGTTAATTGTTTTGTTTTTTGTGAGAAAAAAATAAATATTTGTCATGGGTGGTGCTCAAAACCAGTTGCCATTTGCCAATACAAGCGGTCAAAACAGGATTGATTCTTTTCAGGTCCTCCATAAAACAATTAATTTAAATTTCATCTCAATACTTTGATTTTTTGGTTACTGTTAATTTTTTTTTAAATCGTGCTATGCAAAACTGGCCGCTTTTTATCGTTTCCTTACATTTGTAATAAAATATGTATGGTATTAAGGCATCTTTATATTCCCATCCTTGAAAAGAAATACTTCTTATTTAAACTGAAGCCAAATTAATTAAATCGTCGTGTATTTTATTAATGATAAGAATTTAGTGAAAGATCAAATTTACATATACTTTAGTTTTGGCTAAAAAGTTATCGGCTGTATACTAAATATAGGCAGGTATAAGAGAGAAATGAAGAAAATATACGATTTTTTAAAATGCCGTTTGCTAGTCAGCTACTTGATCAAATACATTAAATTTAGTTTTATATTTTGTTCTGGATAATCCTGAATGCAAATTAATTGTAAAAAAATTCAAGCGGCAGAATATCTGCTAGAAAAAAGTAAATTTCTTGGGCAGACAGTTTTGACTACAAGAATTTGTATAAAAAATTTAGTTACAAACATATATCAAACAAATTTAAAAAAAAAAGTCCAAGCGGCACGTATATCCGCTAGAAATAGGTAGATTTCGAGATCAGACAGTTTTGTGTACCAGTAGAATCTGATGTATCACACTAGTTTAAACAAAACAAACTAATTTCAAACAGATATCAAACAAATTTTAAAAAGAAAATTAGCTACCTACAAGCAAAATTATATCTATCCAATTTTGCAACAAACAAATATCAAATCTACCACAGAACATGTGTGTGACAATTTATGACACAAACCTACTCTATATCATAGGTCGTGCAATTGCTGCAAAATATCAAAATTGTTTCAATTCAAAAAAAAAATTAATTTCTTCTATTCAAATCTTTTATTTTTTTGACTGTTATAAGGTTGACATTGACTGTTATAAGGTTTTTGGAAATTGTAGTTGTGGATTGTTGCAAACTTTTTTGTTGAAGCCAACAAGTTAAAAACCTCTAACTGCAGAGGTTTATATTTATAAGAAACGGATTAAAATGTTTCTGCAGATTCTAAATTTATGAAGATTTTAAAAATATTAGTATCCAAACGGCCGTTATAACGGATTAAAAAAACCACTTGTTTTTCTAGTATAAAGACTATAGTTCCTTAACCATGTGTCAGATTTTTCTGATTTACGAACTTGTTCAAGATATTAATAAAACACACATTTTTAAGAAAGGTTTTTTGATCTGGCTCCTCAAATGCAACCGTGAGAGCGCCGGTTGATTTAAACGCATTTTGTGTTTTACAAGCTTTTTTGTTGGAGCCGCTCACCCAGAAACCTCCAACTGCAGAGGTCTTTTTTTTTAAAGAAACTAATTAAAAAGGTTTCAAAGATTCTAAATTTATGAAGTTTTTAAAAATATTAGAATCCAAACGGCCGTTATAACGGATCTAAAAAACAGAGTTTTTTTCTAGTATAAAGCTTCTAGTTTCTTAACCATGTGTTGGATGAGGCTGATTTACGAACTTGTCCAAGATATTAATAAAACACACATTTTTAAAAAAGGTTTTTTGATCTGGCTTTATGAATGCGACCGTGAGAGTGCCGGTTGTTTCAAAAAAAAAATTTTTTTTGCAAACTTTTTTGTTGGAGCCGCTCACTCAGAAACCTCTAACTGCAGAGGTCTATTTTTAAAACAAATTGATAAAAAAGATTCCAAAAATTCTAAATTTTTTGAAATTTTTTGAAATATTAGTATCCAAACGGCCGTTATAACGGTTTTAAAAAATCAATTTTTTTCCGAAAAAAGCCTCTAGTTTCTTAACCACGTGTTGGATTTTGCTGATTCACGAACTTGTCGAAGATATTAACAGAACACACAAGTACAGAAAATTTTTTTGATCTACCTCAACAAATGCGACCGTGAGAGTGCCGGTCGTTTTCGTTATATCTCATATCGTTTATATATATATATATATATATATATATATATATATATATATATATATATATATATATATATATATATATATATATATATATATATATATATATATATATATATATATGTATATATATATATATATATATATATATATATATATATATATATATATATATATATATATATATATATATATATATATAAATTTTTTTTTTTTGTTTTTTCGTCTCCGCTTTTCATATATAGTCGTTTGGCACAAAAATTTTTCCGAAATTCCGAGATGAAGCCCATTGCAATAGGTAGATTTTTATATGAAATCTACCTAAAATTGGAAACAATTCGTCACACGAACAGTGTGACCGAAAAGCCGAAAAAATATTTAGGTTATTCGTACTATCAATTGCGTTTTTTTATTAAAAAATATAAAGAACAACACACAAATTAAATATGACAAAAACAATGTTTATCCTTTTACTTAAAAATACAACAAAATCTTTACTTACTATACCACACTGACCACACTGTTACAAACCGAAAAAATACTGTCACTGTTACAAACCGAGACAAAAATTATTTGCAATAAAAAAGAACAAAAAAAAAATCAAGAAAATGAGAATAAGAAATAAGAAAATAACAAATGATTACAATTTATCTTACTCTCTTTTAATATTTATTTTATATTTAATATTTAGCGTAACGATGACTCGAATATATAAATTTTTCATACAAAATCGCACAACGCGCCTAAAGAGATTTCACTTCAAAGTATGCTCATGGCCATACTTATGTTCTGTAGCTGATTTAAAATTTTGTTTTTCGTTCGTAAGAATGTTCCCAAAATTCCAAAGATGTGGTTTTGCTTTTAATTAATTTTCTTTCCAAAATTTGTTTGCTGTCTGTTTGTAATTATTTTTATATTTAAAATAATCTGGTACATCAGATTCTACGTACACAAAACAGTTTGGTCTAGAAATCTACCTATTTCTAGCGGATATCCTGCTGCTTAGAACTTTTTGAATTTTGTTTAATATTTTTGAAGTTTTAAAAATATTTTTGAGTTTTGTAATATTTTTTAATTTTGTTTGATATTTTTGAATTTCGTTAAATATTTTTGAATTTTATTTGATGTTTTGGAATTTTGGCAAATATTTTTGAATTTTGTTATAGTTTTAAGTTTCGTTATATGTTTTTATATTTCGTTAAACGTTTTTGAATTTTGTGTAATATTTTTAAATTTTCGTTAAATATTTTTGAATTTTTGAACTCTGTTTGTTTATTTTTGAGTTTTGTTCAATATGAGTTTTGTTCAGTTTAATCGTTAAATGTTTTCGAATTTTGTTTAAATATTTTTGAATTATGGCAAATATTTTTGAATTTCGATAAGCATTTTAGAATTTTGTTAAATATCTTGGAATTTGGACCAATATTTTTGAATTGTGTTTCATATTTTCGATTTTACCATATCACGGGAGGGCTAGGTTAAATATTTATAAGTTTTGTTAAGTAATTTTGAGTTTTTTTAAATATTATTATCGATTCGTTAGATATTTTCGAATGTCGTTAAATATTTATGAATTTTGGTAAATACTTTTGAATATCTTTAATTTTTTTGATTCATTTTGAAAATTTTGTGCGTTTTTAAATGTGTTTTTTTAATTTCAGTATTTTTTTAAATATTTTGAAATTAGACTCAGCTCGACCGCTCTCCTCTCACTGTTTTGAAATTTTTAAAATTTTGAACTGTTTTAATCGGTTTTCGTCAAAATGGCAGCAACTTCAAACAGTTTTGTTCTATAAATAAGTTTTGAAATAAATTGAACTTGGGTAATTGGAGCAAATGCTACTTATAAAATGAATGTTTTAAGACCTTTCTGATTTCGGAATTTTATTGATTAAGGTGCGTTTCGTTAACTGTTTGTTGGACGAAAGATAAAACGTACTTATCTTTACATTTGAATACCAATAATCTATATTTTCGTTTTCATTTTTTAATTTTCAAAGAATTTAAACTACAAATTATAATAATTATGGTTATAATTATTATAATAGTTGGAAAAAAGAATCATTGCTGTTTTATATTTCAAAGATAGATTTAGTAAACCAAATTTATTAACCTTGTTAACAATTATTATCGATCTCCATCTGATGCAGCGCTTGACTATCGACCACGTGCGACAATTTATTCGATTAAGCAACAACCTATCATTTTACTCGCTTGTCATATAAACTATATTATTCTCAATAAATAATTAAAATAATTGCTTCTATTGATCGAATTAAATATAACTCTCACATATTCATAGATGAATAGTTTATTAGCCGACAACGAAACGGAGAAAAATAAATTTCTTCATTAAATAATTGATTGTTTGATTTTTCTGATATTTTTTATTATTAAAGTCAAATTGGATTGAACAAAATTGATCTTTAATATTATTAATTAATGAATTTTTCTAAAGTTAAGGATTTTTTTTACGGTCATTTGATTATTTCAAATAATATATAAAATTCTACTGTACGTGTGTATGAACTGAACTCCTCCTAAACGGCTGAACCGATTTGAATGAATTTTTTTGTATGCGTTTGGGTGGCACTCCCGATGGTTTAGATTCATAAATCAGCCCGGCAGATGGCACTGCAGCCAGTATTGTTACTGAACTCCTCCTAAACGGCTAGACCGATTTGAATGAAGTTTTTTGTATGCGTTTGGGTGGTGTCCTGGATGGTTTAGATTCACAAATCAACCCAGCAGATGGCGCTGCAGTCGGTATTGTCACTGAACTCCTCCTAAACGGCTGTAACGATTTGAATGAATTTTTTTGTATTCGTTTGGGTAGCGCCCTGGATAGTTTAGATTCACAAATCAGCCCTGCAGATGGCGCTGCAGTCGGTATTGTCACTCATCTCCTCCTAAACGGCTGGACCGATTTGAATGAATTTTTTTGTATGCGTTTGGGTGGCGCCCTAAATGGTCTAAATTCACAAATCAGCCCGGCAGATGGCGCTGCAATCGGTATCTAGGTTATTTATCTATTCTGCAACTAAATGGCTAGTTTATTCCGGTACGAGTAAATATAATTCAACTATTCTTTATATCACTCGCTTCGGTATTAGTTACTCTTCTTTTATTGATTGGAATGGTAATTTTAATCAGTTTTTACTCATTTAACTACATTAAAAACGTTAAACACATATAACACATAGTAAAACTTCCAACAGTTGTAACTGTTAAATGTACTAACATTTTTTAAAAACAAAAAAAAACGAATAAAATATTTCCTTAGTTAATTTCCTCAACAACAATACTAATTTCTCGACAAATTTGATTTTGTAAAGAATATTAATGCAAATGTAATTTTATCTTTTACCTAAAAATTTACAAAAAAGTTTTATACGGTTAGATTCCTTTGATCAATTTTTTTTGTTGAACATAATTTATGAAATTGAAAAATGAAAGTATAATCTGAAACAATTACATTTTTATATCAAAACTATATGTATTTGAATTAAACACATAATGGTGTTACAAATTTTATCATCTACACCAAATATGTTATCGGTTTGCAATTGTATGTAATACATGTTTCTTCAACTAAGAAAGATAGTTAATAACATCGATTAAAAGCTCAAAATTACGAAATGGAATTCGCACAAATACTATACAAAGAAGCATAGCTTATGTATAATTAAAGTTCAAACATGGATAGCAATTTTGATAAACAAACTAATTAAAAATGTGACCGCTAGCCGGCAACACGTTTGCAATGCTGATTTGCAAACAGTGGTTAGTGATTTACAATGCATTAATACCAATGAATTTAAAATATCTGCCCGCCCGCAGGAACATATGTAAAATTTAAAATTTTGGATCTATGGATGTGACAGAGCCGCGTACTTTAGTACCTGCTATTGGCAAATCAGTTACCGTGAGATATCGTATACTACTGACAATGGCAGTAAGATATCACTTTTATTAAGGGGATAAACGATATTTTAGGGGTGCTGGCGGATGTACTTTTTTCAATCAACCATAGTACCCTTAGTCTTAGTTATGGAATATTCTTTGAAGATAACGCTCGATATTTTTTTGAATAAAATGTGTTGGGTAGTAGAAATTACAATGTGTGTTACAACAACACATAAGAACCTTTTAAGAAAAAGGTCCCATAACAACATGCTTCCTAAGGTGTTGATGGACGTAATTTTTTTATTTTTAAAAGAATGAACTTTTTGCTTGCTCGAACAAATGAGCTTCCATATAACAATTATATATGCTGGCTTGAGGTAAACAATGCGTTACATGATCTTGGTATATGCTTCTAGCACTAGGATAATTAGGAACCTAATTTTAGCTTTGTTCCTAAAAATTTGAAAAAAAAAAAGTATATTGTTTTTATTTCCTCCATCCTAACATGAAATATTGCCCTATGTCGTACATTATTATGTGAAAGGATTATTAAGTTTTCCATTCTTTATGAAGAATATAAAAATAAAAAGAAATTTGCGTCCATTAAGGTCTTAAAAAGCATTATGTTGTAGAACCTAGGTCTTAAAAGGTTTTTGTGTGTTGTTGTGACACATTTTGTTATTCCAAATATGTCAAATATTTTGAAATGGCACAAACTTTTTTGAACTTCGGTGAAAAAGATGATGAACAATGTCATTGAAGCTACAATTTTGAGTGGAAAATTCGAAGAGGAAAATGTAGTGTTGCCACGACAGACAGGCCACATATTTCAATGATCCCAACAGATTCAAACGTTTAGTTTCCAGTGCAAAGCATACGGACAGTTACTGCAAGTATGTGGACTAGATTTGGAGAATCTGTTCTTCTCACATGGACAACTGTATGTGGCTCGCACGTTAGGAAAACCTTCTGATTTATTTGTGTACGCACCAGACGGAAAAAAAAAAAACATAGTGTACCCACAAGTACTCGAATAAATAAATAGAATTAAAACGACATTTTGAAATTCGTTCCATATTAAAATAAATAAGGTGCAATAAAAATGACACAATGTAAATTGAATGTTATCTTTACGATTTTTCTTTCTTATGAGATAGCGGCAATATGCGACCGATGTTAAATAAACAAAATTTTTACGCTATTTGGTGTAAAAAATAAAATTTTGAGAGATTTTGTGAGTGATTAAGATCAAAGTAATTATTGTAATGCACTTGAATTTCGCAATTTGACAGCATTTTTCATTTTCTCTCAAAAAAACCTCTTTAGAACAGTTTTTGTGTATTTCGTGTCGGGTACAAATACAATGCATGAGCACTGTGAACATTTGTGAATCTATTTTTGTTCTGTATAATGTTCTATATAGAGATGAGTGATGACACACCTCCACTAATTCAACAAGTCATTTAAATTTTTTTATAGCTTACGCCAATTTTTCATATATCCGAACTGATGAGCTTAAGTACTGATTATTTTTCATTCATATTTTTAAAAACAAAAATTAAAAATCACGCTATCATTTCTCATTACCACTTTTTGAAAATGTCTGTGCACAAACTTCATTTATAAGCGTAGCAGAGCACGCCGGGTCCTGCTAATTTCAAATAAAAATATTGATATACAATATTTTGAAAATGCGTTGAATGTTATATGTGAATAAGATGTTAGAATCAATTGTCGTAATTCTTATATTTAACTCTGATTTTATAACAACAGCTTGTCCCAAATGGTTTTAGAAATATTTGATTTAATTTGCATTATATGATTTTAGTGTATTGTCAATTATTGTGTTATCTAAGATATAATTTTTTATTGTAATGACTTTGACAACTGTATGTCGTATAACATAAACTGAAATTAAATTTGGTGCTTGATGCTGTGTTGATGAACAATTTAAAACTCCAAAAAAAGTCATACATTTTCGTTTGTTGAAATAATTGGCCTATATAAGTTTGACAATACACTAAACTATAGGATTAGTCATGTTGCCTCCTTTTTTTTATCTAATTGGCCAACTGTTGAAAATCACTATGTAACCTAGTAAATAGCTTTTTAAACATTAGTATAGAATAATACAATACACAGATTATTTGTGCTTCCCTTATCTTTAAGGGACAAAATGCGTGAAGGAATAAATATTGTCGGAAAAACACCGCTGATGTCGAACTCAAAAAAAGTAAGCATCTTGAAGAAGAAGTAAAACAAAATGTTGTTACCATTATAAAAAATTTAAACTTATTGTGAAAATCATAATTCCGATTTTTCTAATAAAATCGCTTATAGCACAATTAATTAATAAATAAAAATTTAACCATGTCCAAGTAGAACGAAATATTTTTCCATATAGAAATTAGAAAGTATGTGTTCGGTATATCGAACGAATTTGAAAAACAGCTACAAAACGTGAAAATATGATGTGCCTGACGATGATATTTGCATAACATTAACCAAAAATTTTGTTTTTCCTGGGGTGTTAAACCAGCACTAAAAGTTTATTATTTAGTAAAACAAAATGTACTATTTAACTGTCTTTCGCAACTTGCCATTCTTTGACGTGTTGTATTGTCTAATAGATAGGAAGCTGAAATTGAATCAAAGATCCCGTTTCTGACTCCTATTCAACCGTGCCAACTATAACAACAAACCACGTTTATTACTGTGCAGAGACATCATCTCTTGTGGTCCAATTTTTACGTTACTGACAACCATATTTTCAACCATTCCACACTCTAAATCGTTGAACGACACCAAACCAAGCAATCCTGTTGGAGCGAAAGTAACCTGTTGTTAAGGCGTTTCAAGAAGATGGACGATTTCAAAACTATATCGGACGAAAAACTTCATCTTAAGAATTCCAAAAATGTAACGTAAAAACATTTCGCTCAAATATGCAGACTTGACTCGGTAGATAAATATTTTATGTAAATTCTCAAGATCCCATATCTTTCAAACAAATGAACATATTCTAATTACTTTGGACTTCAATTTCTAGTCTGGACAAGGTTTGTTTAAAATATTTTAAAAAGAACTGTAAAATACCAATTATATTGAAAAAGGTTTAACTAAAAATCATAAATTTAAAGATATAAAATATAAAAAGTTGGTATTTATGTTAGTTATTGTCTTCCTCTGTATTAAAACACTCAATAAAAAAATATGAAGTACAAATAAAGTATTGATAAATTTACAGAAATAATTTAAAACTTAATAATTTTATCGACTCACCTCTGTTAAAATTATTAATCCAAAAACAGCAAAAAATGCAACAACAATTAAAAAACTCATGCCAGCTCTCTCTCGTGAGCCCCATGTACTACGTTTTGCACGCTTACGACCGATTGTGGAGCCCCCCGTTTTTTTATTATTACTTGAGGGGCTCCCATTTGAATACATTTTTTATAACACTTTTTGCCTTTTATATCAATATATACGTTTACGAATATGGTCTAACGTTTTTTTAATTAATATCAAACCTTTTTATTTTTTATTTGAATTGTTATCACTGAACTTATTGTTTTTTATTCCAACAACATTCTTAACAAAAAATATTTTTTATTAAATAATTTAAATTGAATAATTTAATTACAATTTGTTGTTTGCACTTTAAATGGTTCACGGGTAATGGAAACATGATTTTAATAAAATTGCAAAAAAACACCTACAAAAATATTGTAATCTTTTATAACTTCTAGTTTTTACATTTATCACTTGTAATTAATAAGTATATTTAATTAGAATTTTTGTGCTGTATTTATAAAAATTGTTTTGCTCAAAATTTGAGTCACATTTTAAATTAATAGTTTTTAAAGTGTCTATCTAGAATAAATTATTTAAATTTACCGTTTAATAGTTAAAAATAACAATTTTTTTCATAGGAATCAGAAGTATTTCAGAAAACTCAGTAGAAATAACTTTTTATTTTCCAAAGCCTCTTGGAGTTTATTACGCGTGAAAGCGGCAGATTGATGATACTTGACAGGGGGTGGTAACCAAATGTATTTAATTTGCCATGAGGATAAATAGTTTAACGTACCAAATAATTATTTGTCAGATTCCTCAGAAATTTTATTACTTATCAAATTTAAACAACAGTAAAGGAAAGAGTACGAGATTTTTCGATCAGTACAAGCAGTGAATAAGAGTCTATTATTAGCATGCTTTTAAGAATTGGCAACTTGATTGGACATTTTAATAAAAAAGTCATTAATTATAATTTTTATGTAGTCTGAAAATTATCCTAAAGTTAATTGTGGACCAAATACTCAATTTTAAAATCTAACCGAATAGTTTACCCAAACTGCCGATTTTTCAAAATATAATCGATTACTTTCTTTTCTTAAACCAAAATCAACACGTTGTGCGCCAAAAATATTTCAAGTTTTCATCGGAAATCAGATGTTGGCCTTCATAAGGTAGTTATGGTAATGAGAGTCTTTAATGCTTTAAGAAGAGACAATATGGTACTAATATTGGTTAAGGTACCGTTTTGATTGCAAAAGTTTTAGAAACTAAAATAGCTGCATCAAAAGGATTTACAATCATACACAAAGAAAAAATAGAGACATTGCATTAAAATACAAAAAAACTAAATCAAATTAAAATAAACGAACAAAAAATACTTGCAAACAATTTCATGGTGATTGGTGACAACAGAATGAGGTTTATTTAAAATATAAAGTGTTACTTACTGGATGCAATATAACAGTAGGTGAATCAAGTTAATAACAATTTCCATGAAAATAATTTACTTTGGCATTGTATCATAAATTTTTCATTTCAAAATAGAAGTATTTGAAATTAATTGTACAATATTTTATTTTCACATAAACGTTAAGTACGGTTGCCTCCACTACACCGTTCTGTATCAGCAGGCAAATTCTATAACTGTGAAGCGGTGAAGTTCTTAAAATTTTTTAATTTTTATCACTCATTTTTTATCATTTTAACATTTTTGCCATTCTATGGGAAAATTATATGTGAGTGATGTGAGTGTTAAAAACCTAAAAAAAGGCAGCTCACTATTAAACGTCAAAAAATCATAAAATTAAATATTTATCTTTACCTATCACCACAAATCAGTTTAAACATAGTAATTTAATGAATAAGTGTGTAGTAATAGTACATTATGATGCTAGGACGTAAAGCTAAAGATTTTGGACGGATGTAGAGTTTGCAAATCGAGGCGCTAGCCGAGATTTGCACCCTCATCAAGTCCAAAGTAGCTTACGTCCGTGCATCATATACTATTTTTTATTCGTCGCAAGCAAAATATTTTAAGAAAAGTTGTTTATTCTAAATTAAAATTATAAACTTTCATAAATTTTAAAATAAAAATATGTGGAACAAGTAACCTTTGACAAAATATTTATTATTTTTTCCAAATGATTGTGTAGCTATGACAACAAATGATAACAACTATTTTAATTGGATAATGAAATTTTGAATTTGAGGGTTGCTTTGATAAAAAATTTTATTTTTCATTGAATTTAAACAAATACAAATGCTTTTTACTTTTACAAAAAGTTGAACTTTAATGTCCTAGGACTTTATAAAATTTTATAAAGTCCTAGGACGTTAAAGTTCAACTTTTTGTACCATAAACGTATTCCAGTATGAAATAAAATTTTGTATTTACCTCAAACGAAAAGTGTTTTTACAGGTACTCACTAGTAATTTCGGCAGCTCGTACTTTAAAGTTCCACTTTTCGTTCTAGATAAATAAATAACTATTATTCTCAAATTTGCGAGAGAATAAAATTCATTAAACATGAATTCATTACACTACTTTATTCTCTGACAAAAAATTATGTATTATATAAAGATTTATTGTTTTAATTGAAGAAAACGTTTTTTTCTTCAATTAAAACAATAAATCTTTATTGTTTTAATTGAGCTATCGAATTTCTTATTAAGAAAAACCCTGAAGTTAAAAAAAACCCATTCCAAACAATCAACCAAATTCTACTAAAAATAATAAGATTGCATTTCCTGGGGAACTAACGTACATTTTTTTAATAATTCCAGACTGTGAATCAACTTGTAGAACATACCTAAACCAAGCAATCCTATTAGAACGGATACAACCTATTATACCAGGGCCCTCAAGGAGGTCTCTGATCTCAAAGTTATACCAGATTCGGTACTCTCCATCGTCTGTCTTAAGTGGACCAAAAATGTAGCGTAGGATCTTACGCTCAAATACAGATAAATGCGATACGTCATTTTGGGTAAGGGTCCATGTTTCCAAGGTCCCATACATCACAACCGGTCTAATCAATGTCTTGTATAACTTGAGCTTCGTTTAATTGATTTATACGGTGATCCAAGGGGAGGTTTAATTACCTGCAGCGATTTGAGCTTTTATATCTGTAAGTATGCTGTTGTTTGAGTCAAACATTGACCTCAAATATTCAAAAGATTCAACTCCCTCATTCATCATCGCACATCAGATCTTTTGTTCTCCTTCTCTCTTAAAACATTCATATGTTTGGTTTTATCGTAGTTATAACAAATGGAAGAAAATAAACACAATTTAGAGATATATTTTCACAATTGTTTAACTCTAGAAGAAAAACTTGTTCTAGACCGAGTGTTGAAAGCTTGACCATTTTTGATTAATTCCTGAAACTTGGCATATAAGTAATATGAACAAAATAAAAAATACAACTTATTTTACAATTTTTTAAATGTGTGTAGTTTGAGTATAGGGGACATCCCAAAATGTAAAATTTGTCAAATCCGAGGTAACTTTGAAATTAAAATGCTCAAGAACGGCTATACTATGCCGATCTCATCAAATTTTTATTTGTTTGATAGGTGATTGTTAATCGTTTAAAACAAAATTAATTAATTGTTTTTGTATTTAATTTTAAAAATGAAATATTAAAAAATCTTTTTTAAAGATGGCGCTAGGGTCGAAGATCAATTAGAATTTAATTTTTTTTTATTTAAAAATGGTTCTATTTTTACTCAAAAATATGGCATATTAACAGAGGCTTTTTGAGTGTTTTTGAGATATTTAATTTTAAAGATTTTTCGTCCGACTAAATGAAGACTGAAGTTCGAAAAAATGCTGAAAAATTAGAATTTTAGTCGGACTAAAAACCTTTAAAATTAAATTTCCCAAGAACACGAATTAATTGATCTTTGACCCTAGCGCCATCTTTAAAGGGGGGGTATGGTTTTAAAATTATTTTTTTTGCATTTTTGTTTTTATTTTTTTTCTGAATGAATAGTATATCGAGAATATTGTGTACAAATTTTAAGTCAATCGGAGTAGAACTAACGTTGTTAGAGCGTTTCAAACGAACGGCCGTGATACCTGATTTTCCCGAAAACGTCATTTTTGAAGTTCGTACAAATTAGAACTCAAAATCTACTGAACCGATACTTTTGAAAATTTTAACCTTACTTCTTCACATAAATCAACAGGAAGAGTTTTTTTTTTTTTTCATTTTTTTTCTAGTTTTTAATAACAAATTAACCGTGTTTTTTTGAGCTAAAATCGCGTTTTTCACTTTCAAGTGCTGCAAAAAATAGAAAAAAACTCTTCCTGATTACCTCGAGAAATACATCACCTTTAAAATGCATATCAATTTTGTTGATTCGGATGATCCGGTAACGAGTTATAATGTTCACCGCAAAACCACTTTTTTCAAGGTGCCTCTGGAAATTCAACGTCACCGGCTTATTTATCAATATTTTTCATTGAAAATTTTCTGATATATCCCAAAAGTTGTACAATAATATGTAATTAAATATAATAAAATTATATTACTCATGTCGCCGCAAAAAAATCACAAAATAGTATATTTTCCTACAAGAGATGAAAACATTGTTTTTTCGTGAGTAAACATTTGTTCACGAGACGCGCTAGCGTCGAGTGAGACATGTTTACGAACGAAAAACGTTTTTATCTCGCGTAGGAAATGCAATTTTTTCTATGATAGTAATATATAATCGATATTTACTATAAATTATAAAGTTAGAAATCGACAACAAAACATTCAAAATTCATATTCTATTTTTTCATGGTTACGTTGTTTAAAATACTTTGTAAAATTATATGAAAAACCATAGCAACTATAATTTGTTATTCTTTTTCACTAGTGAGTTTACTTTTCGCATAGAAAAATATGTTTTTTTTCGTCTTTAAAACTTCAGTTCAGTAATTTCGACTTTTTCACCTGCGTAGATCACGTTTTTCATGTATGTATTTATATATATTTTAGAAATTAAAATAAATCTTGATTTAACTAAGAAATGTGAAATAGAAAATTAAATCCCATCGAATCCCAAGTAACGGTTGTATTTTTTACATAATGTCAATAACAAAAAAACAATTTTATTTTCTCACCAAACAAACAGTCGGTGTTAACTTTCTGGTTTTAAAACTTCACTCACTTAGATGAGAAATCGGTGAAATGATGAAAAACGTATCACACTTCACCGCTTCAAAGTTACAGATTTTGGCTGCTGTACAGCTGCTGATCAATTTCAAATTTAAATTCGTTATTTTTAAAACTTTTTTATTTTTATTAATAAGAGTATTTCTTCCTTATAGCGACAATTGTTTTTTAGGGTTCCGTTTTTTATACGGAACACTATTGGTGGGAGTAAAACGAGTTTTTCACATTATATCGATTATCTCGTAAACTATAAATGCTATGGACTTGAAATTTGGCATGTGTAAAACTAATCTGTCCACATGAAATGACGAGTACAAATAATACTAAAGTGGTTTTCGTTTGGTTTACAGGGGTTCGATGTGAGACCTTTGAGAAAATAGATTTTTTTATAGATTCAAGTAGGGTATCATATGAAAGGGCTTCATTTCAGCATTTCTTAAAAATTTATTTTGGAATTTTACAACTCACCATTTTTTGTATAATTCTGAATAATGACGTTTTTTTCGTGTTTCCTTAACTCACTGATCGAAAATTTTCAAATGTATTTGGAATGATAGAAAAATTAGTACATTTTTAATAAAAAATATATAAAAGTGTCATATTCTCATAATTAGATTTATTAAGGGGGTGGAAATGAGGAGGGGTAAAAACACTATTTAAAATGTGGTCAAGTGGGGTGTCATTTGAAAGAGCACCTAATTTAGAAAACATAGCAATTTTTTTTAGAATTTTGCAATGCACAGTTTTTGAGTTATTGTCAAAAACATACCGTTCCCCCCCCCCCCCCTTCGTTTCGACACTGATTGACAGAAAAATTTGGAAAAATTCACAGAGTTAGGAAATTTGGTAAATTTTGTATGAAAATTATACCGAAGTCTCAAATAATTATATTTCTGTGTGTTTAGGGGACCGGTGTAAAGAGGGTAAAAAAAAATTTTTTTTGACCCAAGCGAATGGGGTGTCATTTGGAAGAGCACCTAATTTAGAATTCGTTGCAGTTTTTTTATAATTTTGCGGTGCACAGTTTTTGAGTTATGGACAAAAAAGTGCAAAATTCAAACCGTTCCCCCCCCCCCCCTTCGATTCGACACTGATTGTCATAAAAATTTGGAAAAATTCACAGAGTTAGAAAATTTGGTAAATTTTATATGAAAATTATAGCGAAGTCTCAAATAATTATATTTCTGTGTGTGGACCGCGGTAAAGAGGGTAAAAAAAAAACTTTTTTGACCCAAGCGAATGGGGTGTCATTTGAAAGAGCACCTAATTTAAAATTTGTTGCAATTTTTTTTAGAAATTTTCGGTGCACAGTTTTTGAGTTATGGACAAAAAAGTGCAAAATTAAAACCGACCCCCCCCCCCCTACGTTTCGACACTGATTGACAGAAAAATTTGAAAAAATTCACAGAGCTAGGCAATTTGGTAAATTTTGTATGAAAATTATACCGAAGTCTCAAATAATTATATTTCTGAGTGTTTAGGGGACCGGGGTAAAGAGGGTAAAAAAAAAACTTTTTTGACCCAAGCGAGTGGGGTGTTATTTGAAAGAGCACCTAATTTAAAATTTGTTGCAATTTTTTTTATAATTTTGCGGTGCACAGTTTTTGAGTTATGGACAAAAAAGTGCAAAATTCAAACCGTTCCCTCCCCTACGTTTCGACACTGATTGACAGAAAAATTTTAAAAAATTCACAGAGCTAGGAAATTTGGTAAATTTTGTATGAAAATTATACCGAAGTCTCAAATAATTATATTTCTGTGTTTAGGGCACCGGGGTAGAGAGGGTAAAAAAAACTTTTTTTGACCCAAGCGAATGGATTGTCATTTGAAAGAGCACCTAATTTAAAAATCATTGCAATTTTTTTTATAATTTTGCGGTGCACAGTTTTTGAGTTATGATCAAAGATGTTCAAAATTCAGACCGTCCCTCCGTATATCAAATATTTATTAATCGTTTTGAAAGGGTAGGAATGGTAAGGTGAAATAAAGCTTTTTTAACCCGAATAGCAATATTGAGTGGGACTGGCGTGTACATTTTTAGTCATGTCATCCTTTGTACTGATTCTTAGAGCAATTCTTAATTTTGCAACTCTTTTAGAGTGAATATAACCAGTTATCCAAAAGAAAGAACTTTATTTTTAAAATTATCACGGTCCTTTACTATCTATTGTATATTGTATTGTATTGTATGCCATAAGTGGGCCCAAAAGGTGGCGTAAATTCTCAAGGTTCAAATCAGATTGATGTGATTTGTTAGTTTGTGTTAAGATCCACGTTTGTAATCCATTCATAATTACTGGTTTAATAAATTTCTTGTATAACTTTAGAAAATGTTGAGTTTTAATTGAATGGTAAGTTCGATAACCTGCAATTATCTTAGGGTTAATATTTGTTTAATATGCTATTGTTTAAGTCAAACATTGATCTTTTGTTAATTTTAAATATTGTTAAAATTATAAGTTGTTTTTCAAGCACCGACTCAAATGTCGAACTTATGTAATCTAACACAAAAAAATTGTTGCTATAGAAAGAACTGAAAATTTTAGTAAAGCGATGAGCCTATAATTCTATGGAACACGAAAAATATAGCGAAGCTTCAAGTGATTTTATTTCTATGTGTTTAGGGGGAGTGGGGAAGGGTGAAAAATTGTTTTTTGACCCGCATGAGTGGGATGTCATTTGATAGAGCACCAAAATTAAAAAACAATACAGTTTTTTTAGAATTTTGCGATGCACCGTTTTTATTATTCTCAAAAAAGTGCAACAAAAGGTTGGTCCCCCCCCCCCTATACGTTTCTTCGTTGATTGACAGAAAAATTCGAAAAAATTCATAGAGATAGGAAATTTGATAAACATTTAACGAAAAATATAGCGAAGCCTCAAGTAGTTTTAATTCTACGTGTTTAGGGGATAGGAGTGGGGAATCGTGAAAAAAAGGTTTTTTGGCTCGAGTGTCATTTGAAAGAACACCAAAATTAAGAAACATTACAATTATTTTAGAATCTTGCGATGCACAGTTTTTGAATTATTGTCAAAAAAGTCCTATTTTTAGCGTTAACACCACTCCACCCCTAAATTTCGTCGTTGTTTAACAGAATTGAGTCGTTCCTTAGCTACCATAAATAGCTATGGATATCATTTAACCTAAAATAATATTTTTTATATCATTTCGATCAATTGAGATGAGATTGACATTAACTATTGATATTTACGATGAACCATTTAGTGTTTATGTGTCTATGGTCTGGCAATATAAACCCTTTACAACACAACTTTATGTAAATTATTTTGATATTGTTTTCTTTACATTCACGGAACCCTTGACGAGCGATTTTTATTCGCACTTGTCTGACTTTTTATATTTTAAAGAATATCGAAATAAACTATATTCAGTCAACGGTAGCATCCTCAATCTTAGTTTTGGAGTATGCCATGATGATGACAGACTTTTCTTGAAGGTATGAGACTACATATAACTCTATATTCGGCCCTTATTGATTAAGGAAGCAATGTGCGTGTAATAAAGGAATAAAACATATAATAATTGATTAATAATAATAATAATAATAATAATAATAATATTTTATTAATTGAAATTATACAGTGTTATACTCAAAACCTAAACAAACATAGTATGCAATAAAATATAATGAGTGCTGACAATAACAAAAAGTTGTCTGTCAGATTGAAAAAAGAAAAACTTAGTAGTAGTACCTAAATGCCTAGTACAGCAGTTAAAATTAACAATTCAATTGTATTGTATAATAATTAGTTAAATTCGTTAATTAATAGCGAACGATATTTAATACTATATACTAGATACGAGCAAAGAGACTCATAATTTTTTCCGTTCAATATTACGTGGCATTCTTCCCTTGTTAGGGCTTCGCTACCAAAGCACGTTAGCCTTATATTTTTATAAATTGGACAACGAGCAACAAAATGGTAGGTATTCTCAGCTTCATCCAGATTACATATCATGCAAAACCCATTAGTACCCGCTTTGAAATCCCTTGCATTTATATTTAGCAGACCACCACGAGTTTTGAAGATTCTACTAATCATATCAACAGAATGTTTATCATCGAAATAGTTTGGAACGCTAGAGTACATTAGATTGCAGTATTCATCGTGGTATTGTGACAGCCGAGCCTGATTGACATGTTCATCCCAATGTACCTGTTTCAGGTTGTGCAGAGTTTGTTTGTGAGTGATTTTCCAGGAGGCAGATTGGTTTGAAAAGTCCAAGTTTATTCCAGCCTTAGAGTAGATGTTTTCCCATTCTGACACCCAGAAGGTTTTATTACTAATTGTCTCTAAGGCTAAGATTTTAGGCAGTCTGCCATCAGAGTAATTCAATATTTTACGCACGTAATCAAAATGTAGCTTAAGTGTATATAGGTACAAGCGGTCGAGTCCGGTTTCCAGATGCAGCATGTAATTTGGCGTATTCGAAGGCAAATAAAACATTCTTTTCAAAAAAAATCTTAGGAGTTTTTCCACCTGTTCATATTGTTTGTACCCCCAAATTTGCCCCGCGTAACACATTATTGCTCTGGAGGCTGCCTCAAATATTTTAAATTCAGAAGACGATAATATTTTTGGGTTTTTGATAAATGGAGACCATATGTAGTTAATGACATTTTTTGAGCATACCAGTTTTTCCTCTAGGTGTCTGTTAAACGAGAGATTATATGTTAACGTCACCCCAAGGTATTTATAAACATTTACTATTTCCACATTATTACCATCAAACGTCCACTTTTCACCAGCTAGTAATCTACCGCCTTTTCGAAACACCACTACCTTTGACTTCTGAAGGTTAACAATTAAATTCCACTTTCTGGTATATTCCGTTAGTGCATCCAACATACTTTGCAACGTTTTTGCACTTTCACTTATTATCACAAGATCATCAG
Source organism: Diogma glabrata (assembly GCA_963693315.1). Classification (NCBI taxonomy): domain Eukaryota; kingdom Metazoa; phylum Arthropoda; class Insecta; order Diptera; family Cylindrotomidae; genus Diogma; species Diogma glabrata. The sequence continues at coordinate 105,787,719 of OY856186.1, read as the reverse complement.
CATATAATAGTACACGGATTAGCGTGTCTTTAATTTTTATTCCGCCTGGTAGCGCCTCATATAGATCATTGAGAAATAGTGAAAAAAGCATAGGACTCAAAACACAGCCTTGCTTGACACCTTGTAGCACTGTAAATGGTTCAGACATTTTTTCGCCGTTCCAGATTGTGGCTTCTGTATTTGTGTATAGAAGTTTTAATATGTTTAAGATTTTGCTTGAGAGGCCTATATTCGATAATTTATAGAACATTGTACTTCTAATGATAGTATCAAAGGCTGATCTGAAGTCCACAAAGAAGCAGTACACTTTCTTCCTTTGCTTTTTCCATTGTAAATGGATTATACTGGTTAAATTGAATACGTTGTCGACCGTGGAATAATTTTTACGGAAGCCGGCTTGGTATTCGTTTAGTATATTGTTATGTTCCACCCAAGAATTGATCCTGTTCAGAAGGATACTGGTGAAAAGCTTATAAATCGCATCCACTAAAGATAAACCCCTATAATTGTTAACATCAGTAATATCTCCTTTTTTGAAAACTGGTAAAATTATTGACCTCCGAAACGACGCCGGGATACTTTCTTGTTCCAGTATTTCATTAAATAGTATAACTATTTCATCTAAAAAAATGTCAGGAGAGTTTTTATAAAATTCGAATGGGATACGGTCCTGTCCAGCAGCTTTCTTGTCTTTCGCGTTCCTTAGTACGAGTTGTAATTCTTGCTTATCGATTTTCGTATCTAATAGCGGATCAGTAGTATATACCACAGCCATGGGTGCATCAATTACGTCAGTCCTAGAAGACAGCAGATTTTTGAAGTGGTTATAAAGATCCTCCATTTGCACCTTAGGGCTAATAGTTATTTTAGATTGTTTAATTAAATTGGCCAATGACCACCATTGCTTAGAATCGTAGACGGAGTTTAGTTTATTGAGTTGGTTCTCCATGTACGTGTACTTTTTTTCTTGACACAGCTTTTTGAATTTTTGCAGGCTCAATTCTAGATGTGGTGGACATATTCTTGTGGTAGGATCTTAGACAAGCGAACATTTTTGTTCTTGCGTTATAGCATTGGGAGTCAAACCATTCATTCTTGCGTTCAAACCTTTTCTTAGTAAGATGATGGTCAGACGCATCAATGATTTTTTGCTTGAGAGAATTAATTTTTTCATTAATACATACTGTGTCATTACATGAATTTAAGTTTACAGTAACCAACAATTTTTGTTTGTAAATTTCCGCTTTAGTTGGACGCCATATTAATTTAGGTGGTAGTTTGATTTCTCTGTTATGTTTTGATGTCTCGCTTGTGAGAACAATTTTTAAAGTGAGTGGCATGTGATCGGAATACGGTTTAGCTAGTATGGAGAAGTCGGTTATTATATTTAAAAAATCCATCGAACAACAACAATAATCAATGACCGACTTACCTCTACTACTAAAGAAGGTAAATTCACCTTCAGAATCCCCTGCAACTCTGCCATTTAAAATAATTCCACCGACGTCATCCAGTAGTTCTAATAGCTTTTTACCTTTACTATCTATAACAATATCTTTAGACTTACGATCTACTGATATTATTTGCTGGCTACCCAATAATTTATGTTCCAACAACTGTTCACCTCCTATCCGAGCATTAAGGTCGCCAATAAGGCAATAAGCGGTTTCCTTTAACAGTGTCATTTGGCTTCGTAGTTTAGAAAAATCAAGCAACCAGCTATTGCAGTTTAAGTATTTTGGTATAAAACATATTGCACGATTTTTCAGCTTGGCTTTTAGCATGACATTGTCTTCTTCCTGCACAAATTCCAGTGAAAATTTTGATTCTATAGCCTTTTTGTAGCCAAACAGACAACCACCACTTGCACGTCCAAAATTATGAGTTTTCTTTGCGTCGATCCAACAAAGTTTGTAATCCCTAAAATTAAACTCAAAAAGATTACGTTTATCATTAATTACATGAGTTTCAAACAAAAATATAATATCATATTCATTTATAAAAGAAAAAAAATTACTATATATAAATTTATTACTTAAATTAGCAACATTATATGCAATGATCTGACAGCCAGCTAATTGTTATGCGGTCATGTCATCCGCATTCTGGTTACTCGAGGCTAATCCGGCCTTGGTGATCAGGTCTACGATATAGTTTTTGTCCTCACTTATATTAGAACTTATTTCGCCTTTATTCCATTTAAACATCTTACCATTCACCCATAGTGCCACACCTTTGAATTGGAAAGACAGTGTAGGGTCGAATTTCTGTAGCAATTTTTTCACCTGTCTAAGGTGGTATTTTTGTGAGCGTTCTTCCACGGTGAGATCCCTTTGAACAAACACCCTTGAATTTTTCAACTTTCCGCTACTACGCAGAATTTCATAAACTTGATCTGCAGATTCCAATACCATTATAAACTCATATTGTTTATTTAATTTAATCACCTTCTTAACAGTGACGTCAAGATTGAGTGCGTTTTTACACAGCTCCTTAAACATTGTTTTGGCCTTTATGTAGTCCGTGCACACAAGACCGCTTACCACAATATTCAGGCTACGCGATATTTTATCCAACTGTTCGAGTCTTGCCTTCAATTTAGCATCATTAATTTTTAAGTCTTCTATTTCCTTGCGCATAGCGATATTTGCTCGTTGCACTTCTTCAATGCTACCTTGCAATAGTTTAAAATCTTCCTTGGTAGCAAGTATGGCCATTGAAGCTGCCAGTTTCTCGTCAAACTTAGACCATGAAAATATGTCAGGCATTATTTCAGGAGTTGAGGCTTGTCCAGATGTTGTTAACGCTACCTGAGTTCTTTTAATTTTCTGGGAGTTGTTACTTTCTGGTGATATTTCGCTAAATAAGCGCTTATTCTGTTGATACATACGATTTGAGATGTAGTTTATGTTACGTTTGTTGTTTTGTTTATATAAATTCACAATGTATGTAGTTGGTTTAGGGCGCACAAATATCAAATAGGGTATAATTGCGCGTTTGTTGCTTGGTATATTGGTAATGCAAAACTTTATTGTTTATGAATTGCAATAATATGTATAACAGGATACCGTAAAATTAAGTTTTATTTGTTTTTATTTAAACGTTTGCAACTTTAACAGTTTATTAAAGAGCACAAAGACATATCAGGCAATAAACAAATTACCACCCAATACACAGTAATACTAAATTTTGACATCAGCTACGTGTTTACGGATTTTTTGTTATTCTCATAATTTGAGTTACGAAAGAGCAGCGTATGAATTATGTACAGTTCTACCAGTTCTTGATTTGGTTAGCAAGTTTTCAATTGTAACAAAACAGGGTACACACAAACATACTTTTTTACAATGTTTTAGTACATACACGAACCTTGACCTTGACTCACATTTACAAGTTATTACTTTACAGATTATTACGTAGTTTTGTTATTAATATTTTTTTTTTATAAAAAGTAAACACATTCTAACAGCACTTTAAAATTGATATATTTTGGTTGTAATATTAGATTTATTTATTTTAATTTTATTATTTTTTAGGGAGCGAAACACACCGTTTATAAAATGTTTTTTGTTTAAATCTTGTTAGCAATAATATTTAGTGAAAATTAGATCAACAAGAAAAATACACTAGAGAGCGAGAACTAAGCGTTTATTCTTTTGCTCTATACTATTCATAAAATTTCTAGTTCGTTTGTTATTTTTTTCAGCACAATACTAATACACTATTAATTCCAATGGTTTAGAGCGCACAGATTTCAATTAGAATATAACTATTCAGTTGTTGTATAATATTATGATTGAACTGCAAGACATTAATATGTGGATTTGTATTTACAAATTTTTATAATACTTTTTATTTGCGTTTTGAAAAAGTTGCGTATGATTTGTGTACAGCAATAAACCAAACCAGTTTACACAAAACAATATACTTGTGCTATTTTACAATGCTTTGCAATGCAACATTCCCGACCATAGTCCTTGGCCTTAACTAGTTATTACTTTTCAAGGTTTTTAAGAAGTTATAATATTATTATTCAAGACGACGAGACTATTCGAACAACACTTTTAAATTTATGTATTTTGGTTTTGTAATTAGACTTATCATTTTAGTTTTTCTTAAGCACGAAACACAGTGTTTATAAAATCGTTTTTGGTTAATTCTTGTTAGCCTTAATATACAATAGTAAACACCCGGTTTAAGGTTACACGGCTGTGGTTTAGTACATTAGCACAGTTTTTTGGTTAGTTTACGGTTTTCATATTTAATGAATAGTGAACAAGTTATTACTTTACAGTTATTTATTAAAAAGCAAACACTATTGAGTAACACTTTAACAATGAAGTATATTGATTTTATTACTAGTCTTATTATCTTTATTAAATTTTAAAGTAAAACCACAAGAAAGAGCACTATAGAGTAATTGTTAATATCGTTTTTACTATTTTGTTTTATTAAAATAAATTATTTAAAGCCGATGATAAATTAGGAAAAAACAAACTTTACGAGCATTTGCGACTACTCACAACGACGATCCCGTATATATAAATTTCAGAATGATTAAATTAAAATCAATAATTGATTATTGGCACATTGATTTTTGGCAGTTGTATTTCAATCTTGTACCAGCCAACATTCAAAAGCAGACGACTACGACATCCAATACAGCTATACAGAGGCGATGGTATTTGTTAGTTTAAGTTGTATAATTATTAAAGGACCAAGTAAAACCAAAGTGAGTATCTTACCAATACTTTTATTTCGTCGCTTTAATAATGAAATAACGTATGCCATATATACGTTGTTATTATATAATGGGTGCGCTTCATTCCCCATAAGGATGTCTATAAAGTGGCATTTTAACATTTTCCAATTTATTTATAACTGGGGTTGAAAATTAATATATTGTTAATTAACGTACATGCAAATTTGAATTTGGTTAAATATTGAAACAGCGTAAATGCATGTACGATATTTCAATTCCTTCAGAATAATAACTTGGGTAAAATCAGTGTCGTATACTTTACATACATTACGATCGCCACACGAAATGGTAAATCTAAAATATTGTATAAGCATCATTCATTACTACATGATATGCCGGTTCATATAAATAAAAAATTGTAAGAATATTATGCGTTAGTTCAATAATAATTAATTTTAGGCTTAATCGTACTTCCATGCAAAATGAAATAACGTATATGAAATATGAAATAACGTATAAGGTACCTGATTGACTTTTCACCTCTTTTTATGTAGAAAAGCCAGCAGGTACCAATGTGAAATTTTAATATGTTGTGGGGAAATTAGTCAAGATTAATTGGTAGAAATTTTTTTTCCAATATCTTTATTCATTCAATAATGCTACCGAGTTTACGAAAATCAGAAAATCGAAAAATCTTTAAACCCAATTATCTCGAAACTACACTTTTGCGAATACGTTGTTTCATTATTAAAGCGACGATTTCAGAGTTCTCGACGTGTTAGGCCATAGGACTACTAAAAAAGTGCCCGTCTGTCTGCTGGGCGTCATAACCAACGAAAACTAGAACAACCCTGGCGCGATTTCAAAAATTTGTTTTTTGCCTAAAAATATGGTTTGTCAATGGCTGAAAAACAAATAGATTATGGGTGTTCGATAGCAGTATCGGAAGTGTATCGAAAAAATGATTAGGTATGTCAAATAAATGATTTCTAAACGTTTTGTTACTCAAATTTTTTTGACAAACATACAATGCAAAACTTTTACGATTAGAATTATTTTAAACATAAAAGTAATTATTTGGAGGACACGAAATATTTGATTAGATCTAGCGTCAGCTACTTCCAATTCAATACAAACATTATCAAAAGGATGAATGAATTATCAAAAAGATGTTTTTGAAAAATTTTCTGAGTGAGTCTAGCTTCCATTACTTTTAAATAAAAGGAACAGTTAGAAAATATCATGTTGTTGCAAACTAAATGTTGCTTTTTACAAAAATTGTAATATATGATTTAACACAAATATTGTAATTATTTAAAGAAGCATTTAGCCTATAATTAGAAAAGTTTTCTTGAAAATTCTGTTGAACAATAGTAACAGTTGGGTTATTGTAGTTTTTTAAAAGCAGCGTTACGCTAAATGGAGTTTTTTCTTAAGAAGTTTTCTTAACTAATTGGAACAGTTTGTTTGTAAAATATCAGCTAGTTTCTATCAGGAATAATTATGCAAAATAAACGTTCATAGTAGAATTTATTTACCAATGACTTTTTGACAGATATCACGCAGTAACAGATGACAGATGAGACAAAAAATAAAACAGAGGTGTATTATTTTTTTGGGATAAATTTGCTTTGAAAACAATTACATTAATTAAATTTTGACTCCAAGTTCGTACCATTTGTTTACATAGGCTTTATAATTTTTTTTAATTATCAAAATTTTGTTATACTGCTTACAAAATCAATAATGTTTTTAATAGTTCTTGGTTTTCGATCAAAATTGGTTGAATTTTAATAGTAATTTATTGATTTTATGCGTTTTTTTTCTATTTCAATGTGACCCCAACAGTTTTTTTTAATATTTTAATCTGCTGCACTGAATAGTGCGTACAACGACAAATTTTCGTATTCGGTGGTAAAAAAATACTACTAACCTAGATGAATGGAATTTCTGGATGTTTTCTAAATTAATAGAAAATATTAGAAAACTAAAGTTGGATGGGCTACCAACTCGTACTTTTTACTCCGAAGACTTCGCGTTTGAATATAGGTCTTCGGAGCTCTGGAGCTAGGACTATTTCTTCAGGTTTTTATGAATATTAGTTCATTTCGGTCAAGTGGTACAAATAAATTAGAAGTAAATATTTAATATCATGGTGTAATTGAATTGTAGAATTTACATACACATAACAGAGAAAACATTTTTTGGTATTCAATTCCACCAGTATACGAAATGTGAAAAGGAGTTGTTACAAATAGATGTTTTCACATATGAGACCTCTAAGGTATGCTTATAAGAAAGCGAAGATTGTCTTATAGTTCGTGAACATCTAAGTAATGGAGGTATTATGTGATTAATTTCTTTAGAGCATAACTTAGTTTAGTGTTAAAGCTCCAACAACTCTTGTATGAAGCAGCTAATCCATACCTGATGTTATCATTGGATCATCAATTGACTTCAATACATGCCTATGAACTCTGGCGACAAAATTTAGGGGTTTCTGGTACTGGAACCTATAAATAGGAGTTGAACTCGTGGATCGGTCGCATAAATTCTTTGTACATCGTAGTTATTTCAGATGGAGAGATAAAACGTTTACTGCAACATATGAAGCCAAGTCGTTGGTACTCTAATTTTGCCATAGAACAAAAATGATCGTACCATTTTCGTTTGTGGTTGATACTAGTACGCAATAGTTTAAGTGCAGGTGAGTTTAATAATGCTAGTCTGGAAAGCGTTGCATTGGAGCTATACAGTCTTATAGGACAAAACTAGAATTAAATGTCTTAAGGTTCAGTTTACACAAGTTCAGAATTGTTCTACGATTATAATTAGCAGTTAGACAAAATGGCTGTTTCTTCCTTTCTTCTTCATTATCTTAAAATGAACGTAAGATAGAACTTCCGAAAAGCTATATATTGGGTTTGTGGTGATAGATAACAAATCGTTGATAAAGATCAGAAAAAAGGTTGGCGAAAGAACCAAAGCCTGAGAAATACCGGCTTGAATTGAGAATTTATCCGAAACAACACCAGCTACTATAAGAGATCTTTGGAATAAAAATAGTATAAATAAAATCAATTTGTTGATAAGATCCCGATGCCAAACTCTGTCAAATGCCTTAGATATATGAGGGAGTTTTGTACGTTTAAAATCATTGCGAATATATGTATATCATTACAGTACGGTGTTTAAAAATGCAAGATCTGGAGAATAATCTTCACAGCCGAATCATGCATTTTTCAATCAGATGGTATTAGATGCTAAGAACGTTTTTTGAGATACCAAGGATGTTGAAATCGATTATTATAACAAAATTATAATAATGGCGAAATTAAAAGTTTCATAGGAGAGATAATAAAAACCAAAACCAGAAGGAAGAAATAGACTAAAACAACAAAGGTCACAAAAATTCGTTCGTTGAGGAAATTAAATATCTTTTAGAAAAATTAAGGTAATTAAGGTGTACAATTATTTCTCGACAAATGTACAAGCATTTCTCGACGTTTTGGATCATAATCAGTCTAACTAGACAAAAAAATTTTCCATCTGTGTGCCATTAAAATGTTTTAGGGAAAATTGAAAAACGACAAACAAATTAGATATTTCAGTCTTCATCAAGCACTATACCGAACCCTTCCCACAGACCATAGTTTTTGACATACCGGAGTGGGAGGTTTTTATTCCATATTTTATAAATACTTTGAGGTTGTTTATCAAAATTTATGGTATTTAATGAAATCTTCGGGTTTGCTTAAGATTTCTTCGGGTTTTTGTTGTGTAATAGTTGGTAACCCCGTGTTAAACGCTAAAGTAAGAAATTTGTGGGAAGTTTGCTTAGTTTATGCTCGTTTCGCTTCATTTCAATACATTTTATTATAGTGCAGTAACTGAACCGTTTCCGCTCTGAATTCTTCAAACCTTGGCCTATTGACGTGAAATTTGGTGAATAGTTAAGGGATGACTCAAAAATGAAAAGTGACATTTTTATCTTGGAGGCGGATGGGGGGGGGGCACACTTTCTCAAGGGTGGAATTTTTTTCACCCAAAATTACCCCGAAAATAGATAAAAAGACACATTTAAAGTAAAAAATGTTATACAAAGTTTTTTTGATAGATCGATCGATATTTTTCGGGATATGTGCTCATAATTATGAAAGTGAGTAAAAGTGAGTTATTTCCGCACTGCTTTTTCTTTTCCGCACTGCTGCCAATTTAAAAGACGAAACGGTGCGTTTGTGTTGGTAAACATTTTTATTAATAAAGTAGAAATGAATGAAAACATTGCTTTTGACCAAAGTAAAAAGAGCAATTATGCAAGTTATTGAATGAATATTCTCCAGGAATCGTTGGTTGTGGCAAAGGCTCTCAACCACTTTGAAGTTTGTTCGGTTTGTTTGACTCGCAATTATTGTAACAGTTGTACCGGCTGAAACATTGCCATTTTCAATGATTGATTCACTGGATTGAGCAGTGGTTGATGAGGTCGTTGAAATGATATCAGCTCTAAAAATTTTCGAACCCATGATGCTGTCAGCAATTTACGTTTATTGTTGAGCGAATGTTGAATGTATTTTTCTGTAACCTTATCAGACTCCCAACCACCATGTTGCTTAATTGTAGTTAAATTAACACCCGAATCTGCCAACAAGGATGCAGATGATCGACGGAAGCAATGACCAGAATACTCACCCGGTGACGAAAGATTCAAGAATATTGAAATTGTTTTCGGATAGCCTCCAATCGTGTTAATGCAGATCGGCTGTTTGATGCATTTACCTTTACGAAAACCCAAAACGAATCTGTCGGCGATAACGCCATGAGAACGTAGTCCTGATTACATCTTGAAATTTACGTCCCGATCACTTCCTTCGTTGATGAAAAATTGTCGAATGATTTTGGTTTTCGTTTTCGGTACGGTAATTTTAATACCATTGTCCATGTATTCGACATCCTTTACTTTCAAATTCAACAATTCGCTTCGTCGACAAGCACCATAGACACCAACCAACAATACCTTAAAATTGCGAGGTTAGGAAAATGAAACAAAAAAATTTTCTGCAAATTTTACCTTCGTAGCCAAATAAACATCGTCGGGAGTGTCCTTCATGAATTGTAGATTTCTTCAATGGTGAAGATTTTTGATTTCTTCGCGAAATAATTGTCATTTTTACGCTTCAAAAGAGCTCGCAAATTGTTGAATTTGAGATATGGATGTTGTCCTTCACGTTCAACGTAGATTAAATAGGAGTAAACGCTCCATGTAGTTGACGATTGGAATTGTTTCATCTCGGTATTGAAATAAGCAAGCAACTTATTTTCGTCAATCACTTTAATTTTTTTTTCATTGCACCATTGTTTGAACGCTCGATACGTTTTTTCGTATTTTTCTTTGGATATTACCGGCAATAAACCTTCAAAAGTTCTTTCTGGTGCTCCTTCCAAATCGGAATCCTCCCTGAGCTAATTTTTTGCAGTTTCTCAATAAAATATACGCGAAATGAAAACACGTTTGTAGTGTGGGAACAAGCAAGAACAAATGACGTTTTTTCTTGCAAATAATCCAAGTTGCATATTGTCAAGGCATTGTTGATCGATCAATACTTCGCGTAGTTTTTTTGTAGAGATTTTTTGTAATTTTTTTTTATTTTTTGTCTATTGTGGTACTCAAGTGCAGAAAACGTTGTGCCCAATTCGTTTTGAAATGAATTTTTTTCAGCACACGTCCTAATTTTCAATACTCGCTTCGCTCGTATTGAAAACTTAGGACTAGGGCTGAAAAAATCTTTATTTTAAAACTTGTAGCGCAAACTACTTTTTCAAATTTCTTAAAAAATACTTCTGTTCAAAATAACTCTCAAACTAAAAGAGATACGTAAAATATGTTCTGGACAAAAATGTTTGTATTTTTTTAGCAAAAAATTTGGCTAAAGTTTGGTTTTTGTGGGATAAAAAATACCAAAGGTATAACTGTTTCGAGTTTGCATTATACTGCACGAACCACTCTTCCCGAGCTCTTCAACCCTTAACCATTTGGCGATGAATTGGGCATGTTGGTATGTATATCATCTTGTAGTATAGTACTCATCTTTTAAAAGTATTTGTAAATTGAGAGAGTTATGCTACAAAAGCTACTCGCATTATTTCGGTACAAAATCAATGTTTTATTCCACATAATTTTGGAGCTCTATAGTTGATCAAATGTGCGGGTATCATGTATTTATAAACAAAAATATGGGTATATATATATATATATATATATATATATATATATATATATATATAAATATAAATATATATATATATATATATTATATATATATATATATATATATATATATATATATATATATATATATATATATATATTATATATACATATATATATATATATATATATATATATATATATATATATATATATATATATATATATATATATATATATATATATATATATATATATATATATATATATATATATATATATATATATATATATATATATATATATATATATATATATATATATATATATATATATATATATATATATATATATATATATATATATATTAGACTGGTCGTTAAAAACTAAATTTTCCGAGACGCCCCCCAGAAAAATTCTTTGTGGTCAAAAAACCATAACGGCTTTATTTTTTTTTTTTTTAAGTGAAAAGAACACGTGCCGCAAAATCATCGAAGTTTATTTTTTGATAAAATTGTTAATATCTCATAAAATATGCAGATGTCAAAAAAAATCACTTAATCATTTTTGCAGGAAATTTAATTCTCTACAAAAAAGGTCCAAGTCATTTTTTTCCTAAAACCTATATTTTGGATGATATTTTGAAATAAAACTTGAAATTCTTCGAAACTCGTAAAACCAAATGATGAAAATTTCGACGAAAAAGTACTAATTTTGATTTTTTTTGTCACGATTATTTTTTTATACATTTCATTCTATAGCATAAGAAGAAAATTAGGAGTTTTTCGTCATCTTTATTTTTTATGTTTTTTAAAAATTACGAAAACTTACAAGTTCATTTTCAAAATATCATGAGAACTATACGTTTTCGGGAAAAAATGACTTGGACCTTTTTTGTAGAGAATTAAATTTTCTACAAAAATGGTTATGTGATTTTTTTTGACATCTGCATATTTTATATGAGATATTTGAAAAAATCTACGAATTTTTCAAAAAATCAACTTCAACGATTTTGCGGCACGTGTTCTTTTGATTTAAAAAAAAAAAAAATAATGCCGTTGTGGTTTTTTGACCACAAAGAATTTTTCTAGGGGGCGTCTTGGAAAATTTAGTTTTTAACGACCAGTCTAATATATATATATATATATATATATATATATATATATATATATATATATATATATATATATATATATATATATATATATATATAAATATATATGTTTATATATATATATATATATATATATATATATATATATATATATATATATATATATATATATATATATATATATATATATATATATATATATATATATATATAGATATATATATATATATATATATATATATATATATATATATATATATATATATATATATATATATATATATATATATATATATATACATAAATATTTTGTTATTTTAATAAAATGTGTAATGTGGTAGGAATTACAATATGTGTCGCAACAACACAAAAATTTTTTTTAAAATCAAGGTACCACAACAACATGCGTTTTAAGGTGTTGATGAACGTAAATTTTGATTCTTGTTTTTTTTTTAAATGAACAACTAAACAATAAATTATATGATCTATTAAATAATGTCATAGGTCAATACTTCATGGCGGCATAAAAATCACATAATTACAAAAATTTTCAATCACAAAACCAAAATTGGGTTGGCAATAATCTAGTCAATGGCATATTCCTTCATCATGTTAACTCATATGTAAACAGCAGAGAGTCAAGTACCCAAGGTTGTCACACCCGTAGATCTAAAATGAAAAACATCTACAAATCAAACAAAACCGATCCTGAATTAACAAATCAACCAGAATTGAACTGATAATGGAGGTGAAAGTAGCTCTCACGTATCGTTTAGAGCTGGATTGTCCAAATAGTGCTAGATTGGTATATTTTCGCATTGTTTTGACTCAAGTTTGACTCAATTTCAGCATTTTCAATAATGGTAAAAAAATTCATTGATATTTTAGAAAATGTTCTATGTGAGAGAGAAGGTTGATATTTATACAAGGACTTCTAGTTTCGAAGATATTTTGGAAGCAGATTTCTACTGCAAAATAGTTTTGTACCAAATCGCTAGAGATATTTAATATGATAAATTGAGTCGTCTCGAAAAATTATCAACATATTTCGAGAATACGCTATATGAATTATTTATAAAAGCTACGACAGAGAATCGCGCCGCATTTGATGAACACATTAAAAAGGTTTATTTACAAACCCAAAAATAACTTGAAAAAAAAGTTCGTCTAATTAGGAATGATCAATAACAAGATGACAAGATAAATAACGAAATTATATCAAATTCAAAATAATATTGCCTCTTCGGCGTAGTGCATAGAGCGTCTGTTAAATTCTTCGAATTATAGCACTGATGAGGTTGGTTCAAATCCCATCCGAAACACTTATAAAACAAATGCAGTTCTTCTTTGAGAAAAATTCAAACTGTTTCAGTGGTTACTTGAATATAATTTCTTACAAAAATCCTAAGTTATTGAATATCAATTCAAAATCCAAGTCTAAAATATTAGAAATTCTAAACAAACTTAATGTACATAAAATATTGTCTTTTGTATAAACTGAAACATAAATTCAAATAAAATCTGGCATTCATTACTAGCCAGGACAAGAAAGAGTAAAACAACAATAGTGCTAGAGAGATGATAATTGCTTTAATCTGAATTTAACAAAAAGGCACCTTATATTTATGTAAAATTTTTTGTGTTGCTTTATAATTTGCTAGAACTGCAGCTAAATTCTGTAACTGTGAAGCGGTAAAATGCTAAATATTTCTTCATTTTTTATCATTAAAAACTTATCACTTCATCGCTTCTCAATTACAGAATTAAGCTGCAGCATATTAATTTATAATTTTTGATTTGAATAAGACTTTGATTCTTCAATAATGCAATAGCATCCCATCCCATCAAAAAGTATTAAATAACTAGTATCGAGAGTGCTACTATTGACTAAATAGAGTTCATTCACCATCACTCTGAAGATATCACCTTGGTTAATATTAATACTATATCACTGTAAATGCCCGATAGATTTGATGTGTATAATTTCACGTTAACTCATATCATATATAAATAGCAGGCATCGGAGTATATGGGGAATGTTCACATTAAAGTTTCTTTCCATTTCAATGAGTGGATGTTATTAAATACATTGTTTATCTTTATATCTGACATCGATCTCTGATCTTTTCTTTTGCTGAGTAATCATATTGGTGACGAAATTATATAAATAAAATATAGTAACTAGTTAATGTGTTTCCTTAAGTTGTCATTTTATCACAATCACCACATATCGGTTCATATACATACACATATAAACATTTTCACGAACTTAAATATTGATTTTCCTAATTTGCTATTTGTTTTTTTTTGTCAAACCACCACGGAATCGCTTTTTTGGAACTCCATTTCGATGTTTTTCGTTGTTTATTATAAGTAAGTTTTTGTAATTTTATAATGAACTAAAAAATGTTTTTTCATTTTGTTAAGCTTTTGTTATCACATTTTAGGACACATACACGCGAACCTTATTAATTTATATGTAAACCATTATATTAGTTTTGTTTTATAAAATGTAACAGTTTACTATCGTGTTACGCATCTTTTTGTTCCCTATCCATTTTGTATGTACTTTAAATTTGTTTTGTTATCAAAAAGCAATCAGTTTGCGTTAACTTATAATACGTCAACTGAGAAGTATGAATATAAATTTAGTTGAGTTATGATTGTTTGATGGAAGTACGCCGCGTTGTGCCCCATAGAACAAAAATTAACAAAAATTGAAATATCGATGCATTTAAATGTTTTTCTTAAAACAAATGTTAGAAAAACTGCCCAATAATATTTTATCGCAGTTTTTCTATTAATTTAATTCAAGTGAAACATATTATTACCTCCGATAATTATTTTCTGTTAATTAAATTGCGTAAAAATTTTGTGTAGCACAAAAAAAAATTAGGAATAATTCGTATTAATATATCACTTTATAGTACATAGTTTTATCTTTGGATTAGCTGAATTTACATATCCGGTTTCCAGTGTTTAAATTCTAATGTACGCTGGTAATCATGACCTTTTATTAAAATGAAAAAAATTTAAACGATGAAACAGCAAAAATATTCAAACAGCAAAATAAATGAAATATACTCAAGCAATCGATCATTCAATCATCTATCGAAGCAAAACTTAATATGTATTTTGGTATTCTATAATTTATAAGCTAGTCCTGCTTAAAGTGCTGAGAAAGTAGTCAAATATTTAGAACACTTTACTTTGTTTCGTTGGAGAGCTTCTTAGGCTGCGGTTGAAAAAAATGGGATTGTAATCGTATTAATGAGAGTACGAGTCTCTTACCATCGCTTATCACATAAACTATAAAACCAAAATTTGATATAAGTTGGGAAGTAAATATAGTACATACAATATAAAACAAAAAGCACTGTTTTAATTTGTTTGAGAACACTGTGATATGATATCATTAAAAGTATGTATTTTTCAACTGGTTCAAGATGAACACTCATAATTTATTAAAAATTTATTTAACAGTTTGGCCTCTAAAATAAAAATGTTCCGTTTTTAATATTTTCCTTCTTTGCTTATTGGTGGAAAATGGAATAAAAACGCTGATGATATGAACCCGACATTCTCCGATTTCCTTGAAACTTCGGTAATCGTTAGTAAAATAAAAATTTTTTTTCGGCAAACGCCTGTAAATTTTAACTTTACTGCCGCTGGGGAGTAGCTAAAGTCTTACTTTTTAGCAGGCGGCTTCAAAAGTAACGCCATTTTTATTTTTTCTGCCGGCGGCTGTAAAGTAACTTTCATATTTTTACGGCGGCTGTTAAGTAATTTTCATATTTTTACGGCGGCAGTAAAGTAATTTTCATATTTTTACGGCGTCAGTAAAGTAAAATAACATGATATTATTAATTTGTTCAAAACAGAATGTATTTCAGTTTATTTTAATGAATTAAAATCAATAAAAATTAATTTCAGAAAATTTATTACCTAAAACATATTTATAAAAAATTTGATGCATTAATTTCATATTTTTAAACAAATTTAAACGTTTGCCGAAAAAAAAGTGTATTGAATTCGGAGCTAAAGTGACTTTTTGTGTTTCGTCTATATTTGTCAGCCTCCTTACGGTCGGCCGCTAAACTATAGACTCAACACAAAAAGTACAACTTTAGCTCCTAATTCAATAATATACTATTTTTTTATTTTTACGTTTTTATTTTTTACTAGCTGTGTCAAGGGTTACTCAAAATTTGTTAAATATTTTAGACCAGGCAAGTTTAAAGTAAAATTATCGAACGGATTAACCAAATTGAATAAATTTTATTTTGTTCAAAAGAAACTAAGATTAAAAACGTGATCTACGCAGGTGAAAAAGTCGAGATTTGAAGTTGACCATTTTTGATTTTCCTGAAACTTGGCATATAAGTAGTATGGACAAAATAACAAATATAGCTTATTCGGGGTTTTTGTGAGAAATTAAACTCAAGTAACTAAGGAAATAGTTTGAATTTTTTCAATCCAAAGGTATTGTTGGAAACAAAACGTTAAGTCGTGTTCTTTAGATATTTAATTTTAAAGATTTTTGGTCCAACTAAAATTCGAATTTTTCATTATTTTTTCGAACTACAGTGGTTCAAATTTTTTGTTGATAAAAATTGTTTGAAAAAATGAAATGAAATATTAAAATTTTTAATCGGGCTCAAATCTCTTAAGGTTAAATATCTGAAGAACACGAATTGAACGGCTGAGTAGAAAAAGGTTAATATTCCTCAACACCCAATTTTCGGAAAATTTAAAAAAACTTTTTATTTCGTTCATTTTTATTTGAATGTTAATTTTATGTAAACAAAAAATACTTATTTGTATCCAACCTTTAACCTCCTAAAATATGGTATCGTGATAATGTTTCTTTATATATATATAAAACTTATAAAGTGCTGGAATATTATTCGTTTTCCACTCACTGTAATAATAAGATCTTAAAATAATTTTAAAACTTCATTTTATTCTTAATAAAAGGCTTTATTTAGTACAAAAGTATTTTAAAGTACTGTCTTATTTTAGTTTAAATATAATATACATTTTAAAAATAATTGAAGTTGTTACATTAAAATAATAATTGATAGGTTTCTAAAATCTTAATGTCCATCATTATCATCACTAGTTGCTCCATTCAAAGTGGGCAGGTTCAAAATTTCATCATAGAATCCTTGATATTCTTGCGGGATGTATTGTCTGACTTTTGGTATGTCCTGAATCTTTTTGGGGTGGGCTGCAACTTTGTCTTGATAGATTTTATCTTCCGGGAACAGCACTTCTTTTGTTTTATTGAACTTAAAAGTTAAACTTAGAAGACCGTCAATAAAGGTTTCAATAAAGGTTTGCTTTCACATACCCTTTTAGTTCACTTTTATATACCAAGTGTCTGTACTGGCTTATACTGAACTTTTCACATTTTTTTCTATATCAGTCGCTGTTTTTTTGAAATACTTATGGCAACTGACAACTGCAAAAATATAAAAATAAACTAAACGTTCTGGCTAGTACGACAATGAGTGGAATGTTATCTTTTTCCATTCAGCGCAAACTCAAGGCTAAATTTATAAACGTAGTTTCAATGGAATATAATTCTTTATACGATCATTAAACGAAGTCGACATTCAACTACAAAACAGCTATCTCAGTTAATTTTTCGTATTTTTGGAATATTATCCTTTTTCTACTCAGCCGTTCAATTAATGACTCTTTGTAAATTTGGAATATTTTAGAGTAAGAATAGAACTATTTTGAGAAAAAAAATTATTTAAATTCCAATAGATCTTCGACTTTACCGCCATCTTTAAAAAGTTTTTTTAACATTTTTTATATAAAAATCAATTACAAAAACAATCAACTAATTTTTTTTCAAACGAGTAACGAGTAATCATATATCAAACAAAAAAAAGTCCTAGCGGCACGTATATCCGCTAGAAATAGGTAGATTTCGAGATCAGACAGTTTTGTGTGCCAGTAGAATCTGATGTATCAGATTAGTTTAAACAACACAAACTAATTTCAAACAGATATCGAACAAATTTTAAAAAGAAAATTAGCTACATATAAGCAAAACTATATCTATCCAGTTTTGCAACAAACAAATATCAAATCTACCACAGAACATGTGTGTGACAATTTATGACAAAAACCTACGCTATATCATATGTCGTCCAATTACTGCAAAATATCAAAATAGTTTATTTCTAAGAAAAAAAAATTAATTTCTTCTATTCCAACCTTTTTATTTTTTTTTCATTGACTGTTATAAGGTTTTTGCAAATTGTAGTTATGGATTGTTGCAAACATTTTTGTTGAAGCCAACAAGTCAAAAACCTCTAATTGCAGGGATTTGTATTTATAAGAAACGGATTAAAATATTTTCACAGATTCTAAATTTATGAAGTTTTTTAAAATATTAGTATCTGAACGGCCGTTATAACGGATTAAAAAAACGATTTTTTTTTCTAGTATAAAGCCTCTAGTTATTTAACCATGTGTCAGATTTTTCTGATTTACGAACTTGTCCAAGATATTAATAAAACACACACGTTTACGGAAGGTTTTTTGATCTGGCTCTACAAATGCGACCGTGAGAGTGCCGGTTGATTCAAACGCATTTTGTGTTTTACAAGCTTTTTTGTTGGAGCCGCTCACTCAGAAATCTCCAACTGCAGAGGTCTTTTTTTGAAAGAAACCGATTAAAAAGGCTTTAAAAATTCTAAATTTATGAAGTTTTTAAAAATATTAGAATCTAAATGGCCGTTATAACGGATCTAAAAAACAGAGTTTTTATCTAGTATAAGGCCTCTAGTTTCTTAATCATGTGTTGGATTTGGCTGATTTACGAACTTGTCCAATATATTAATAAAACGCACATTTTTAAAAAAGGTTTTTAGATCTGGCTTTACAAATGCGACCGTGAGAGTGCCGGTTGTTTCAAAAAAAATTATTTTTTGTAATTTTTTTTTGTTGGATATACATATATATATATATATATATATATATATATATATATATATATATATATATATATATATATTTTTTTTTTATATATATATATATATATATATATATATATATATATATATATATATATATATATATATATATATATATATATATATAAAATTTTTTTTCTGTTTTTTCGTCTCCGCTTATCATATATAGTCGTTTGGCACAAAAATTTTTCCGAAATTCCGAGATGAAGCCCATTGCAATAGGTAGATTTTTATATGAATTCTACCTAAAAGTGTGCTGAAATCGGTATAGGCGTTCTTGAGCAATTTAATTTTAAAGTTACATCGGATTGGCAGAATTTTTATATTTCATGCATGTTGGGGTGCCCGCTATGCCCCCTGGTTTTAAAAATTTAGTATTTTAAGGAGTGCCAAAACTTACCAAAATTTTCATTTAACGGTAAACAGTAAAATTAAGCTCACCTGCTCGGGTTCCCTTACGGCAAGGTAATTCAATCTACCAAAAACACTACTGATAATGATTCCACATAGTGGTCCTAAAGCCGCCCATATATCAGAATTTCTTCAACCACAACTACTACGAGTCCAACCTCAATGTAAAACTGTGGCTAACATTAACGCTTTACCCCAAAGTACCCGAAAGCCGATCCAGTTACACTTTTGGCTTACGCCTCTCCTATTCTTCAGTGAGCTGGTCTGGCTGGATAAACCAGTAGGTAAACCGGTATTAGGTAGAAAAAATAACCGTCGCAAAAACAACCAAAAGGCTGTAAAAAAGCCGCGCCATGTTTTTCTTTAGCTTGAAACTATCATTTTAACTATAACAAATAAATTCTTGTATCTTATTCTTTACAAAAACTTCTCAAATCATAAAGCACTAGTTATAAAATTTCTTAATGGCATTTTGTTTTTTAAACATCTAGCTATATTATATAATTTAAGTAATACTCTACAACTACATATCATAATTCTAAAATATATAATAAATATGTACATATATTAAAATTTATTTAAGCAGATGAAATATAATTTATTTCTTTTTCTATAAAAAACCACTCACTTTCACTTACATATTTCTTGAACAAAAACCTTGGTGCGACCTTTTCTTAATATGACAATAAAGCCAACCGCATAGTGACTATGGTTGACTCATAATAAACATTATATTGAAATAACCATTGATTAAAGCAATCTTAAATGAATATCAATGAATGTTAAAATTCAGTACGAAAAGAAATTTATTGATAATGTTATTCTTACAGCAAATCATGTCTTATATAAAATTAAGCATACCGTAATAATATAAAGGGAATTTCAAATAGATTACTATACTTCAGGAAAATTGTAGAAAATATGGTACTGACTTAATTAACATAATTAGAAGTCCACTTTTGAATTCATCGGCTTTTCACAGTCGTCTGAAAATAGACCTTAGGAATGACATTATTAAATTAATTGAGAAAAGGTCGCGCCAAGGTTTTTGTTCAAGAAATATGTAAGTGAAAGTGAGCGGTTTTTTATAGAAAAAAAAATAAATTATATTTCCTCTGCTTAAATAAATTTTAATATATGTACATATTTATTATATATTTTAGAATTATATGATATGTAGTTCTGTAGTATTACTTAAATTATATAATATAGACATGTTTCAAATAAATTTTTATTTATTGTAAAAAATTAAATAAATAAAAAGGTATTTTGTTTGATCTCCAAGTTGTTGTATATTAAATGAAATCAATAATTTAAATTAATAAATTATTATTAAATTGAATCACCAAACAATCTTTTTAGTAACTATATTTATTTATGACGCGTTTCGAATATTAAATATTCATCATCGGTACAAAAAATATGACTAAATCTAAATAAAACAAATATTCATTCTTTAAATTTTTGATTGAAAAAATGGCATACTAACATTTTATGAATTAAATAGTTTAAAATAATTTTCGTACGTATAAAATTTACTTGTTTTTTAAAAAATATGACATACTGATCAAAATACTATGAATAAAATATAAATGAATTGAATTTTTAGAATGAAAATTTACAAAATCGAATTATACAAAATATTTGAATTAAATAATAATTGGTCGTTTAAAATTAAATTTGGAGATTTTTTGAATGCCTTATAAATTTCAAACTCTTCAAGAGAATCCATTAAAAATCCTTTACTACATAGATGCAATGGTTCTAAATTTTGTTCAAAACTGGTGTAGTTATGGTTATTATCATTTAGATGATTTGCGAAAATAATATATCTAGCTATATTATATTAATTATATAATATAGCTAGATGTTTAGAAAACAAAATGCCATTAAGAAATTTTATAACTAGTGCTTAATGATTTGAGAAGTTTTTGTAAAGAATAAGAAACAAGAATTTATTTGTTATAGTTAAAATGATAGTTTCAAGCTAAAGAAAAACATGGCGCGGCTTTTTTACATCCTTTTGGTTGTTTTTGCGACGATTTGACTGTTTTTTGTAAAGTTATAATATAATATAGGAGAATCAAATTATTATTATCCATATAAAATGTTTTCTACAGAGAACTTTACTCTCGATTTTTTATCAATCTAGGACCTAGGTGCAATATTTTAAAAAATAAAAGTATCGTTTTTATGTAAACAGGTCTCAACTGATGACATGAACAACTCATGAAAAGGTAAAAGAAATATTCGAAAATAAGTCAAAAGCATTCGAAAATTAATAAAATTATTACATACAACGGAAACACACATAAAAACTATAGTCTTTGACTAATAATTTTAAAAAATTAACATAACAATTTTATAAAAGTTCTTGAGGATACCATAAAAGCTTAAATCGATTGTTATTTACTCTAAATAAATAATAAACAAAACAACATTGTGCTAAAAAAGATGTGAAATTAAGTGTTTCGCAATTAAACAATTTTTTTTAAAACTCTTGATTATGTTCAGCCAAGTACCATTGGTGTCTTCCATAAACTTTATAGTCTATGATTGACTGAAAGTTTTAAAAAATTTCAGTTTTTACGGTTATATATCACCTCAATCTCGAAATCGGCAGATATTTGTCATTTTCGCATTATCTTCCACATAAATATACGTAAATACATATATTTTCATTTTCAGTGAGAAAGTCGTTGTAAATAATGGATAATAAACAATCAAGTCCTCACCATAAGGGTTTTGATCTATTTTTTCAAAGTACGGAACCCTTAAAATAATAATAAAATTTTTTCAAATTCTTTTCTTTATATCTCATAAAGCTTATGTTGAGGTTCACCCTATATAAATATTTAATATTTTTCTTTTAAATTCAAAATAATCGTTGGTTACCCCTTTTTTAGTTTACTTTTATTATATGTCATAAACATTTTAAAATCTTTATTAACGTAAAATCCACTTTTTCTCAAAATAAATTTAACATCTGGCATGCAGATTTTCATTTTTTATAATTTCGGAAATTCCCAAATATTAATAATAAAACTTTCAATAATTTCTTCCCTTTCCTTATTTTCTTTAACTTTATATTCATATTTGTTTCAACTCCCTTTATAATTGATAACCAATGATAGCCAATGAAATTAGTTTTACTCTTAGTTTTTTAATTTGGACCACCTTCAATAAAGAAATAAAAAATCAACATTTACATTCTTAGAAAAAATTATTTTTTAGCAGTCTCATCTAAGATACCTATCAATATATATATACATGTTAAACATAAATAAAAATAAATAAAATCATATAATTTAATTTAAAATAAAAAAAATAAAGTTTTTTATATAACAGTACGAACAATAATTATTCCTTTTGATTAAGTTGAAAGGAATAAGAGCTTAAAACAATTAACAAATATAGTTGTTTTATATAATTAAGCTCCAACATCAACATTGGTCCTTCGAGCCAGATTCAACAATACGGATTTGAGACTATCGTATTAACTTGCAACGTAACGCAACGTTAATCATAATATAAAAAATAATAATTCAATATAAAAAAAATAATATAAAACAAAGTGTGTGATTAAATGTACAATTTGCAGTGAAACATAAAAACAATCTAAAATTATAATTACACATATATACGTATATATTAAAAGCCTGCAACGCAACGCAGCAAACTGTTTTAAAAATATTATTGTGAATAAAAGAAAAATCTGCAACGAAACGCAGTTTTTCAAAGAAGTGACAAACAATTACATTCAACATTGCATTACGTTTAATTGGAGGAACCAACCACATATAGTTGACGAAAAAACTACATATTTTACAAGAAAACATCAAAGGTGGTAAGTCTCTCTATTTTATTTGTTAAAAAATTGCCGTTTTTTATACCTTTATTTTAATTTCTACTCGTGTTAAAATCGTGTTAAAATGTCTGACATTTCATTAATCGAACGTTCTAGTGAAGATGTCAAAAGTATTTCCCATTTCGTCAAACAACGTGGTGTTTTAAAAGGCAAACTCACGCGGTTTAAAAAGTTTGTTGATGACATATCAAAATGTGACGACATTCTTCAATTAAAAAAAAGAACAGATTCAATTTATAAGGACTTCGAGAAATATGAACGTGTTCAAGACGAATTAGATTTGTTATGTAGGGAAAATGAATTGGACGGACAGATAACAGAACGTACTATATTTTCAGACGCCTTCTATGAGTACACATCGAAGGCTGAAACTTTCTTAAATAACCATAAACCCGATAGTACAAATACAATATCGATTCCAGTCGGCGTTGAAGACGAAAATTTAACGCCACCTTTAATCTCAAATACAGTAGATCCAACTTCAAGTTCTAATATTCATTCTTCAAACGAACTTTCAATTTCGCATGTAAAAATGCCAACTATGCAGTTACCCAAATTTAATAACACTTGTGAAAACTGGCCAAGTTTCGCCGATTCATTCAAAGCATCAATTCATAATAATTCAAGATTACGAGACTCTGAAAAACTGATGTATTTAAAATCTTGCTTAACCGGAAAGGCACTTTTTAAAATAGAATCTATTGAAACAACAGATCGTCATTATAATTTAGCTTGGTCTATTTTGGAAAAAAGTTTTGACAATCCCGTTGCCGCTGCTAACAAACGAATAAAAGCAATCTTTGAAATACCTCATTGTACAAAAGCAACGGAAAAATCGATTGGTGAAATTATTGATGTTGCGACTAAACATTATTGTGCCTTGGAAGCCTTAAATAAACCTTTTCTAGAAGCATTTCCAGTTTACGCTATAACATCAAAATTAGATGAAGAAACCCGTCGTAAATGGAAAGAACTTAATCAAAAAATTGAATTTCCATCCATGCATGAGTTGTTACAGTTTTTACATGAAAGACAACGCGTTTTAGAAGAAGATAGTAAAAAAAAACCAAATCATGCAGGTCCCTCTCTTGCTAAACGCAAAATTCCAAATTTTAAAAATTCTCATACTACCTTAACTTCAACTGAAAACTCTACAAAGCTCCCAATAGCATGTAATCTGTGTAAAGGTCCTCATTATACATCAGCTTGTGATACATTCGAAAATAAAACCTCAAGTGAGCGTTTTGATTTAATAAAAAACGCCAGGCTTTGTATTAATTGTTTTCGTTCAAATCATACGGTTTCTACATGCCAATCTCTATCGAGATGTAAAACCTGCCATAAAAGGCATCATACACTTCTTCATCACGGACCTGAAAATACCGTTGTGTCAAATTTCGCTAAATTATATGCTAACGTACCATCACAAGTTCTACTTTCCACAGCAATTATAAATATACTTGACAAAGACAACAATTCTCACGAATGTCGAATACTGTTAGATTCTGGTTCTCAATCAAATTTTATAACTGAGCGCTTTGCTTTTATTCTAAAACTTCCTCAAACACAAATTAATATACCTGTAATCGGCATTCATCAAATTCAAACCAATATCTCTAAATCTATAGTGGCTAAAATTATTTCAAGAAGCACACGATATACTAAAGAGCTTAATTTTCTCA
The DNA here is from genome assembly GCA_963693315.1 of Diogma glabrata. Taxonomy (NCBI): domain Eukaryota; kingdom Metazoa; phylum Arthropoda; class Insecta; order Diptera; family Cylindrotomidae; genus Diogma; species Diogma glabrata. Next base: position 105,762,742 of record OY856186.1, on the reverse strand, counting down.
TTATTCCAAAAATTACTGGTCGATTGCCATCTATTCAGCTATGCAAAAATCAGTTAACCATTCCAACCAATATAACCCTTGCTGATCCAGAATTTGATAAACCACGCGATATCGATGCTCTACTGGGCGCTGAGATATTTTATAATTTACTTTCCATCGGTCAAATTGCAATAGCTAAACCTTCCGCGGTTTTGCAAAAAACTCAACTTGGTTGGATAATATCTGGTAGGATTCTAAACGAAGATCCTCAAGAACCAGTTATGTGTAACATTTCATTAGACATTTTAAATACAAATATTACTAGGTTTTGGGAGATTGAAGAAGGCCCCAACAAAAAACTTTTATCGGTTGAAGATCAAGAGTGTGAATCTCATTTTGCACAACATACTAAACGTGATGAAATAACTGGTAAATTCATAGTAAAACTGCCTTTTAGTACTAACAAACCAAACCTTGGAAATTCATATAATTCGGCATTGAGACGATTTTTATCTTTAGAGCGTTCCTTTGTTGATAAGCCCAAACAGTGGAAGCAATACGTTGATTTTATGCGAGAATACGAAAAGTTAAACCATATGTCACTTTGCGAAAATCATAACACAAACGAAGGTTACTATTTGCCTCATCACGCCGTATTCAAAGCTTCCAGTTTAACAACAAAAATACGTGTGGTTTTTGACGCATCTGCCAACCACTGGCATTTCACTAAATGACGTTTTGTTAGTTGGGCCCAAGGTTCAGGATGACTTATTTTTTCTAATCTTACGATTTCGAGTACACGTCTATGTTTTAACAGCTGATGCTGAAAAAATGTATAGACAAATTATAGTTCATCCAGAACATAGAATATACCAAAAAATATTATGGAGATACTCTAGCGAAACGCCAGTTCAAGTTTTTCAATTAAATACCGTTACATATGGCCAAGCCCCTTCTTTTTATTTATCTGCGAAAATTCTACATAAACTAGCCGACGATGAAAGGGTTAATTATCCAGTTGCTGCTCGTATCCTCTACGAAGATTTTTACGTAGACGATTTACTAACAGGTGCTGAAACTTTTGATGAAGTCTTGTTGATTAGAAATGAATTAATTGCTGTGACGAAGACTGCTGGTATAAATTTACGTCAATGGTCTTCTAACGAGCCAAAACTTACTAACGATCTTGTTGATAAATCTGATGACAAATATATTAAATTAGATCTTGATGAAAATATAAAAACATTAGGCATTCAATGGAATCCTAAAAAAGATTTAATTTGTTATACAGTTAATTTAGACTGTAATACTACTAAGATCACTAAACGAATAATCCTTTCAGAAATTCCCCGCTTATTTGACCCTTTGGGTCTAGTTGGCCCCACTATCGTTAAAGCAAAAATACTAATGCAAACTTTATGGCAGCTTAAACTTGAATGGGACGAATCCATTCCCGCTGACCTTTATACTTTCTGGATGCAATATCGATCTGAATTACCATTGTTAGAGAAAATGTCAATACCACGGAGAGCAATATTGAGCGAACGAACAACCTTACAACTTCATGGATTTTCTGATGCAAGTGAACGCGCATATGGTGCATGTCTATATATTCGTTCCGAAGACAACTATGGTCATTGTACATCTGTTATTTTAAACTCCAAATCTCGTATAGCGCCATTGAAATCTCGTTCTATACCGCGACTAGAACTTTGTGCTGCTCATCTTCTTTCAAATCTCGTTGAAGTCACATTACAAGCATTAAAAAATATAAAATTCGATGACATATATCATTGGAGCGACTCTACTATTGTTTTACATTGGATAAAAACACGTTGGATAAAAACACATGTTTTGTAAAGTCAAAATTTAAAATATCAAAAATCAAAATTTTAATAATTTGATAAAAACACCATCCAATTCACCTAAAACATTTGGTAGAAATCGTATTTCTGAAATACAAAACGTTAAATATAACGCTACGTGGGGACATGTTTCAACAAAACATAATCCAGCTGATATGATTTCTCGTGGACTTCTTCCTTCTGAACTTTATTTAAACCAATTTTGGATAAACGGTCCCAATTGGCTTATTGAACGTCAAACACAGTGGCCAAAATGCGATATGACTCCAATCGACCTACCAGAACTACGTGAAACCTTTGTGCTCTCGTGCATACCAAAACCAGATCTTCCTATTGACTTTAAACGTTATTCTTCATTTAAAACTTTAAAGCGAATAATAGCATACGTAATTAGATTTATCAATATCAAATGTCGAAAACAAAAAATAATCGGACCTCTTTGTGTTAATGAATTGCAAGCTTCTTCAACAACCATTATGAAAATTATACAATATGATGAATTTCAACGAGAAATTCATTTACTTAAATCAAATAAATGCTATACCGGGAAGCTGGCTCCACTCTCTCCATTTATCGACACAGACGGTGTACTACGTGTAGGCGGTCGGTTAAGACTATCAGAACTGACTTATAACCAAAAGCATCCTATTTTACTTCCATCTAATCATTACGTAACAAATCTAATTATTCGTGAAACTCATATAAAAAATAAACACAGTGGCGCTCAAGCTACCCTTTGTGCAATACGTTCATCATTTTGGATCATTAATGGTCGTAATGCTGTAAAATCTATTATACATAAATGTATTCTTTGTTTTCGTGCTAAACCACCAATCACACAATACAAAATGGGAAATTTACCAAAGAACCGCTTAGTGTTTAAACGACCATTTTTACAAACGGGCATAGACTTCTGTGGTCCATTTTACATAAAAGAAAAACGATTTCGCAACCGCAATAAAGTTAAAATATACGCTGCAATTTTTGTGTGTTTTACCACTAAGGCAATACATATTGAATTGGTTCAAGACCTGACAGCAGAGGCATTTCTAGCAGCACTACGTAGATTCTTTGCACGAAGAGGCAAATCTTCAGATCTTTATTCTGATAATGCCACTAATTTTGTTGGTGCTAAACGAGAGCTAGACGAAATCAGTAAATTTTTAAAAACGAATGATCAAACTTCTACAATTTCAAACATGTTAGCAAATGAAAATATTACATGGCATTTTATCCCACCACGTTCACCCAACTTTGGTGGTCTCTGGGAAGCTGCAGTGAAGTCATTTAAACACCATGTAACTCGCGTAATCGGGGACACACTTTTGACATTTGAAACATTAATGACTTATGTTAATGAAATTGAAGCCATTTTAAATTCCCGTCCATTAACTCCCATGTCATCAGATCCTAATGACTTGAGTGTTTTAACACCAGGTCACTTTTTAATCGGCGATTCGTTAACAAATTTGCCTGAGAGCAACTTTTCAGATGTTCCATCACCAAGATTATCATCTTGGCAACACGTTCAACAATTAAAGCAACATTTTTGGTCACGCTGGAGCAAGGAATACCTTCATGAACTTACTGTTCGAAAAAAATGGCACACTGGAGCTACAGATAACATAAAAACTGAAACAATTGTTTTATTAAAGGAAGATAATTTACCTCCTATGCGGTGGAAACTAGGAAAAATTATTGAAATTCATCCTGGGAATGATGGTATCGTTCGAGTCGTGACAGTTAAAACTCCAAATGGACAATACAAACGTAGCATAAAGCAGCTAGCACCGTTACCTATAGAAACATAGCTTATAAATAAATCAATATCTAGTATTAAGATTTTTTATAAAAAAAAAATTCAATTAAACCAATTATCATAATAATTACTTAATAACATTTCATACATAATAATTATTTAATCAATTAAAATGTAAATAATCCTATAATTTTTATTACTATTTTGAACAGAATCGTTCAAGGGGCCCGGCATGTTGAGGTTCACCCTATATAAATATTTAATATTTTTCTTTTAAATTCAAAATAATCGTTGGTTATCCTTTTTTTAGTTTACTTTTATTATATGTCATAAACATTTTAAAATCTTTATTAACGTAAAATCCACTTTTTCTCAAAATAAATTTAACATCTGGCATGCAGATTTTCATTTTTTATAATTTCGGAAATTCCCAAATATTAATAATAAAACTTTCAATAATTTCTTCCCTTTCCTTATTTTGTTTAACTTTATATTCATATTTGTTTCAACTCCCTTTATAATTGATAACCAATGATAGCCAATGAAATTAGTTTTACTCTTAGTTTTTTAATTTGGACCACCTTCAATAAAGAAATAAAAAATCAACATTTACATTCTTAGAAAAAATTATTTTTTAGCAGTCTCATCTAAGATACCTATCAATATATATATACATGTTAAACATAAATAAAAATAAATAAAATCATATAATTTAATTTAAAATAAAAAAAATAAAGTTTTTTATATAACAGTACGAACAATAATTATTCCTTTTGATTAAGTTGAAAGGAATAAGAGCTTAAAACAATTAACAAATATAGTTGTTTTATATAATTAAGCTCCAACATCAACAGCTTAAAAACACAAAATTTTAAAGCCTACTAAATTATTTTTTAATCTCATCACTTCAAAATAACTACCAACGTTCTAAAATAAAATGAAATAAAAATTAAAATTTACTATCGATATAACATTTGTTGGGTTCTCTCAGATAACAAATTTACATAATAGACCAAATACATGTTTTCACAACATCGTTTTCTTAACACATCAATAATAGGTCTTTTTACTGAAAGCATATTCTAAATATATTCTTTTTTCTAATACTTTTATAATTACCAACTTCCATTTAATATATTAATAAAACATTTGATGGGTTTTCTGGATACAAACATAAGAAATATTTTTATCGAAAACAACTATATGTTTGCAAACTAATCTGGGTTCGTGTTTAAGTTTTTTAGCTGTTGTTAAATATTACCAATATTGAGGGATAAAAAATTTCAATTCGCATAATTTTGTGTTTTTCAATTCTGTACATTTGGTTGGTTTTTGAAAATTCGCCAAAATGATACTAAATTACTACATTCATGTCAATGCTACCAACGTGGTATAAAAATTTGTAAAAACATTTTAATTTTACTAAAAGTTTGGGAAAGCAAAATTTTGATTTTATAAACTTTCAGAAAAAAGCATGAATGCTGACTTTTTTTTTACTAATGAGAAACATATAGTTAAATAAGATATACTTTTATTGATAACTTTGAATACAGTTGTAGAAAAAATGCAAATTATTCGAAATGAAAATTTTAACCTTTAAAACCTATTCGGTGCACAGTATATATACCAGTAGTGTCTTTCAAAACATGTCGCGCAAGACACTACCGCGTCTCTTGATGTAACGAGGCAACACAGTTTTCACAGTGCTGTCACTTACGCCGAAGTAATAAAACGTGTTTTGTAAAGATTGATATTTTATATTTGATTAAAGTTAATTATATTATGTGCCGTGTATTATTATTTTATCGCACCACAAGTGCTCAATAAAAAATAATAATCTGTTTAGTTTTTTAACGACTACTCGAGTTTTCATAAAACTACTGTCAAGTACTTAAAACAATGAAAATTAACTGAATTGCAAAAATAATTCATGAAATGGAATTGTTCGCAATATTCCTCCATGAAGTGCAAAAGGACAAAATAAAATAAGTTGTCTCACTTTACGAATTAAGTAAACAACAACTTTTAAACAATACCATATAAAAAACTATTGACGTTTGAAAAACTTTTACAAAGAACTGCTGAAACATTGAACAAAAAATGTCTTTAACTGTAATATACCAACTGTTCTGACTATCAATTACCTTTTATAATTTTCGAAGATAAAATTTTCTTTTAATTAATTTTTTGACCATACGATAAACAATAAATAAACATAACCTCAAGAACCACCAGAACCAATAAGAAGTATAACCTCAATCTTTAGCAGTTTATTTACATTACGCGAGCAAAATAAACATCAAATATTTATATTGAAAGAATAATTTTGAAATTTTATTGCATTTTCGAAGTTCTAATAGCGAATATATATATATATATATATATATATATATATATATATATATATATATATATATATATATATATATATATATATATATATATATATATATATATATATATATATATATATATATATATATATATATATATATATATATATATATATATATATATATATATATATATATATATATATATATATATATATATATATATATATATATATATATATATATTTTTTTTCCAAATTATAAATAAATTTACTATGTCAGGGATCCACACAAAACAAATTAAAGTAAAATGTTCGGCAACTAGAACTTAAATTGAATGCAATATTATTTAGGATTATATTATATATTCTTTTAGTTTTAGTTAATTTTTTAATAAGAAAAAACAAAATCAATAAAAATATTCACTGACAACATCAAAGTTGAAAATTTTCACAATTTTTTTTTATCATTTATATATTTTTATTTGAATCTTCTTTAATATCAAAACACAATTATTTTTCACTCGTTTGTATAATAAGAACTAGATATATAGTTTTCTATTTACAAAAAACACATAAACATAGATCTTATACTTTTATTTGAAACCAACAACAGTTTAATTTATAAATTTGAAGAAGAATTTCTTTAATTCTATTTTAATAATTTTGACGGCCATTTCTTGTATATATAAACAATACAACAAAAACATATACGCAAACACTTTGCCAATCTTGTCAAATTTTCATTTCTTTTTTCATACTCTAACCATACAGTGATATAAAAAAGACAAAAAACATTAACAAAAAACAACAACAACTTCAAACAAATTATGTTTCGATGGTGGTATTGTGAAAAATGTTGAGGGTTAACAATAACAACAGAACGAGACAAATATAGATATGTGCATAGACGAAAACATTTTAAAGAAAATTGTTTTTCACAACAAAAAAAAACAGAGAAAAGGGAAATCTATAGTTGTAGCGCATGCGATTTTCCTGTTATTAATTTGGTCGGTATCGTTTCATGTGAGATAGAATGAGCATGAGAATGTCGAGTTATAGTTTTCTTTGTTTTTCTTTTTTGGGAAAGTTAATTTAAAAAAATGCATATTTTACGTTATTACAAATCCAATCAGTTAAATTTCTTTTAATTAAAGTTTTGAGGTTAAGCCGAATATTTTATTGTTTTGGTTTAAATCACTCAACGGATACTTTGTTTCAATTCTTTAATATTGTAAACAAATATTTGAAGTGTTGAGGTATTTGATAATTTGATTGGTTTGGAATAAATTTTCACTAAATTTTTGGTTTGAAGTTTAACATAACTCAAATAAAACAAATAGTTATAATGTGCAATAAAGTATTATTCTAAGACACTAGAAATGAATGTATTCAATTGAATAAAATGAAAAATTGCTTTGAAAAGTGAAAGATCCGTAACAAAAGTTTTATCTCAATTCCGGTCGGTTCGGGAATATTGCGAAAACGATGGGACATAAATTTAACATAAATTAAAGGTGATCCGAGCTACAAGGGTAAAATGGGGTGGGTTTTAAAGGGTAGAAAATGGTTTTTCACGATTTTCAGCGAAACTAGACCTTTTATCGAAAAATGTTTGAAGTAAAAGGTGTAGGTAATAAAAATGTCTATATCAATGTCTATTTTATGCAAGCTATTTCCACATAACCTAAAATTTGCCGTGAAAATAGAAAACACCGAGAAAAAAGGTCTTTCCGTTTTTAATTTTTATCTCCCACCAAAAAATTTCTTTTTTCACACAATTTGGTGAAAACGTAACTTATTATGTCCCTAATACGCTGTAATTTTTTAGAATCAATATGATTATTTTTACGTTTGCTTTTGATTTTAAACCAAAAATGTGACCTCATTTTCACACAAAAATTCTCCTGTGCTGGAAAGAGTTTTTTCAAAAAATCGGTAATCTTTATTTTTGTTGAAACGTCTACTTTTAGATGGTGTAAAAAAAAATAAACATTAACATTACATAAAAACGGTAACATTTTCCAGGATATGCGAAAAACTGAAAAAACTTGATTTTAGTGAGTTATTTTTCAATGATTGTTTAAAAATATTCGTTATTTGTTAAAATTTACCGTTGAAATCCTTACAAAATATAAATTTTTCCATGGTAATGCTCATTTTTCTTACACCATCTAAAAGTAGACGTTTCAACAAAAATAAAGATTACTGATTTTGTGAAAAAAACTGTTTCCAGCACAGGAGAATTTTCGTGTGTATATGAGGTCACTTTTTAGGTTTAAAATCAAAAGCAAACGTAAAAATAATCATTTTGATTCTAAAAAATTACAGCGTATTAGGGACATAATAAGTTACGTTTTCACCAAATTGTGTGAAAAAAGAAATTTTTTTGTGGGAGATAAAAATTAAAAACGGAAGAAAAATTAAAATTAAACGTAACAATAAGTATTTTGATTATAAAAAATTGCAGCGTATTAGGGACATAATGAGGTACGTTTTCACCAAATTGTGTGAAAAAAAAATTTTGTTGTGGGAGATAAAACTTAAAAACGAAAAGACCTATTTTTCTCGGTTTTTTCAATTTTTACGATTTCAAAAATGTTTTTGTGGGAGATAAAAATTAAAAACGAAACCTTTTTTCTCGTTTTTTTTTCTATTTTCACGGCAAAATTTAGCTTAGTGAAAAAATGGTTGATATAGACCTTTTTATTACCTCACCCTTTTACTTCAAACATTTTTCGATAGAAGGTCTAGTTTCGCTGAAAATCGTGAAAAACCTATTTCTACCCCAAAGCTCACCCCATTTCAAACCCCATAGGTCGGATCACCTTTAATTTATGTTTCCCATCATTTTCGCAATATTTTCTTCCTCATCCAAAAGTTTTCATGCTGTTAGTAATTTTTTCCATTTTTTGCCTGTTTTTAAGGTATCATGCTCTGGTCTATTATTCGCATAATCCATAAATTAATTCAATGATTTGTTAAAAGTTTAAAACTTCAATCTTTTAAAAAATAAATAAATTACTAAATTAGATTAAATAACCAAAACTCATTCATTTAATTCAGTGTTGTGAAACGAAAAAAATTTTATTTCGTTTCAGTTTTCGTTATTCTATAAATTAAAATAGCGGTTTCCGTTTCAGTTATTGTTTCGACAAATTAATTTGGTTACGTTTTTCGTTACGTTTCCGTTACGTTTCGGTTACAGTTACGTTTTCGTTATAGATTACTAATGATTAGATAAAAATAAAAATTGGAAAATGAATTATGGATAGCAATTAACTTGTTACATATTATTATTCATTAAATTCAGTTTATTCAAATAAATATTCAGTATAAAAATTATAAATAAAATCAGTATATAAAATAAAATATAATCAAATTAATTATTAAATGCACAACATAATATATTCTATATTGTATATACTATTCCTATATGCCAGGGATTGCAATCCCGGGATTTTTTGCTTCACGAATCCCGTGATCCCGGGATTCCTCATGTAAAAAATCCCGGGATTGCAATCCATACTATATGCCACTATCAAAGACACTGTGTAACAATAAGCAACTTTGACTTACTTTTCTTTTATATAATAAATATTTTAATATTTAAACTTTAGGATGTAAAATAGTAATTTCATGCATTGTTGTTTCAATTCGAAAAAGTAGCTTGCTTTACATCCGATTTTTGAATCACAAAATTGCATTTTATGCTCGTACAAAAAATATTTTATTATAAATATAATGTAATAACCGTAACTTAATAACCTAAAAAAATATAGCGTTTTTGTTACGTTTTTCGTTACAGTTAATTTGGATTATATCGTTTCCGTTTTCGTTACGGGTACGATATTTAAATTCCGGTTTTCCGTTTTTGCGTTACGTTACAATAACGTTTCACAACACTGATTTAATTTATATGATATCAATGAATGTTAAAATGAATTTGGAAATGTTTTTTATTCTGTGTAGTAACTTAAATGTGAAAAAATATGAAGGGGCTGAAATCTCACAGCTCTGAGATATCAAGACTTTGGTCTGGGTTAAGGATTTTTATATAGTTTTCGGCAAAAAACTTTTATGAGGACATGGTTTTTAGTTTTGGGCGCCGATGTATATCAAACATTACGTTTTGTTAAAGTACATGTATTTTTTATCTCTATTTAGATATGTATTACAAGACTAACACAAAACATCAATACGTTGTTGGAAAATTATAACAGATCATACAAAAACATAATCTAGTGAAAAGATTATACAATCAACAAACTACTCAAAAGCTCTCCATTTAGCGTTTCGAGAAAATATTTCAAAATCAGAAATTCATATTTCTTTCAAAATTCCAAAAATATGGTACAAATTAAATAAAATCAAAAATTCAAACTTTTTTCAAGCAAAATTCTAAAATTATTTCAAAAATTATTGCAAAATCAAAGATTTAAACTTTTTCAAAAACTCTAAAAATTTTGCATAAATTATAACAAAATCAAAAATTGAAACTTTTTTCAAAATTCTAAACATATATATAAAATTTAAAAACTCTAATTTTTTTTCAAAATTCTAAAAATATTCCAAAAATTAGAATAAAATCAAAAATTAAAACTTTCTCTAAATTTTAATAATATTCCAAAAATTCTTAAAAATTTAAACTTTTTCTAAAATTCTAAAAATATTGCAAAAATTATTACAATATCAAAAATTGAAACTTTTTCCAAAATTATGATAAAATCAAAAATTTTAAATTTTTCAAAATTCTGAAAATGTTCCAAATATTATAAAAAAAAACAAAGATTAAAACTTTTTCCAAAATTCTAAAAATATTGCAAAAATTATTACAAAATCAAAAATACAAACTTTTTTCAAAATTCCAAAAATATTTCAAAAACTATAACAAATTCAAAAATTGTCCAAATTCATGTTCAATTAAATTTACTTCATAAAAACAGCTACATTGTTTTCCAAAAAACTAGCTAAAAAAATAAAAGAAACCATTTTTTGACACGCTTGACATTATTTTTTTTGACAAACTTATAATGCCATAATTCTCTATAGATGAAAAACGGAATCTACGCAGGTCAAAAAGTCGAAATTTGAACTTGTCCGTTTTTGATTTTCCTGAAACTTGGCATATAAGTAGTATGGACAAAATAAAAAATACATTTTATTTTAAAATTTTTTTAAAGTGCATAGTTTGAGCATAGGCGGCACCCCAGAATAAATTGCTCAAAAACGGCATTACCGATTTTATCAAACTTTTTTTGTTTGATGGATGATTAGTTAGTCCTTCGAAAAAAAAAATTAATTAATTGTTTTCATAATTATTTTTTAAATAAAAATATTAAAAAAACTTTTTTAAACATGGCGCTAGGGTTGAAGATCAATTGGAATTTAATAAATAAGGCGTTAATAAAAAGAGGCGTTGATTCGTGTTCTTGAGATATTTAATTTTAAAGATTTTTAGTCCGATTAAAATTCTAATTTTTATTATTTTCTCGGACTTTAGTGGTGAAAATTTTGATATAAATTGTTCGAAAAAATAATGAACAATTAGAATATTAATCGGACATAAAATCTTTAAAATTAAATATCTCAAGAACACGAATTAACGCTTCTTTGTAAATTTGACATATTTTAAAGTATGGTTAGAGCTATATTAAAAAAAAATAAAGGTTAAAATTTAATTGAGTTTAAAACTTTTTGTTACAATAAATAAAAAATTGTAAATAATAAATAAAAATCTTTCTTTTGACACACTTGACAACATTTTTTTGACAAACTTATAATGCCATAATTCTTAATAATATATTAAATTATTATTTTTTTAGAATTTTTTAATGCATAGTTTTTGAATTATTGTCAAAAAAGTGACACAAAAAGTTGGTCTCCCCCTTGCATTTCGAGCTTAATTAACAGAAAAATTTGAAAAAATTCACAGAGACAGGAAGATTGATAAACTCTGAACGAAAATTATAGCGAAGTCTCAAATAATTATATTTTTGTGCTTTTAAGGGATTGGGGTGGGAAGGGTGAAAACAACTTTTTTGACCCAAGCGAGTGGGGGGTCATTTGAAAGAGCACCGAATTTAAGAACCATTGCAGTTTTTTTAGAATTTGGCGGTGCACAGTTTTTGAGTAATTCTATAAAACAGACTGTTCCCCCCTACGTTTCGACACTGCTAGACAGAAAAATTGGTGAAATTCTCAAAGACACGAAGTTTGCTATATCTTTAACGAAAATTATAGTGAACTCTCAAATAATTATATTTCTGTGTGTTTAAGGGATGGGTGTAAAGAGGGTAAAAAAAACTTTCATCTGACTCAAGCGAATGTGGTGTCATTTGAAAGAGCACCTAATTCAAAAATTAACACACTGTTTTTTTAGAATTTCGCTGTGCACAGTTTTCGAGTTATTGTCATAAAAGTAAAACTTTCAAACCGTGCTCCCCCTACGTTTCAACACTGATTGACAGAAAAATTTGGTAAAACGCAAATAGACAGGAAGTTTGGTAAACTTTAAATGATATTTATAGCAAAGTCTCAAATAAATATATTTCTGTGTGTTTAGGGGATGGGTGTGGGGAGGGTAAAAAAAACTTTTTTGATCCAAGCAGTCGCTTAATTTAAGAAACATTGCAATATTTTCTAAGAATTTTGCGATGTACAGTTTTTTAGTTATTGTTAAAAAAGTTTTAGTTTAAGTATATGTATACCACCACCACCCTAAATTTAAACTCTGATTTATAGAAAAAATATTCTCAATTTAAACCATTAAAAAGTTGGATTAATCTTTCTTTAGTTAGCATAAACAGTTATGGATAAGATTTAACCTCAAGTAACAATTTTTGTTTAAAAAAAATTGACATCTGCCCTTGTTAGGCAGTTAGGCAAAATTGACAACTGCCTTTGTAATTTGTTATTTATTAAAATTGTTGTATGTATTCAACAATTACTCATCCATACAACCACCTCTGTTTAGTTTAAAAGGCCGGACAAACATTGGAACCGTTTGTTTCAATTATTTGTCATAACTAAAATGAAAATCTTAGTTTTGTAGAAAACCAAAAACTATTTATTTTTGTAATTTAAAATTTTCTCTTATCTCAAATAATTTATTTCTAAAACTTGTGCCAAAAATGTTACCGAATATGTAATTATGTTGTACATACATGCAATGTTAATTTAAATGTCAGTGAAATTGTTTTGTTTAAACATACTTGCTTATACGATTAAAAGTGATTTCTCGGGCAAACTGCCAATTGTATTTTGACAAAAATGTAATTTTGAATATTGACATGACAGAAAAAATTTTATATGTTTTAATATAAATTGTGAAAATCCAGTTAAATTTAAATATAACTTTCAAGGAAAGATATTTGAATGTAGACGCATTGTGTTTACTTTTGAGCTGTGTTATAAAATTTACGAAATATATCCCATTTTATGGCATTCAACTCCTTAAAATAATCTTTTTTGTCATCTTGCTTATATCTACTTTTAGCATAACTATATTTCTGTTTTTTTTTTTTCAATAACTATTTCTGTATATTTTAGTTAAACCACTGAAGGTACAAATACGCCATAAAATTTGCTAGAGCCTTATATTTGCTATTGTTCATGACTTTTTTTGTATTCTAAATCTAGTTAATAGTTCGAAGGGAAATTATTAGGAAAATTACTTTTTACGCTAGTTCTAGAATTGTATTTCGATGAAACTTGGTTGTCTAAGGCTTCAGTAAGAAGCAAAATCCAAACTTCTGTTTGCCTAATTTCCAGTTTCTGAACCGACCGTTTCTGAGCCGACCTCGTTTCTGAAAACCATAGGATTTAACGGATCCATTCACCAAAATTAGGGTTGGATTAAGGGTTAACCTTCCATATCCGTCAAAAACCATTTGTTATTAACTCTGTACACTGAGCTCGAATTATCTCAAACTCATTACAAGCACGACCTCGAAAAATGTACAGGAACTACAAACTAAAAATGGGAAAATGGGATATGCTAAGCCTAAAAAGACCGTGAGATCGTCAAAAACTTACAAACCGATAGTGACATATTGGATATAGTGGGATTATAAGAGTGTTATTGCGGCATATAAAATGTACTAAATAAAGCAAACGCTTAAGTATATTTTAAATAGAAATAGTTCTTAAATAGAAAAAAGAAATTTAACTTTTCTGGAAGCATGGAGAAATTACACATGCCATTAATTACACATGCTTCCTTTGGCATCAAACAGTTGCGCCAAAAGACCATAAATAGTTGTTAAAAATTTTAAGTACAAAAACCAGTTGCTATTAATAGATTTTGTAGTAACACAAAACCAGCCATTAATAACGAACAAAATTCTTCATTTGAATCAAGACCGACAGTTGTTAGTTATTGTTGTTATGATGGTTGAGTTTTCAATCCAATTCATAATAATCGTGCCCACGGTATCAAGTAGCAATGAATAGTTGGTAAATTAATTTTTATTTCTAGTTTCAATTTTAATTTCATTATGTTGTATATATGTACAGGTTAGACCATTCGAATCCGAATATTCGAGTATTCGAATATCTGAATAATTTGGGTATATTTTAAGTATTCGTTATTCGAATATTTATACGCAAACATATTGTTTTATCTCCCAAAATATGTTGGTTTTCTATCCCTTCATTCCTTTTTCAAAATTCAAAACTTAGAAATTTCAATATTTTAAGGGATATAATATAAATAATTTTATTATAAAAAGTGCTTGACGTACTAACTTCGCTTGATATTACTGTCAAAGAACTTAGTGAAAGAAATATCAACAGTTATGAGACAGCCAAAGGTATATGCAAATTCTTATTTAATTCTCTAACGGAAATGAACAGTGATTTTGGTAAAATCTTACCCAACGAAATTAAGAAACGAATGAATCAGAGAAGAAACAAAACCTTAACAACCTTATTGCTATATCTTGACACTGGAGTTACACCACAATCGAACGAATATTTTGATTACGTAACGAAAACAGCTTTGAAAACTTTCTCTCCTCCTCAGCCTTCAAAGATGTACCAGATCGTAGAGATGAAAACAGTGATAACCAGTTGCAAGTTTTTTGTAATATAAATGACGTACTAGCAGTCAACAATCAAAGTAAAAATATATTGCAACATGAGCTGCAACTAGCGATTAGCTCAATTACCGATTCCACGACACGAGATACAGTAACAGTGGTAATGAAAATCGCTGGTAATAGCTTCAAAAAATATGTTTGTTATATAAATTAGTTTAAAAAAGGACAAATAAATTAGACAATTTGTATAATGCTCTGTTGACTATCAGCTCCACTTCAACAAAAACTGAAAGGAAAGGTCCTCTACGGCGGGATATCTAAAATAAGAAGTAGCCAAAAATTTTAAGTTTAAACATCTAAATGCATTTCTCTTTCTTAAATGCCTATTTCAAGAAAATAAATAGAATAAAATGCATAATATGTTAAACCTCTTAGATTTTATTCATAGTTCTTAGTACTTCTTTTACTATTCGAATACTAACCGAATATTCAGATATTTAAAAAAAAAAGATATTCGATATTCGGATAACTCAAACTGTCGAATAACTGAATGCCCTAGTACAGGTTTTTAAATATTTACAAGTTTTTCTTCTTACACTTTTATTGTATTTGACAAAATCGCATATGATGAAATTTTGGTACATGATCCAGGTTAAACTGAAAATGAAAGATCTGGCTCCATTTCGAAATCCGAATCCTCCCGAGCACCTGTTTATTTGAAACTGCAATAACATGAGCTCTTGATAATTGATTTTGACCAACTGTATTATATATGCTTAAAAATGATTTTTAACATTTATGTATTCCAACTTTCGGTTTGTCATTTGCGGTAATAAAATTTTTTTGCTTTTTATATTCGTACAACATAATTTATGTCTGTTAGGGTACTACAGTTTTCTTCAATGTTTATATAATAAGAACTACGCAAAATTTCAAATAGCGGTTAGCCATTAATTGACGTGTTTTAAAGATATTAGCTCACTATATATCCAGAACATTTTGTGCGTGCATCAGCGCCAATTTTTTTTTATATAAAGATTTCATATAAAAATTTACAATGGATGTCATCTGGATATTTCAGAAACACGAAGACAGAAAACCGAAAAAAATTGTACTAAAATTTGAACTGTAAAATAAAATTTCTGGGTTTGTACAGAATCTTTTCAAAAAATTGAGTTACACACAGAAAACAATAATAGAAAAATATGGAGGGGCTGAAATCTCACAGCTCTGAGATATCAAGACTTCGGTCTGGGTTAAAAATTTTTATATAGTTTTCGACAAAAAACTTTTATGAGGACATGGTTTTTAGTTTTGGGCAACGATGTATATCAAACATAACTCTTTGTTAAAGTAATTGTATTTTTTATCTATATTTGGATATGTATTACAAGACTAACACGAAACATCAATACGTTGTTAGAAAATTTAATTATAACAGTTCATAAATTAACATAATTTGGTGAAAAGATTATACAATCAGCAAACTACTCAAGAGCTCTCCATTTCGCGTTTCGAGAAAATATTTCAAAATCAGAAAATCGCATATTTCTTTCAGAATTCCAAAAATATTGTAAAAATTAAATTAAATCAAAAATTCAAACAAAATTCTAAAATTATTTCAAAAATTATTACAAAATCAAAGATTAAAACATTTTCAAAAACTCTAAAAATATTGCATAAATTATAACCAAATCAAAAATTGAAATTTTTTCCAAAGTTATAAAAATTATAATATAATCAAAAATTTAAAATTTTTCAAAATTCTAAAAATATTCCAAAAATTCTTACAAAATCAAATATGGAAACTTTTTTCAAAATTCTAAAAATATATATAGAATTCAAAAATTAAATTTTTTTTCCAAATTCTAAAAATATTCCACTTACTAGAATAAAATCAAAAATTTAAACTGTTTCTACATATAAATAATATTCCAAAAATTCTTAAAAATTCAAATATTTAGACTTTTTTCAAAATCCGAAAAATATTGCAAGAATTATAACAAAAACAAAAATTAAAACTTTTTCCAAAATTCTAAAAATATTGCAAAAGTTATTACAAAATCAAAAATACAAACTTTTTCAAAATTCCAAAAATATTTCAAAAACTATTACAAATTCAAAAATGTCCATGTTTAATTACATTTACGTCATAAAAACAGCTACATTTTTTTTCCAAAAAATTGGCTAAAAAAATAAATGAAATCATTTTTTGACACACTTGACATTAATTTTTTGACAAACTTATAATGCCATAATTCTCAATAATAATAATAAAATTTCATGTCATACAAGCTATTAATTTTATTTTTTTCCAAAAAATTGGGTAGAAAATAAATAAAAACCTTTCTTTTGACACATTTGACAACATTTTTTTGACAAACTTATAATGCCATAATTCTCAATAATAATAATAAAATTTCATTTCAAACAAACAATTTTATTTTTTTCCAAAAAATTGGGTAAAAAAATAAATAAAAATCTTTCTTTTGACACACTTGACAACATTTTTTTGACAAACTTATAATGCCATAATTCTCAATAGTAATAATAAAATATGGAAAGGCTGAAATCTCACAGCTCTGAGATATCAAGACTTTGGTCTGGGTTAAGGATTTTGATTTAGTTTTCGGCAAAAAACTTTTCTGAGGACATGGTTTTTAGTTTTGGGCAGCGATGTATATCAAACATAACTCTTTGTTAAAGTGTCGAAGTATTTTTTATCTCTGTTTAAAAATTTATTACAAAACTAACACGAAACATCAATACGTTGTCGGAAAATTATAATCAAAATTCCAAAAATCTTGTTAAATTAAATAAAATCAAAGTTTTTCAACATTCCAAAAATTAGAATAAAATCAAATATTTAAATTTTTCTAAATTCCAATAATATTTCAAAAATTCTTAAAAATTCAAACTTTTCCAAAATTCTAAAAATATTGCAAAAATTATTACAAAATCAAATATTGAAAATTTTTTCAAAATTCCAAAAATTATAATAATATCAAAAATTAAAAATTTTTCAAAATTCGAAAAATATTCCAAAAATTCTTACAAAATCAAAAATTAAAACTTTTGCCGAAATTCTAAAAATATTGCAAAAATTATTACAAAATCAAAAATACAAACTTTTTCAAAATTCCAAAAATATTTCAAAAACTATTACATATTCAAAAATTTCCATGTCCAATTTCATTCTAAATTACATTTACGTCATAAAAACAGCTACATTTTTTTTCCAAAAAATTGGCTAAAAAAATAAATGAAATCAATTTTTGACACACTTGACATTATTTTTTGACAAACTTATAATGCCATAATTCTCTATAATAATAATAAAATATCATGTCATACAAACTATTAATTTTATTTTTTCCTAAAAAAATTGGGTAAAAAATAAATAAAAACCTTTCTTTCGACACATTTGACAACATTTTTTGACAAACTTATAATGCCATAATTCTCAATAATAATAATAAAATTTCATTTCAAACAAACAATTTTATTTTTTTCCAAAAAGTTGGGTAAAAAACTAAATAAAAATCTTTTGACACACTTGACAACATTTTTTTGACAAACTTATAATGCCATAATTCTCAATAATAATAATAAAATTTCATTTCAAACAAACAATTTTATTTTTTTCCAAAAAGTTGGCTAAAAAACTAAATATAAATCTTTTGACACACTTGACAACATTTTTTTGACAAACTTATAATGCCATAATTCTCAATAATAATAATAAAATTTCATTTCAAACAAACAATTTTATTTTTTTCCAAAAAATTGGGTAAAAAAATAAATAAAAATCTTTCTTTTGACACACTTGACAACATTTGTTTGACAAACTTATAATGCAATAATCTAGTTTTTAATCTCACATACCAATCCTGACCATCAAGATTTCTACAAATTTAATGTTCCTACTCGTAATCACTTAAAATGAACGTTTTTTAAGCCAAAAATATGAAAATTTGCTATTTTTGACACACATAATGATTTTTTGACACACTTCCGGTACAGTTATCGAACACAGCGTCCTTTTGGACCTGTCCCTTGTGAATTGTGACCTATTTTTAGAAAAAAAAATTTTTGAAATCCCTTAAGCGGTTTTCCCTGCAGCGTAGGTAATGACGGACGGCCGGCAGACAGACACACATGTTTTTTTTTTTGCTTTTTTAGAATCAGTGGGTCCTAAAACGTCGAGAAATGCCAAAAAAGTGGGGGAAACCCAAACAATTAATTTAATTTTTTTTCTAAAAAATTAGGTAAAAAAATAAATAAAAATCTTTCTTTTGCCACACTTGACAACATTTTTCTGACAAACTTATAATGCAATAATCTAGTTTTTGATCTCACATACCAATCGCTACTATCAAGATTTCTCCAAATTTAATGTTCCTCCTAATAATCACTTAAAATGAACGTTTTTTAAGCCAAAAATCGAACACAGCGTCCTTTCAGGCCTGTTCCTTGCGTAAACCTATTTTTAGAAAAAAAAAATTTTTGAAATCCCTCCAGCGGTTTTCCCTGCAGCGTAGGTAATGACGGCCGGCCGACAGACAGACATACATTTTGTTTTTGCTTTTTTAAAATCAGGAGGTCCTAAAACGTCGAGAAATGTCAAAATAAGTGGGGGTAAGAATTTCCCTTTGAGCTCATGAATGTAATAATTAGGTCTTTCAGACCGAAGTAATATGAAAAAATTCAAGTAGTTAGTAAGGGCTTGAAACTTATAGTGAACTTAGAAGAAGTACAGTAAAAGTGAAATTTTGTGAAACAAAAAGCATAGAATTAATTCAGTAAATTTTTTGTGATATAACATCACCCCGATGGAAAATGTCCCATCAAGAATAATATAAGAACTGAATCTTAAAAATTATGGTGCAAATTATGAAACTTTTTGCAATCCATACAATTTTCGAGCGATCTAGTTTCGAACCAACGAGAAAATTTTAAACTTTAAAAAAGTTTATCATTCTCATCAGGGCTAGCCGACTAGATAAACTCTACCAAAAAATGTCAACGCTAATTAATATAAACCAAAAATTAGGTTACAACTCTAGCGAAGTATGAAAAAAACAAAAGATTTACATAAACTTATATTTAATAGATTCAGGTTTAGTCAATTAATTTCTCTGGTGATCGCTGTTTTGTTATACTCTAGACATTCTAGTATTGAATAACAAACTCGTATCGGTGAGAAGAAGATGACTAGTCTTCACTTGTGTCAATTGACACCTGATCAACATTTAATTCAGTAAATTATTTGTGATATAACATCACCCCGATGGAAAATCACCCATCAAGAATAATATAAGAACTGAATCTAAAAAATTATGGTGCAAAATATGAAACTTCTTGCAATCCATAAAATTTTCAATTTTCAATAGATTGCAAACAGTTTCATAATTTGCACCATAATTTTTTAGATTCAGTTCTTATATATATAAAAAGCATAGTTTTAAGAAAAAGTGTGAAAATATCTAATTAGTCGTGTCAATTAAAATACCTAAAAAATGGGTGAAATTTTAGTGAATTTTAGTGAAATTAAATTATTTAAATGTTCTAAAAAATTTAACGAAAGTCAACAGTTTTGTTTTAAAGATGTCTACAAAGGCAAATTTTGTTTCCGTAAATTTTAATAATAAATCATTATAGAAAAAATATAAGTATATTTAATAGTATTAAAATAAAATATAAATTAATTATATCTAAGTAATGGTTTTGGAAATATTTGATAAAATTAATAAAATAAAATGTCAAAAGTTAACAAAAATGTTCGTTATTTAACAGTCCGGTTGTGGTTTTGTTCGTAATAATTAACAAACATGTCTGTAAAATTTACAAACTGTTCATTAAAAATTGTTGGTAAAATAAATTCATATGACAACAATTTGTAGTATTTAACGAACAATATGCAACAACCTGCTGTATGTTTGTATTTTGGTGATTAAATTAAATTGTATCAAAAGTAACAGAAATGTTTGTTGAATCGAATGACATTTCTGTAAATTTTACGAATTTTTCTTTTTGAGTGTATGGCGAGTTACATAAAATAAAAATAAAACTTTTGTTGAATTAAATTTTATTAAATAAAAGTGAAATATTTTTTGGTTAATAATAAATATTATTAAAAATCGGTTGTTAAAATTAAATTTGAGTGCTATATTTTTATTGTCTTCCATTCTAAAGACATCGTACTATATTATTTAAAGATGACCGAACGCGATATTTGAGCATTAAAACTTACGTGTTGTGTAATAGAGATTACAATATGTATCACTACAACATAAAGATACCTTTTAAGACCGAGGTTCCACAACAACATGCTTTCTGAGGTGTCGATGGATGCTTTTTTTAAATTTTTATGGATTGAAGGCACACGAGACTTTATTTAGTCGGGGAAAGAGTTCTGTTTGTACTATGTACGGACAAAGAAATATAAGTTTTTTTGTATTTTGTCACTATGCCAGTGATAAAATTAACATAAAAATTAAATTAACGTAAATTTACATTAAAAAAGGGCTATTTTGCTAAAACAGATTTAGATTTAGCAGTTAAGTGCAATCTAGCAGCTAATTAGAACCCAGTGTAAATACAAAATTTCAAATAGAATTCAATCTATGAAGAATTTTGTTTCCAGCAATTTTGAAGATAACACACCAAACGATTTAGATTCAAACAGCGATAGACTGGGAAACGCCTTCATAACCATTTCAGTATTCTCAAACACAAAACAAAACCAAAAAACAAAATGTAGACTAAATTTTAGAGAATTTTATAAAAGATCAACACAAAAGACTTTAATATTACTAAAGCACCATCTTTTTTTTGGATTTTGTATTAATCTGCCGAAAATAAAAATTTATATCTAGATAATATATATAAAAATATATAAATAATAAATATATAAATATATGAAATTACAATTAATAATTTATAAATTTTACGAAATGAATTTCTAATCGATGTGCTCTAAATACCAACGCTTAAGATTAGTACCTATCGTGCTTGAGACTCGTCTAAAATTATTTATTCATACTCAATATTTATTTACCTCTTTTAAACTTTAAAACATAAATGGGACACAACAAATGCATGTTCATGTACACGTAGCCGTTTCCCATAGTTTCAAATACTTAAAAGCTCCCTTTTTCTATGTTTTCCCAACACATTATGTTACCATCTTTATAGAAAAACTTAACAGTTTGTAGTCCTCTCTAGAGAATCAAAATACAGAATAACTTAAAATGTATTTCTGTAATAATAAAATAAATAAATAATGAAAACAGTAAATAATAACAAGAATATTTTCAACAATAAAACATTGTATTTTGCGGGTGATTTTTTGCGTTTTT
This sequence comes from Diogma glabrata, assembly GCA_963693315.1. NCBI lineage: Eukaryota > Metazoa > Arthropoda > Insecta > Diptera > Cylindrotomidae > Diogma > Diogma glabrata. Next base: position 105,740,405 of record OY856186.1, on the reverse strand, counting down.
CTTGAACAAGGTTTATCAATAAGTAGATAATACAAAATTTTTGATGACTGTTGAACGTTTATTCTACACCTAACCTCTTTTATGATAAAATATGTAAATAAAATAAATAAAATTTAGATATTTCGAGTTCATTATGAATCTAATCTATAGAGTATACAGATCAATCGAAGAACTCTTAAATACCAGTGATTTAACAGGTACCCCTAGCATTTGGCTCTTCTCAGACAAATGGCTACAGAAATAAATAATTAATACAAAAAAAAGAAACTTGGAAAACTAATGTTAAAAAGGAAAATAACTTTTTCAGTTTGTCTTCATTGATATTGTTTTTGTTGATAAATAAAATTAATTGTTCTTATTTTTCATTACTTTTTTTATTCAATTTTTCTTAGTTTTTTGCCATTGCATGTTGAATTCGTTCGTTTTTCTTTGTAGTTTCTTCTTCTTCTAAAAGTTTTTGTTTGGATTTTTTGTTTGCTCTTCCTTTTATATCCTATCAAAAAAGTGTTCGTTATGTAAATTACTCTTTGTGGAAAATTGAATTATTAGATTTTAATGGAGAAATAATGTTATTTAATTTAAATAAATAGTGGCTAGAATATTGTTGAGGTTAAGATGGTTTGGAATTTTAAAGTTTATTTGTTTTTGTTGATTGCATTAAAATGATTTTTTTGAGATGATATTAGCATATTGAATTGTTAAAGTTTTTTTTTTTGTTTTATAAAAAGATATGGAATAATTTAGAAGAGCTTGATAGCTTTGTGTTGACTTTGAGTAAATAATTTTTTGGAAAAAGTAATCACTACAGCTCGGCAAATGTGGGGTTAATAAATGGAGGGCGGAGAAATCAATATTATCAGTATCCAAATATTAACAACTTTGTTTCGTTAAAGTAAGTTCATCCAGGAAATAATTTCAGTAACAAACCTAAATCTCATACTATTATTGCAGTAATATATTGAAAATAAAAGAAAACATATACCATGAAAAATAGAAAAGTTAAGGAGTTGGCAAACCAACCTTGTAGGAGAGCTATGACTCCAGTGTACTTGAGGTGGTTGAAAAAGACCCGATATCAAGTAAGCTAAGGATAAAAAATGTGGTAATTGAACAATCAGAGTGGTAAAGCCAGCGGATGCTATTAATAAATAATCGTATTTATGAGATTTCAGGTAAACACCATATTTCAAAATTTTTACCAAGTCTAACATGAATATTATCTTATTTCAATCTTAGAGGCAACCATACTATTACCAACCAAGGAATTATCAAGAACTTCAAAACTTAAAGTTTTTGCAAGTATTCTGAACACAACAGGCAATATCTTATAAAATGGACAATTGTGAATAATGGTACAAATGTATGCCAAATGTATGAATATTACTAAATATTATTCCTTCACAAGAAACCGCAAATGTTTATTCCCTTTCTATCATGACTGCGACACCCACTTTTATTGAATGTAAAAAATGAGAACAGTTTATCTTGAAAAAATACTAATAGTCAAAAATCTAATGTTTGGATCTGTGCTAAGATGTGTAAAATACAATTAAAAAAATTTTAATTCCTACATTTTAAAAGAAAATATATTTATAAAAGACATATCATTTGTTTCACTGCTATATAACGTTGTGTCAATGCAAAATTTATTTTTAGTTTTTAGTTCGTTCTTCTAAAAGTATGTTTTTTAAATGTTTTACTTTTTCGAAATTAAGTGTGCAATAATATCGCTTCAAATTTTGTCGTTTCTGATTTTTAAAACACAAAACTACACCCCAAAGTCTATCACTTACGAGCCATTCAATTTAGAATCCGCTTATAAATGTCAACCTATGTTATTTTATAACTCATTTCACCTAAGCCCCTAAATATTTGTTGAAATTTCCTATTAACTAGGAAATATAAATATCAATTATCGCATATTAAATTTAACCTAAATAAGATTAAAACTCACAATATAATGTAAGTGTTGAAATGAAAACTTTTATTAAAACCTTTAACTTAATATACGAATGTATTCCATTAAAATCTTCCAAAATATTTTCTATTCTTTCTTTATCTACGGAAAACTTAAAACCACAAATTTTCATATAAAATTTTCCTAATACAAATTAATTGGTTTTTTAGGTATTAACGAAAATGTATGTTTTCTGGTTCGATAAAAGAAAAATATTAATTACATATTCTGTTTTGTAAATTCAAAATGTAAAAGTTCTCAATATTGTGTTAAACATCCTTATTGTTGTTTCCACTCACCCTTCTTTAGAACAGATAAGAACGGTACAACTATTAAATGATTTTTTTTTGTTGGTATTAATTAATATAAATTGAAAACTTTAATTTTGGTGTTTTGTTCAGCTTAGTAATAATTGGGCAAAAATGTTAAATTTAGGAGCAAGTAAAAACGGATATATGTTTAAAAGGTGTATTTATATATATATATTTATAAATTAAAACATTAGAATCAAATTCTGGAATTCTAGATTTAAAGAAATAACCTCTTTAGCCTCTATATATTTATTAACATTTAAATTCTGAATGAATTTTTTAAACACTTTATACCAGTTTTTACTCGTAAATTTAAGTTTTTTACTCTCAAAAAATATATTTTACTCTTATGTATATAGACATTGAGAGAAGTTAACCAAAAAATAGTATTAAGAGAGAAATAAAAAAGGGTGTTGCCACATCTGTCATGTTCAGTTTCTCTTTTATGCATTTTAATTAGATTTTCAATGTTTTTATTTATTACTAAAAACTTTATTATTAAATTATAAATTAAAAAAATTTCGTATTTAAAATTGCAAAAAATATTAATGGTTTTTTTTATAGTTGTGCTAACTTTTATAAAATGAATGACAATAATTTCGAAAATAATTTAAATTTATAGAATTATTGTTTATAGAATAATTTATAGAATAACTGTTTCTCAGAGAGAAAAACAAAAAAAAATTTGATAGATATTGATGCTCGTTAAATATTAGTTATGGTGATCGTTTGGGTTATAACATAACCTTAAATTATAAACAAACCAAAAACCGCTTGACCTACGATATCAACGCCATCTTTAAACATTTTACATCTTCAAAACATACATACATCTTCATGCACATCTTCAAAAATTATTATCTGTGAAACCAAAAAACGCCATATTTAAATATTACCGATACCGCCACGAAACACGTAAAATTTTTTACCCACGATTACTAAAGAATATATACTTTCTAGGGCTTCTAAATATCCGACCTATTTGATTATCCGGATATCGAATACATAAACAATAAATTATCCGGGTAATCCGGATAATTAAACAATAAATAAAACATGTTGTTTACTTTGCGGTATTTAAATCATTTATGTATATTTTTCGTGTATCTATATTATTAATTTTTATACATAGTCACAAAATAACAAAAATAGTAACAAATCATAAATAATAATAATAAAAAAATTAAATTATTGATAAATTTAATTGAATTAATGAAGTTATTGATGCATTTATAAAAATGCATATTTTAGAAAAATTATTGCATTAATTAATTATTACAATGTCTCGAAATTGAGTCGAGTTCTAATTTTTGTCTTGGTAAGACGAGCAATTGAAAATGCCCACTCCGTTGCAGTCGATGTAGGTTTTATTGGTAATAATACGCAATATAGAATATTTAAATTGCCCTCCGTTTTTTATAATTATTTAAATAAATGAAATCTTTTTTCAGCAATATGGAACTTCATTCTGCTTCTCAACATGAGTAATTAAAGCAATAGCATTCTCAAGTACTTTCTGCAGTCACGATTTCTTATACAAACTTCACTACTTAGACTTTCTTCATCTTCACTTTCAATAGCAATTTCATTAGTGATTTCCTCAAAGTCATAATTTAGAAGTACAGCTCTCATAAGCTTTAAAAAAAATAGCTAACGCTTCAGATTTCATTGACAGGGCTTAAGTTTATAAAACATTATTTGTTTTAAATTAATATAGCATTAAATAAATCTTAGTAAAACATCTTTACACTGCAGATTCACGAAGTGTTTCATAAAATATTCAATGATTACAGTTTTCAAAACATTAAAGTTGTAAATAAATTTTTAAAACTTGTAGTCACTTCACTGCACGAACAAACTTTGCAAAGCAAGTTAATAGTTATTTGAACTTTTCAAAGCAATTTGATTATTTTTTTACAAAATAAAGGGTTTTTTAATATTCGGATAATTGCAAAAAAGTATCCGGATAATCGAATAGTCAAAATATGGTCGAATAATCCGGATAATTCGATATTCGGATATCCGGATTAGAAACCCTAATACTTTCCATGTGTATGTCTTCCATTGTAATTTTATACATTCTCTAGCATTCTACTACAGTTCTATAGTATATTTGTTTGGTATAGTATTATCAAAAGGTTAAAACGAGAACAATACATATATTATATCAACATATGAGGGATCGATTTTGGGATCGGAGGGATCGATTTTGATCGATTATGATCAATGTTGATCTACGGGTCTGACTACCCTGCGTACTCCAGTCCCTGCCATTGACATATGAGTTAGCGTGAGATATCACATACCACTGGCAATGGCAGGAGATGTCATTAGCCAAGATGATATCTTAGGGTGCTGGCGGACGAACTTTAATTAGTCAACGGCAGCACTTCCAGTCTTAGCTGGGCAGCGTTCCGTAGCGGTACCGCTCATTAGCTCTTCCGAGGAATCGAACCAACACGTAGTTATGTGTGGGCTTTGTGCCTCGATTGAAGTGGTGGGCGGTGCGTCTGGGGAGCGCTGCATCAGCTGGATTATTGGCATTTAGTTTTGTTTTGTTTTCTGCAAATTTCTCACAATTTGTTTTTCACTTATTATTTTGTTATTATTTCTTCATCTTATCATGAAATATTGGCATATGTCATATTTTGTAGTATGATAGGATTTTTTACTTAGTTATGCATTTTAAAATAAAACACAAAAAAATAAAATAAACATTTTGATATATATATGGCAGTACAACCGAAAAAAAATAAGTCTGCAAGTGGTAAAGCAAATTTGCGCAATCCACCCGCCCATAAAGCGGCATGTCCACGGAATTTACAGGGACAAAACATATATGAATCAATAAAAAATTTTAAAATACATGTTCAAAACATCTGCGGATTGAACGCTAACCATGACCACGTGCAACATCATCTTGAGCACGACAAACCGAACATTCTATTCCTTACAGAAACACAAGTTTCTGAAAATTTTCTCTTTATAGAATCGCTTAATTCCAAATATAGGCTCGAATCAGCTTTCAAACTCCATCAGGGCGTATGCGCATTCATTCATGAGAGTGTTGCGTACACGCGCTTTCCAAATTTTGAACTACACGGTGACGGCTTCAATACAATGGTTTTAAAGATTTGTCTTCCAGAAATGACTTTTTTTACAATAGCTTTATACCGGTCCCCCAACAAACGTAACCCAAACTTTTTTAATATACTGACAAAAATTATGGACGAGATTAGAGCAAAGTCCCCTAATTGTGAAGTTATCGTTACCGGTGACTTCAACGTCCACAACAAATCATGGTTGGAATTCTCCAAATCGACCGACGATGTTGACAATAGTGGAAAACTGTCAGAAATTTTTGCCGCGTCTCAGGGCCTATTCCAAATTGTAAAAAGCCCGACTTTCACTCCCCGTAATGGCGGTGATAATAGTTTTCTACTAGATCTCTATCTTACCACAATGCCAGATATTACGAGTGTCGATGTTGCGAAAGGTAGTATTGGAAATTCTGATCATTATTTAATCTCATCAGTTATCAAAACTGATTTACTTAAAACTACAGCTCCCAAACCCCGTAAAATATTTCACTACTCAAAAATGGATAAGAGTGGTCTTCAAAATTTTTTCCATGGTTTCCCTTTCGACCGTCATTGTTTTTACACTGACAATGTAAATGTTTCTGCTCAAAACTTTACAGAAACCATCCAATTTGCTATAAATAAATTTGTCCCTTTCTCCATAGTAAAACCCAAACAAAAATACTTGTATTCGAAAGCTGCCAAAACGGCACTTAGAAACAAACGTAGATCATTTAATATTTGGATTCATAACAAAACTCCCACTAATCGATCCCAATATCTAAAGGCCAACAAAATATCTAATCAGATTATCTCAAACGAAAAGTCCGAAATTGACAGAGCGAAAGCCTCAAAACTTACGTCTATGTCTGTTTCTGACAAGAGTTTCTACAGTGCCATTAATTCTTTAAATTCTGGTACAAAATTTTCTATTCCCCCTATTATTGATGGTGATTTAATCGTCAATGATCCCGCAAGAAAAGCTAACTTGTTCGCTGAACGCTTTGCTCTGAACTCCACTGTTTTGGAAACTCCTAAAGAAATACCCCAAATCCAGTCTTCAGGAGTTAATATGAATGAACTTCACTTCAAACCCAAAATAGTCGCTAAACTTTTAAAGGGGTTAAACATCAACAAAGCATCAGGAATGGACAATATTCCACCCATTATTTTAAAAACCTTTTCCAAAGAACTTGCACCAACTTTAACGAAAATATTCTACCAATCCTACAAATCTGGTATATTTCCCTCGTGCTGGAAGTTGGCAAATGTCCAGCCCGTCCCCAAAAAGGGACCAAAATCCGATATCTCAAATTATAGGCCAATAGCTTTACTATCGGTCCTATCCAAAGTCTATGAGCATTATATTAATACACATATTTCAAAATTTCTGGAAGAAAATCATTTAATATCCGACAGCCAATACGGTTTTCGAAACAAAAGATCAACTACCGATCTATTAAACTATGTAGCGCATTGTTGGAACAGCATACTTGATAAAGGTGGTGAAACATACGTTATCGCTTTAGACATCTCCAAGGCATTCGATCGAGTCTGGCATGCCAACTTAATCAACAAGCTCGTTGCGTACGGTTTTCATCCCAATGTTGTGAAGCTGATTCAAAATTTTCTATCCGACCGATACATTTCGGTAACCTTAGACGGATATTCTTCTGAGTCTAAACTAATTAACGCTGGTGTACCCCAAGGCTCAGTATTGTCCCCAACCCTATTTTTGATTTATATCAACGAATTGTTGAAAATCACCAGCAACCCAATAAATAGTTTTGCAGATGATAGTACTCTGCACAAGTCGTTCGAGCCCCTTCCTTCAAAAGGTAAAATGCACGAACGAATTAATCCTGCCCGGAGAGACGCTGCCATGAACGTGAACAAAGACCTGAATAAAGTCGCCGACTGGGGTGACCAAAACCTTGTCAATTTCAACTCCACCAAAACACAGCTGTTGATTGTTTCCAGATTAAAGACCGAGTTCCCCAAAGATATTTTATTTAGTATGTGTGATGAACCAATAGGTGAATGTAAAAACATTCGTTTATTGGGTGTCACAGTTTCAAATGACCTACTCTGGAACGATCATGTAATGGCGATGGCAAAAAGCGCGTCTAAAAAACTCGGCCTCCTAAATAGATGCAAAAAATTTTTCACTCCATACCAATTGCTCCATGTTTATAAGTCCTATATTCGTCCCTGTATGGAGTACTGCTGTCAAGTTTGGGGTGCTGCCTCTGTTTCCATCTTGGCCCTCTTGGACTCTGTTCAAAAGCGAGCTATACGAATTGTAGGTGATCGAACTTTGACATCACAACTTGATTCCCTACAACATCGTCGCACTGTTGCTGACCTCGTTGTTTTTTACAAATATCGTCATCAGCAGTGCTCAGATGAAATCAGCGGCATCATGCCTCAAACTTATTTTTACCCCCGTTCCACTCGGCAATCGGCTGCTGCAACCAGTGAAACGGTAAAGATCCCGCGCTGTCATACTGGCAGATCGCAGAGAGACTTCTTTGTCCGAACTGCGTACAAATGGAATAGTTTGCCGGAACACTTAGTCTCAGGTGGCTTCAACCCACAGATGTTTAAAAAAAGCGTTAATCTACACCTCAGAACGCCAGTTGTTGTGGGACCCAGGTCTAGACCTAGGTCTTAAAAGGTATTTATGTGTTGTTGTGACACATATTCTAAACCCTATTACACAACACATTTTATTAAAAAAAAAAAAAAAAAAATATGGGCTGAAATCTCAAGCTCTGAGATATCAAGACTTCGGTCTGGGTTAAGGATTTTGATATAGTTTTCGACAAAAATATTTTATGAGGACATTGTTTTGAGTTTTGATCAGAGATGTATATTTAGCGTTTCGAGAAAATGTTACAAACTCACAAATTCATATTTCTTTCAAAATTCCAAAAATATTGCAAAAATTATAACAATATCAAAAATTGAAACTTTTTTCAAAATTTCAAAAATTATAATAAAACCAAAAATTTTAAATTTTTCAAAATTCTTAAAATATTCCAAAAATTCTTACAAAATCAAAAATTGAAACTTTTTTCAAAATTCTTAGCATATATACATAAATAAAAAATTTAAATATTCTGTTTTTTCCAAAATTCTAAAGATATTGCAAAACTTATAACAAAATCAAATATTATAACTTTTTCCAAAATTCTAAAAACTTTGCAAAAATTATTACAAAATCAAAAATACAAACTTTTTTCAAAATTTAAAAAATATTTCAAAAACTATAACAAATTCAAAAATTTCCATGCTCAATTACATTTACGTAATATTCCAAAAATTAGAATAAAATCACATATTTAAACTTTTTATAAATTCTAATAATATTCCAAAAGTTCTTAAAATTAATATATTCAAACTTTTTCCAAAATTTAAAAATATTGCAAAAATTATAACAATATAAAATATTAAAACTTTTTTCAAAATTCCAAAAATTATAATAAAATCAAAATTTTTTAATGTTTTTAATTCTAAAAATTTTCCAAAAATTCTTACAAAATAAAAATTGAAATTTTTTTTCAAAATTCTAAAAATACATATAAATTCTATTTTTTTTTTCAAAATTCTAAAAATATTGCAAAAATTGTAACAAAATCATAAATTAAAACTTTCTCAAAATTCTAAAAATATTGCAAAAATTGAAACTTTTTTCAAAACTCCAAAAATTATAATAAAATCAAAAATTTAAAGTTTTGCAAAATTCTAAAAATATTCCAAAAATTCTTACAAAAACAAAAATCGAAACATTTTTTAAAATTCTAAAATTATATATAAAAAGAATAATATTTTTTTCAAAATTCTAAAAATATTGCAAAAATTATAACAAAAACAAAAATTTAAAGTTTTTCAAAATTCTAAAAATATTTCAAAAATTATTACAAAATCAAAACTATAAACTTTTTTTAAAAATTCCAAAATAATTCAAAAATTATAACAAATTCAAAAAATTTCTTTGCCCAATTTCTTGTCAATTGCGTTATAAAAAAATCAAAAATTTTTTTTTCCCAAAAATTGGCTAAATGAAATAATTTTTTGACACACTTGACATTATTTTTTTGACAAACTTATAAGGCCATAATTCTCTATAATAATAATAAAATTTCATGTCATACATATTATCAATTTTATTTTGTTCCAAAAAATTGGGCAAAATATAAAAAAAAATCTTTCTTTCGACACACTTGACAACATTTTTTGACAAACTTATAATGCAATAATCTAGTTTTTTATCTCACATATCAATCACATACCAACATACCATCCAGATTTCTCCACATTCTTTGTTCCTACTCATTATCACTTAAAATGAACGTTTTTAAGCAAAAGTATGCATATTTCCTTGTTTTGACACACTTGACGATCTTTTGACACACTTCCGGTAGAGTTATCGAACACATCGTCCTTTTGGCTCTTACCATTGAGTGTATTTATTTTTAAAATTCAAAATTTTTCAAATCCCTTCAGCCTTTTTATAGATTTCGTCGGTTGTGACGTTGCCTTCAGACAGATATACATTTTTTTTTGTTTCTTAGAATCAGTAGGTCCTAAAACGTCGAGAAATGCCCAAAAAGTGGGGGTCACAATTTGAATTTTAGCTCATGTATGCAATACTTAGGACTTTCAGACCGAAGTAATATAAAATAATAAAATATGGAGTGGCTGAAATCTCACAGCTCTGAGATATTAGGACTTCGGTTTGGTTAAGGATTTTGATATAGTTTAAGGCGAAAAACTTTTATGAGGACATGGTTTTTAGTTTTGAGCAGCGATGTATATCAAACATAACTTTTTGTTAAAGTACATGTATTTTTTATCTCTGTTTAGATATGTATTACAAAACTAACACGAAACATCAATACGCTGTCGGAAAATTATAACATAGTTTAGTGAAAAGATTATACAATCAGCAAACTACTCAAAAACCCCTCCATTTAGCGTTTCGAGAAAATATTTTAAAATCACAAATTCATATTTCTTTCAAAAATCCAAAAATATTGTAAAAATGTAAATGTAAATCAAAAATTTAATCTTTTTTCAAACAAAATTCTAAAAATATTGCATAAATTATAACAAAATCAAAAATTGTAAATTTTTCCAAAATTATATTAAAATCAAAAATTTAAAATTTTTCGAAATTCTAAAAATATTTCAAAAATTCTTACAAAATCAATAATTGAAATTTTTTTCAAATTTCTCAAATTATATATAAAATTCAAAAATTCTACAAATGTTCCAAAAATTAGAATAAAATCAAAAATTTAAACTTTTTCTAAATTCTAATAATCTTCCCAAAATTCTTAAAAATTCAAACTTTTTCCAAAATTATAATAAAATCAAAAATTTAAATTTTTCAAAATTCTAAAAATATTTCAAAAATTCTTACAAAATCAAAAATTGAAACTTTTTTCAAAATTCTTAAAATAGATATATCTAAAATTCAAAAACTTTTTTCCGAAATTCTAAAAATATTGCAATAATTAGAATAAAATCAATTATTTAAACTTTTTCTAAATTCTAATAATATACCAAAAATTCTTAAAAATTCAAAAATTCAAACATTTTCCAAAACTCTAAAAATATTGCAAAAATTATAACAATATCAAAAGTTGAAACTTTTTCCAAAATTATAAAAATTATAATAAAATTAAAATTTTTCAAATGTTTCAAAATTCTAAAAATATTTCAAAAATTCTTATAAAATCAAAAATTGAAACTTTTAGAAAATTCAAAAAACATTTCAAAAACTATAACAAATTCAAAAATTTCCATATTCAATTATATTTACGTAAACAAACAGCTAAATTTTTTTTTCCAAAAAATTATCTAAAAAAATATTTAATTTATTTTATTTATTTATTTTGACACAACTGACAGTTTTTTTTGACAAACTTATAATGCAATAAAATTCTCAATAATAATAATTTCATGTTCATTATATATTTCATTTCATACAAATAACTAATTTTATTTTTTTCTAAAAAAATAAATGCAAATCATTCTTTTGACGCACTTGATATTATATTTTTGAGTAACTTATAATTCTCAATAATAATAATAAAATTTCATGTCATACAAATTATTAATTTTTTTTCCCAAAAAATTGGGTAAAAAAATAAATAAAAATCTCTCTTTTGTCACACTTGACAACATTTTTTTGACAGACTTATAATGCCATAATTTTCAATAATAATAATAAAATTTCATTTCAAACAAATAATTAATTCTATTTTTTTCCAAAAATAAGGTAAAAATATAAATGAAAGTCTTTCTTTTGACACGCTTGACAAATTTTTTTTGACAAACGCATAATGCAATAATCTAGTTTTTGATCTCACATACCAATCCCGACCATCCAGATTTCACCACATTCTTAATTCCTACTCATTATCACTTAAAATGAACGTTTTTTAAGCAAAATATATGCATATTTCCTTGTTTTGACACACATGTCGATTTTTTCGACACACTTCCGGTACAGTTATCGAACACATCGTCCTTTCGGCTCTTACCATTGAATGAACCTGTTCTTAGAATTCAAAATTTTTCAAATCCCTTCAGCCGTTTTCTAGATTTCGTAGGTTGTGACGGCCGGATGGCCGTCCCGCAGACAAACCTACATTTTTTTTGCTTTCTTAGAATCAATAGGTCCTAAGACGTCGAAAAATTCCAAAAAAAAGTGTTCAACATTTCACTTTTAACTTCACTTTCGGGTCAGAATTTCACTTTTAGCTCATGAATTTTGGTCTTTCAGAACGAAGCAATTTAAGTTTCGTTTTTCTATGCTATCTATGATTTACATATTTCAATATGGTGATAAAAACTTTAGCATGCAAACTGGAAATTAATCGAAATATATTTTGCAGTCGTGGATAAAATAGCATCTTGTATTCACATAGGATGATGGCAATTCCTCACTCGGATGATTCGCTACGCTTGTTTTGGGAAACTTCATCCTCGTGAAGAATTGCCATCATTCTCAACTCATACAAAAATCAACTATTCTGATTAAAAATTCTAACGTTTAATTAGAAGAATCCAAAACTGGTTGCAGAATTAAAAAATTCTTATTATTCATCCAGTTATTTGAGTTCAAACTACTCTCAAGTTTTCATATTTAATATTAGTATGTTTTAAGATAACTTTGTTACTAAAAATAACTTTTAAGATAATCTAAGACTATTTATTTAACTCTCAGTACAGCATTAACTTGACACTTGAAATATATGTTAACACGACAGTACAATACAACCTCTTTTTAAACAAACAAACATTCACTTCCATAAAAAAAAAAAAATTTTTTAACGAATACAATTTAAATGTTTAAATACCTAATTTTTCTAGCACGATTTGTAAAATCCTTTTCATAAAAATTTTAAAGGTAACTTTATAACAAGCTGTTCTCTTTAAAAAATGTCTACAATGATAATAAAAATCAATTACTTTTTACAATAAATTTGTAATCATAATCAAATAACAGCTGTACCCTAACAAAAACAGGACTAAATGCTAATGGAGAATCCTAAAATTGTGTTGGAAACAATTTTCAGTTTACGTTTAACATAAAATGTATTTCAACTTATATGTTTTCTTAGTTGTTACTTCCAACGAATTTCACATTCTTAATTTCATGACATCGAAATTGATTTGCGTATGAAACTAATTTAACAACTGCTACTTTTTTGTTCCTACTTATAACTTGGTGAATGTTCAACATAAAAAAGTTAAACATTATTTCTTTTGTTTTACGTATAAAAATGATCGTTTTTAAATATATGTATTGTAATAACTAGAATTCAATTAAGAGTCAATATTTCGTTTTTTGGCTTTCACTTTCTGTAACTGTTGCTGAACTCGTTGTTTCAACTTGTTGTACCTCTGGTTAGAGTCAATGGTATAGCACTCTTCGAACCTACGTCATAAGTGCCATTATTCAAGAGTCACGCTTTCCTCTACGCCACCGAGGTGATGGTGTTTTCAAGATAAAATTTCATCATTATATAGCTTAAAATAGAAATTTCTTTTTTTTTTCAATTCGATTTTCAATTCTAGTGTATGTATTTCTTACACTGAATTTTACTCTACAAACACAAACACTCCATAAAGCCTTTTTTTCCCTGTTCTCCCTCCCAGCCTCTAAGCACATAGAAATAAAATTATTTGAGACTTTGCTGTCCATTTCATTTAAAGTTTATCAAATTTCTTGTCTCCATAAATTTTTCGTTTCTCTGGCAATCAACGTCGAAACGATCAACTTTTTGTTGCACTTTTTTGAGAAGAATTTAAAAACTCTAAAAATTCTAAGAATTGCAATGTTTCTTAATTTTGGTGCTCTTTTTGAAATGACACCCCACTCTCCAACTAGCAAACTTACTTCTCAATTTTGAGTTATACCAGCTTTAGCTTCAATAAGGCTTCGTTAAAGCTTCTAAGTGGAAGCTAGTTATAATTTACTTCTATATAGTTTCGATACAACTTCCACAGAGAAGTTCTCCCCACCACCGGAATGAAAGCTTCTAAAATACTTCTATATTTAATATTAGAAGCTTTACCGAAACTTATCTACCCAACACTAAATACAGCTTCTGAAAAAAGGTTATAGAAGTTATAGCTGTCATTAGGATTGTAGTTGTTTCGGTTGTAACTGTTTACAGATCTTATAGAAGCACAGCTGTCATAGTCTAAAAATTGCTTCAATATCTGAAGCAAAATATGTCAAACTGACGGAAGCTATTGCTTCTATTATTTCAACTAAATTTAGATGTAGAAAATATAGTATAATTCTGGGGCTTACTTTTTATGGAAAAACGTATGTGGCATGTAATGGGTTTATACGAAATTGAAATTTATACAAAATTGAAATCGTTTTTTGTCAAAAAAGTATTGTGCATAGGGTGGTTTTTGTTTTTTGATCTATTATTTAGACATATTTTGCACAATATAAAATATTCTTTATTTAGAGTCTTGAAATAGACAAAAAAATCAATCAAAATTATAATCAACCAGACTTTAAAATTAACTGCGTGCATCAGTTCCTTAGTACGCATGTTGTTGTGACACCTATTGGAAATCCAATTACAACACTTTTTATTTAAAAAAAATATTATTCAAATAAAGGTGTAAGTACGCTAAAAGTTAATGATTGAAAAAATATAAACCCATAATGTTGCTATACCTAAAATCTTTGAACTAATAAAATAAATAAAAAAAGCTTTGTCAGCATTCTTTTACGTCTATTAAAAAGACACAAAATCTTTCAAGAACGTAAATCACAGATTATGATTTCATCGTTAAAAAACCCATCGAAGTTACATGATACATACCTTTTTCCATAAAAAGTAAGCCCCTGAGTTATACTATATTTTCTACATCTAAATTATAAAACTAAATTCTATGAAAGTCTTATAGAAGCCATTATTATTGTAATTACTATCTAATTGTAATTACTATGTCAGATATTTATTTTTTCTTAGCATTTAAATTAACCGATTGGATAGCGTGCAGGACTAACGATCGAAGGACCGGGGTTCGAAACTTGATGCGACCGTAAACAAAAGCTTACATTTAAACACTATATAATAATAGCAATAACAATAATAACGTCAAAAAAGTGTAGATATATAAAAAACAAGATTTTTGTCACACTTTTTAATAGCTTCTATAAGACTTCTAAAGATTGCTTAAAACAAGCTATTAGAAGCACTTAACCGAAGCTATAACTTGTGAAACCATAAATTCTATTCAGCTTGTATAACTGCATACAAAAGACCTTACCGAAGTTATTTCCGAAGTCTTTTACAAGTTATAGCTTCTCCAAATGGCCTTTATCAAAACCGCTTAGAAGTTTTAAAGAAACTATGAAGGTGGGGAAGCTAGTTTCGGTAAGACTGTTTAGTGTTTCAAAAGAAGTTAAAATGCTAGTTGGGTCGTTTGGGTTAAAAAAGCCATTTTTCATCCGTCACCACGCCTCCTCTAAACACACAGAAATAAAATTAATTTAGACTATTTTTCGATATTTTTCATTAAAAGTTTATAAAATTTACTGTCTCTACGAATTTTTTCAAATTTTTGTGTCAATAAACGTTGAAACGTAGGGGAAGGAGTGCAAGAACAAGAAACAAGTTCTTGTTGCACTTTTTTCACAATAATTCAAAAACTATGCATCGCAAAATTCTAAAAAATTCAATGTTTTTAAAATCATGAGCTCTTTCAAATGACACCCCCCTTGAACGGGTTTTAAATGGTATTTTTACCCATTCTCATTTCCACCCATCCCCTTAAAAAATATCATTATTAGGATTTGACATTTTCTATATTTTTAATTAAAAAGTTACTAGTTTACGTATCATCCCAAATAATTTTTGAGATTTTTGATGAATTGGATTTGGACCTAATTGAGAAAAGAAAACATATACAGAAAACGCTTTTATTTAAAACTTTACAATAAACAAAGGTATGTAAAATTCCAAAAGACATTTTTAAGAATATTGAAGTGGAGCCCTTTTATATGATGCCCTGCTTGACTCGATAAAAAAATACATTTTCTCAAAGACCCACCATCGTAACCCAGAAAACCATTGAAAACAACTTTATATTTTTTTAAACCCTCATCTTGTAGGGTTTAAAGTTTATGAGATAATCGATATAATGGCAAAAACACGTTTTAATCTCGCAATTCACAACTAGGGTTCATTATAAAAATGGAGCCATAAAAAAATCTGTTTAAGCAAGAAAAAAATTATTCGATGTGTATGAAGCCAGAACGCCAGTGTCAAAAGTGGTTTCAAAAATTTTGATACTTCAATTTTGATCTTGAAGTTGCACCAAGAAGGCTAGTTAAAGCAGATAATGTAACAATAAAGGCATTAATTGATGCAAACTGGGGAATAACAACTCGTAAGATCACTGAGAGTTATAATCATTTGAGTTATAATCATTTGAAACGTCTACGTTAAATTTCAAAGCTCGACATATAAACAAAAAGAAGTTTGTATAAATGCGTTGATGTTTGTGGTACCACTCCACAATCCGAGGCCTCTCATTCTGAATTTTTTTTGGGAGTTTATGCTTAAACAAGATAAAATAGTTCAAGCACTACCCCCAAAATGTACCCGGGCTTCGAGATACAGCCCTTCAAAACTGACATTTTCATACAACATGACGATATTTTTTTTAAGATATGACTTCAAATATTAGTCATCATTTTCTCTAAATTCATCGTTATTTTGTATGTTTTATATAAAAATGAGCTAAAACACTCACTTGATATACACAAAACACTTTTTAATTCATATTCACTTCACTATAATTAATAATTTTAATTTTTAAAATCACCCAACCTTTTATAAGATGTAACTTGTAAGCAGAGTTTCGAACCGAAATGTTTTCCGTTTCGGTTTCGTTCCGACTATTATTTCGTTCCGGTTTTCGGTTTGGTTCCTTGGTTTATTTTTTTGTTCCGGTTTTCGGTTCGGTTCCGGTTCAGTTCCGATGTCAAAATCAAGGATTTTCAGTATTCTTATGCAAAAATTCAAAAGAAACAACTTCAGTAATTATTGAATCTAGAACATCGATACAGGCTTCAGTAAGAAGTTTTTCAGACATAGTACCGTAATATTTTGAGGTTTAAATTTCATGTCTAATAGCGTTGGAGTAAGCGTCATTACACTACTTGAGCTTAAATTTGATGGCAGATTTCGTTTACATGAAGCTTTTGCTGATATTTTAAGACATTTTAAAATTTAAAATTCTTTCTTATGAAACCATACAATATCCCTCTCAAAATTTGCTGCATGGTTTCATGGTATTTTTAAAAAAATGTAATAAATTTTGGAATAGATTAGAAACCAAAATTATAGTACCTATAAGCTAATTTTACATGCAAAATGAAAATCTTTTACTCATATATATGAGCAGCTTTTTTGTTAGAATATTTTTCTTGTTTTTTCACTGCAAACCGTTTTACATGAACCGTAAATAAAATGATTTTTTTGTTCCGGTTACGGTTCATTACATATAAAAAAATACGGTTTCGGTTACGTTACGGTTCAGCCTAAAATTTTGGTTAATAACGGTTTTCGGTTACGGTTCGGTTCCGGTTCGAAACTCTGCTTATAAGTAAACAAAAAATTCTTATTAGACCTTCACTAACGTCTATAAAAATTTCATTCAAACGCATGTTTATTAAAATTGTATTACCTCCCTCAAATTATTATAAAGGCTGTTCGTCTAAATGTTGGTAAACAGCAACCTTCTAAAATTCAAAATAATTGATTTTCTTACAATTATAACGGTAAAGTAAAGGTGTTGTAGTTAAGTTATTTTACTATAGTTACAAATTTTTTATTATTATTATATTTCTGGAATAAATTTTAATGCATAATTAAACTTTTTTAATACGACGATTTTAAGTTTAAGTATAAAACCCTACAAATGTTTTGTTGGAATATAGACGGATTGTTAAAAACAAATAAATATTTTACATATATAGTTAAAGGAAATATGAATGATATTTGTGATACAATTGATAACATCAATTCACTTGCATGTCATTAAAAATCATACAAGTAGGATTTAAACCAAAAGCTCTATTATCAAACATAAAATAGAAAATTTCGACGGGCTGTTTTAAAACATTTAAACAATTTTGGTACGTTACGTATTTTATGTCGCATATAAAATCTGGTTTGAAAAGTGTGATTGTAAATATAATATTATTGGCTGTTGAATCAATATTTTAAAATAAGTTTTACATCAGCTGCGAACCAATCGCCTAAATGTATCTAATGAAAATTTTGTTTCCATAAACTATAATCCACCAAATTTTTTGTTTCTAGTAACTGGTCTTAGTTTGTTATCATCCATAAGAACCAATTAGTTAGTGAAATAGAAACTATTTCTTCTAAAGCCACTGGACAATTATATAGTTCGAGAGAAGTAGTAAGTGGGGGGGGGGTAACTAACAATAA